>CM077439.1:0-410000 GCA_039654765.1 Mylopharyngodon piceus
ATCACTGACAGCTCCAGTTCTGCTGAAGGGACCATAGAGGGGCACTTCTGTTTGGGCATGAGAGGCCAAATCCAGAACGAAAGCTATATTATATATATAAGTATATATATATATATATATATATATATATATATATATATATATATGGGTCATTGACGAATAAGGTTCTTAAAAGTTTGAAGTTTTATTAAGTGTTAACAATGAGGATTATGTGGTTTTTATAATCAATTAACACTGCTTTTGTCATTTTTTACAAGATGGATTAAATTTGTTAACAAAAAAGTCTATCGGTATTAACCAGTAATTTTTGGTTTTACTGAATGACACTTTTTGCTTATACCGAATGATTTATTTTCAAACAATGCTAACAGGCTTGATATCTAGTTAGCTTGCTAACTAGCTAACAAAAGGACAATCAAACATTTTATATTTAGTACAAGTTTTTAAAATATTACATTTTCCATGTATTATAGCGGTTGTACCGAATGACCTGGATGTTTCGGGACATGTAAGGAGTGTTAAAATATGAATTTTTCAAACAGCACTCGCGCTTCCTCTCAGCACAAGTTTAGTATCATTTTAAAGCGCAGCGTTCCAACTTTGTGAATATTCACGGCGACTTTTTGATGGCATGAGTCTGAACCAATGAAATGTGATTTTCAAACTCATGATGTAAACAAAACGATCTTACTCGCGCTGACTGACAGATCTGAAGCGCGCGCACAAAGACGCCTCAGACAGCGTGATCCTGATATACACATATACACAGAATTACAGTACTTAAAAATATTGAAGTAAAATATTGAAAAAAAAAGTTAAATATATATAATTTTCCTATAGATACTTGGTTTTGATGAGGTGTGTGCCAAATTAGGTGTTATTAACAGGGATTTTAAGGTATGGTTGCAAAGTGATTTTCAGAAAACTTTAACTTGATTTTTCTCAAAATTGACTTTACTGACTCTATCGACTTCAAACAGGTTTTTTGTAGATTCCAACAAATCATACATCGTTTCAAAGGTTTTTTAATAGAGATTGCAAAAATAACAATAACTCATTTTTGAAAATTTGCTCTTTGTGACTCATTTTGCCAGCACAGGTCACATTTATTTTTTTGTCTGTTAAAAATATCTGTTGGGTTTTATTTGTCACACTGGAAATGCAAGATCAGCTTGAGAACATTGTATTGTGGGATACATGAATCCACACACCGTGAATTATTTACACTTTACAATAAGGTTCCATGAGTTAACTGTGTTAGTTAACATTTACTAACCATACAAAATACTTTTAAAGCTTTTTATTAGTCTCAGTTAACATTTACTAACAAGTTTTTTTGTTAATATTATTTAATGGACCTGAACTGACCTGAAGAGTTGCATTTTTATTAACTAACAAAGATTAATAAATACTGCAACAAATGTGTTGATCATAGTTAATAGTTAAAGGGATAGTTCACCCTAAAATGAAATTGTTGAATAAAGTGGTTATTTTTGTTTTGTTTTTGCGCACAAAAAGTATTCTCGTCTCTTCACAACATTAAGGTTGAACCACTGCAGTCACATGACTGTTTTAACGATGTCTTTAGTACCTTTCTAGACCTTGAAAGTGTTGATTATATTGCTGTCTATAGATACCTCTCAGATTTCATCAAAAATATCTTAATTTGTGTTCTGAAGATGAACGAAGGTCTTACGGGTGTGGAACGACATGAGGGTGAGGAATTAATGACAGAAATATCATTTTTGGGTGAAATATCCCTTTAAGTCATCATTTACTCACCCTGGTGTTGTTCTAATGCCGTATGCCCTTCTTTCATCTACCACAAAAGGGTAATTTTTAAAAAAAGTCCCGCTCGCGCTCGTCCATATAATGGCAGTGAATAACAACCAGCATCAAAAAAATGTCACAAGACACAAAAATATGATCCCATGTGACACGTGTCGTATATTCCAAGTGTTCTGGAGGTTTATGATAGGATTTGGTGAAAAACAAACTGAAATTTAATGTTTATTTAATGAAAATCCTGCCCTTGGCTGTTGGTCTTCTGTGCTTGACTGCGTTCATGAGACTGATGACCTCTCTCTCTCTCTCTCTCTCTCTCTCTCTCTCTCTCTCTCTCTCTCTCTCTCTCTCTCTCTCTCTCTCTCTCAGAGGAAGAGTGGCAGTAGTGTGGACTCGTTCTACAACCGTCTGCCGGCCACCACATCTCCTCCCACTCTCTTCCCCACCAACGCCTTCACTGCAGGATTCCAGAACATCGTCGATGCCTATGGAGTGGCGAGTTACAGGGAGGTGAACCCAGGTAACACACACTCACAACACACACCACTGACCAGCAGCCCTTTAAAACAAGCTTCAGTCCATTCTCATGCCTCTTTTACCTTCTGTAGCCGTCTACACCATCATCACGTTTCCCTTCCTGTTTGCTGTCATGTTCGGGGATGTTGGACACGGTCTGCTGATGTCACTGGCGGGTCTCTGGATGGTTCTGGAGGAGAAGGATCCAAAAATGAGGAAAAACACTAATGAAGTAAAAATATGACACATCATGCACACACACTTTCACAATACTGGAATTTATGAATTTCACAATATTGAAACTTCACTGCAATGCCTTTAAAAAATCTCAATATTTAATACCAAAAGGAAAAAATAATGCGATAGAGAGAGTGAGAAAGTGCTGTAAAATGAGTATGAACCCGTTTAAAATATTCAGAATCAGTATGATCTACTGTCACCCGTCCTAAAAACCCAACAGTGCGACTGCAGAGAAACCTCTCACAACACACAAGCAGAATCCACTCTTCTTTAGAAAATGTCCAATTCTAGTTGTGTTTCTTTGTGCATGTAGTAATTTCCTGTGATCTTGTGTGTGTCAGATCTGGCGTATGATGTTTGGAGGTCGATATCTGATTCTGTTGATGGGACTGTTCTCGATCTACACCGGAGCCATTTACAACGAGTGTTTCAGCAGAGGACTGAGCACCTTCTCCTCAGGATGGCACGTCCGGCCTAATGCAGAGCACTACAACTGGACGTACGCCACACACACACACACACTGTCCTCAGTCATATGGTCAGATATATTGCATATTAAGTCTGTTTCTCTGTTTGTAGTGAGGAGACTTACAAAACGCATCAGTATCTGGTGCTGGACCCAAACGTCACAGGCGTTTTCACCGGTCCGTATCCTTTTGGGATTGATCCTGTAAGTCGACCAAATGAACGTGAAAGACACTGCAGTACCCTTTTCTGTTCAGTGTGAAATCCTGAATGATAACTGTGATTCTCCCTCAGATCTGGGGTCTGGCCAACAATCACCTGACGTTCCTCAACAGCTACAAGATGAAGATGTCTGTCATTATTGGAGTCATCCACATGACCTTCGGTGTGTGTTTATCCTTCTTCAACTTCATGTGAGTATGCTTTTCTACGCTGTTATTCATGATTTCTTCAATTTGGTTACTTTTTAACATTTTAAAGGGTCATCAACTGCATTTTATAATGTTTTAAACACTGTCATAATGTAGAAATAAAGACCATTTCTACCCTGATTTTAGCCCTCCGAACGTATTTGCATAATCAGCTGAAAAACAGCATGAAAATATCCTTTTGTTATCATTTCAGTCTCTATTTGTCGCTCTTGTTCTCCAGACACTTCAGAGATATCGGCAGCGTGTTTCTGGTGCTGATCCCGGAGTTGTGCTTCATGCTGTGTCTATTTGGATACCTGATCTTCATGGTGATCTATAAGTGGCTGGTGTTCGGCCCTGTGAACTCTGACACCGCCCCCAGCATCCTCATCCACTTCATAGACATGTTCCTGTTCACTGAGAACAAGGACAACAAACCCCTCTATACGGGACAGGTGTGTGCTTGCTGTGAAATCCAGAAGTGAGGACTGGATACGTCAGTATCTTTACGTCTCGTTCGAGTGGTGAAAATGCAGCACTTCAATAAACCAGCTGAACATCAGTCTTTAGAATGAACATAACATGATGAGATGTGTTTGTGTGTGCAGATGGTGGTGCAGAAGGTTCTGGTGATTGTGGCGGTGTTGTCTGTTCCTGTGCTGCTCCTGGGGAAGCCCATGCAGGAGTACATCACACACAAGATGAAGAGGACGCGGCTTTCAGTGAGCACTGCTTCTGAATTTAGTGTTTGTGCTGGAACCACTGTTGTGTGTGTGTGTGTGTAACTGCACTCTCGTCTTCCGTAGGGAGACAGACGCCCTCTGCTGGCAGAAAACGGCTCTATAAATGCTCACCAGGGAGAGGCGGATACAAGAGGAGGAGGAGAAGAGGAGGTAAGATGAATCGTTTTTAACTGGTTTAGAACATGAGGATGAGCAGAATGAAGGTGAAGAATTCCTTCAATCTGTCATTTATGATCTTCTCACTTTTTGTTTTTCATCTGTCATTGTTTGTCAGGAGTTTGACGCAGCGAACGTGTTCATGCACCAGGCGATCCACACCATCGAGTACTGTCTGGGCTGCATCTCTAACACCGCCTCGTACCTGCGGCTCTGGGCGCTCAGCCTGGCTCACGCCCGTGAGTGATCGCGTGTGTTTCACTGCTGCCGGCGTCACCGAGGAGCATCTCTCATGTGTCGTGTGTGTGTTTCAGAGCTATCCGAGGTGCTGTGGTTGATGGTGATGCGGTTCTCCTTCCAGCAGCTCAATTATGTGGGCTCCATCATCATGGTGTTTATATTCGCTGCCTTCGCTGTGCTGACCGTGTCCATCCTGCTCATCATGGAAGGACTGTCCGCCTTCCTACACGCACTTCGACTTCACTGGTGAGAGAAGCTTGAGCATACACACTCACACACACATATACACATACACACACACTTAAACACACTCACACTTTCACACAAACACATATTTTATGTCATCTTAAATTAGGCTAATTGTAATTACTGCAACCTAACTTTTAACTCTTAACCTTAATGATGTTTTTTGGCATTTAGTATTTGGAATAAGATGATTTTATATTATGTATACACTCAAAAAAAACTTAATTTAAAATTGAAATCCTAAATTTAAGATTTATGTATTTAAACTGTATATAAAATGTCAAAGTATTGTACGGAGCCCCGCACATGACATGCAAGAGAAAAAAGTAAATCGTGCGCTCGCTTTACTATTTTGTTCCCTTGATTTGCTACAGCGTGCACACAACTTACTATTTCATTCCCTTGATTGGCTAAATCCTGCGTGCGACTTACTATTTCGTTCCCTCGACTGGCTAAAGCGTGTGTGCGACTTACTATTTCGTTCCCTCGATTGGCTAAATCCTGCGCACAAATTACTATTTTCGTTCCCTCGATTGGCTACAGCGTGCACACAACTTACTATTTCGTTCCCTCGATTGGCTAAATCCTGCATGCGACTTACTATTTCGTTCCCTCGATTGGCTAAAGCGTGCGCGCGACTTACTATTTCGTTCCCTCGATTGGCTAAATCCTGTGTGCAACTTACTATTTCGTTCCCTCGATTGGCTAAATCCTGTGTGCAACTTACTGTTTCGTTCCCTCGATTGGCTAAATCCTGCGTGCGACTTACTATTTCGTTCCCTTGATTGGCTAAATCCTGCGTGCGACTTACTATTTCGTTCCCTCGATTGGCTAAATTCTGCGCACAAATTACTATTTCGTTCCCTCGATTGGCTAAATCCTGCGGGCGACTTACTATTTCGTTCCCTCGATTGGCTAAACCCTGCGTGCGACTTACTGTTTCGTTCCCTCAATTGGCTAAATCCTGTGTGCAACTTACTATTTCGTTCCCTCGATTGGCTAAAGCATGCGCACAAATTACTATTTCGTTCCCTCGATTGGCTAAATCCTGCGGGCGACTTACTATTTCGTTCCCTTGATTGGCTAAATCCTGCGTGCGACTTACTATTTCGTTCCCTCGATTGGCTAAATTCTGCGCACAAATTACTATTTCGTTCCCTTGATTGGCTAAATCCTGTGGGCGACTTACTATTTCGTTCCCTCGATTGGCTAAATCCTGTGGGCGACTTACTATTTCGTTCCCTCGATTGGCTAAATCCTGCGGGCGACTTACTATTTCGTTCCCTCGATTGGCTAAAACCTGCGTGCGACTTACTATTTCGTTCCCTCAATTGGCTAAAGCGTGTGTGCGACTTACTGAGATACTGCCTCTTTCTGTATCCGTGTTTATTTACACATATTTACTTTGATTCATATGATTTATCATGCTGTATTCTCTCTCTCTCTCTTCCCCTCTCTCTCTCTCTCTCTCTCTCTCTCTTCCTCTCTCTCTCTCTCTCTCTCTCTCTCTCTCTCTCTCTCTCTCTCTCTCTCAGGGTGGAGTTTCAGAATAAGTTCTACAGCGGATCAGGCTACAAGCTCACTCCGTTTGCCTTCTCATCAGGATTAGGCAGCTTCTCTCTCAAGTGACCCATGATCCTCTAGTAGTCACGTGACTGAACAGAGTGCTGGAATTGTTCTGCCGGGGCCACAAAACATTTTAAAATGCATTACTGAAGCATCTTTCGTTTTCTTTTATATTTTAAACTTGACTGCCACTGTACAAAACACTCTGAGATGAAAAATGTTTAGCGCTCTGTTATGAATCCACATCATATCTTTGGCACTTTGCGACACTATCTTTGAGTCTTTTAGTTGCGTGAACATGGTTTTTAATTGAAGTCTGCAGCCCAGATAAAATAAAGTTCTTTTAACTCTTCATGATCAGTGAAGCATCATCATGACAACCAGCTAATGACGGTTTAACGTACAAACAGTTACGAGATGATTTAGCAGATATTGTTGACTTCAGCTTGTTAATCAGTAAATTAAAACGTCTTGATTTACTGCATTATTCAAAGGGAATCATCTTCCGTCCAGGTTTTCTTTTATTGTTGCTTTTCTATTATTGCAATGAAATTTTCTTTTAATTTTGGAGCTGAATCACAAAGTGCTTACAGTGATACTCGCTGATCAATAAAGACCAAAGTCTCTCTCTACATGAAGGCCATGTCTGTGTTTGATGTGTGATTGACAGGCTGCAAAAAGATCATATATTACATAGAAGAGTGAGCAACTCTTGCCATCTGATAGCCAGTCAGTAATTATTTTGTATATTTATGGGATATTATTTTGTGTATTAGTCTAATTAACGGGTAATCAAAAGTTCTACACACATTTGCAGTCTTCACGCCTGCTTGAACACTTGAGCCAAATACAGGAAATACGTCATGTAAGTAGACAAGTGGTCAAGTGCAAAGACCGCAAGTGTGGGTATTTGGACAGGGCTACTGACGATAATAAACCAAACGAAACTGCACGTTTGAAGTCCTGCGCAGGCTCAGTGTCGTTGGGTTCATCATCACACACGCAATATTTATTGTGTCTATGTTCATCATCGTTCCTCTAGGGGGCGGTGTGCGCCTCTGACGTCATGTCCTACTCGCGAGTAACACGAAGAAGAAGAAGACGGTGGGCGGGAAAAACAAATATGAGTGAAATCAATTTACTTTTATTCTCCGGACTGTAAAAACGACCCAACATGGTTCAAGAGTTTCATGTTCTGAGATGTTTTTCCTGTCAAACCTTTCAAGTACAGCAGGTAACGGTTTTTCCTGTCCCCTTTAGCTCAGAATTAAACGATAATTGTTCCTTAAAATTAGTATTAGGGAGTAAATTAGTAAATATAAGAGCTGAGTGACAGTATCGATCTGATTAATCGATTCCACCGATATCAATTCTTTATTCCATAGATCGATCCATGTTTTCAGATGATTTGTGCATAAAGCTTCACTAAACATGATTGTGAATAAGCGTTACTTTTGATATGAAACAAAGTCTGAGCTTTCAAATTCTGTCAGTTTATACTTATTTAACTATAAATAATGTTTTGCTAAATATATGCACTATATGTTACATATTCATTATATTTTTACGTTTGAATAAATATGTCACGATAACAAGTTGACAAGATAACAAGACAGACACCGTTTAAATGGTCATATTTCGACAACGAATTGGTGTAGAAACATAGGCTTAATTATATTCCTTATGTACAATTTAAAATATTTTGTAGGCATATATATATATATATCTTTTTTTCTTTTTTTGAGCGTTAATTATTATATCTAAAAAGTAAATAGCGATTGAATTTGGGTTGTTGATTTTGACCTGTAATATCATAGTAATGTACCAACTGGCAGGATTCCTGTATTGTTTACAGCTTTAGTTTTAACTTGACACATCCTGTGCCTGACATCCAAACGAACCAATACTGAATCAAATCAAATCGATGTCAATACCCAGCACTACTATTAATCATTCTTGACCTCAATAATTGTAGAGTTAAAACTTTTTCTCCTCCAGGTGAAAAAGAGTAAGAAATGGGTGTGTAAAGTGTGTGGTGAGAAGCAGTCGTTGATGAAGGTAAAATTGAACACAAGCACAACTTGACACACTTAGTCACACTGTATGTCAGTGTTTGATGTGTTTCGCAGGAGTTTGGCCGGGGCGCCGCAGCCGACTGCAGACGTCATGTTCAGAAGCTGAATGCTCTGCGTGGACGACTGCAGGAGGTCAGCAGTGAGCGGCTGGGGTCACAGTGGTGAGTAGACCTGCAGGAAACTCTCTGGAATTACAACCCGTGTTGTACATATTTTAAGTAGCTAGTAAAGTAACTCTTTACTTTTAAATAAGTAAGGCAAGTTACTTAGTTTCGCCATGTATTGACGGACAACTCATGTTGAGAGAATAAATGCAGAGGCGTCGTGTGTGAACATGATGGGTATTGTAGTTCTAAACTAAATGTGAGCATTTACTCATCTCACGTGCACAAAAACGGATTCAGTATTCCTCAAAATGAATGAAAACATACTTATACTTACGCAAACTTGCAATGATTAATTAAATATTAAATTACACAAATTTACTTTATGTATTTAACTTTTGTTTTGTTTTTGTTATTAAAAAAAACAAACAAGCCAGCCTAGCCCAGGTGAGAAGAAATTAACACTAAAGTAAAGTAATGCATTACTTTTCATAAAAAGTAACTAACACAATTAGTTACTTTTTTAAGGAGTAACACATTACTTTTAAAAGTCACTTTCCCCAAGACTGGTTATAAACAGTTTTTAACAAAAGCTTTTAAACATTTTCCTTACACCTTGAATGCATGTGAGTGTACAAAGCTTAATTGTTATTTAAAATATATATATATATTTTTTTTTTCTAAGATAAACACACTATCCTTAACTTGTCATAAAAGGTCAAATTATCTGATATTTTAAGAGACTTGTTTTTATTTTGTTTTCTGCATGTTGACTGCACCACATGACTTTGATTGGTAGACAAAAGTTTTTCAAAAAATTATTAAGATGTAAAGTAGTTCTGTTAATCTGTTGAAAGAATTACTGTTTTTTTCAAGAGTTTAATTATTTTATGATATCAGGACAGTGTAACCCTGACATTTTTTTTTTACTTTGTCACCCCAAAAATATCAAAATTGAATTTTAATACAGAAATTTAAAACAAGCTCATCATTCAAAAATGCTTTGCGTTAAAAAATGCTATGCTATATATATATATATATATATAAATTGCATTTTTTATGCAAAGCATTTTTGAATAAATGAAGGTGAAAGAAAGTGAGCTTCACATCACTGACCCCTTAGACTAACTCAATTTTTAAAGGGAACAGGATGACGAGTATGAGAATGAAGATGTTCATGAAGGTCTGGATCAAGATCAGATGGATAAATCAGAGGTAAATGGATGATGTCCAGTCAGTCCTTTTGTCTGCTCGGTTAGATGGTTATCATTACGAGAGAAACTGAGATTGAGAAACAATACATGTGTCATATTTCTCTCCCTGTAGCAGGAAGTGGCTCATGTCAGCCGCTGGAGTAAATACACTGATTCCTCAGCTGAGGGTCCAGATGAACATGAAGATGAGGAAGAAGAACAGAATGTTTATACAGAAAGACCCCGATTCAGAAGCCAAGGAACCAGGTCGCTTGTAAAGGCATTTCATTTGTCAGCAAGGCAAAATACTGTGGCTGTTAAAGAATTTGTAATTATTAATAAAAACAAAGAATCTTGTCACGAAAGCATCATGGAAAAATATTTAATTTGTCTTGTATTTTCAGACTGCAGAACATTTTTATTATTTACCATGTGAAGAAATACCAATGTTTAATGCTGTTTTTGTTTGTCTAAACAGAAAAAGGAAGAAAATCTCTACTTTAAAGTCTTTTGCTGGCCCTAATGATGGCTGTGAGGATGAGGAGTCACGGACTGGTTGTTCTGGGTTTAAGAGGCCGTTTCTGGTAAAACACACATCTGCTAAGATACTGTAAAATGGCCTAATTTGCTAGAAAACCCATTTGACTGACTTGTATCTATTGCAGCACGACAGGAGATTCAGTTCAGCCTGGAATAAAGGATTTGCTTCCTGCAGCAGGTCAGATGATGTGGACCAGTGCAGTAGCACAAATCTCCCATCATCCCGTCAGGCTGTGTGCAGTCACCCTACAGCCGGCTCCAGTTCCACATACACAGAGGAAAACTCTGGAAATAAACAGCAACGTAACTCTTCACATAAGCCGCCAGCTGTCGACGTAACCAGACATAGCGAAAGTCCTTCTGTTTCTTCTCGTCAGAAGTTTGGTGAAACTAAGATTGAGAAGGACTCCAAATGGAATAAATTCCTCACTCAGCAGGATGAGGAAGAGTATAACAATCAAGCTCATAATTTCTCTCATTACAATGACAACACAGTGACGCCTTATTTCACAGAAGCAGAAGACTTGGGTGTGGATTGTAATGAGCGCAGTTATCCACCGCATGAAAAGGTAAACAGTGGTGTTTGTGTGGATGGAAATTTATCCAAGAGTCACACCTCCAAGCCTTCAGGTTTTGAAAACCCGGTCTGCGAACAGCCTCCACAGGCCAAGACGCCATGTTCAAAGCTTTCTTTCAACTCCCTGTTCCTTACCGATGAAGACTTTGATGACACTTTTTAAGAATATTTTAAACGTTTTCTTTCAAGGACGTCTAACGAACAAAGTTGTATGATGTTACAGTGTTCTCTTCAATAAATATAAAAATGTATTGGTAGTTAAACTGTTGCCCAAAGTCTTCCACTTTAAAAAAAAATCCAAATACAACAAATATTTTGGAGAAGCTTTTTATTGCGAATAGAAGGACAGGAATTTTAGAAGACCTACAGTGACATTTACCCAATTCCATCTGTTTATTCAAACTGAGAATAAAAATACCTCCAGGTTTTTGCTTCAACTAAAAACTTAATTACGGAAATGCAAATAGAACATCCATAAACTATGATTACACAAATATAGAGCTCTACTTAACAACAACCTTAAAGTAATATGCATAAATGATGATGATAATAATGATCATTATAGCATGAAGTGTTCTAATGACAGAAATGTTGAATATTTATATATATTTTGCATAAAAGCCCAATAATGAACTTAAGTATGTGCTCATCACCTGAGTAATTGATAGTGTTAACATTTACGGCAAAAATCTGTCATTAAAAGAATGGAAAGATTGTTTTAGTAGAAAATAGGCCAGAAGATTCAAACATCATTAGATATGGCCCAGGTCTTCTGTATTCCTGTGCTCCTCCTCTACTTCTTTGGGCCGGGTGTTTTGGAGTACTGGATGGTGTCCAGAGCAGATCCAATGTCAAAATTCTTGGCATGGAGCAGTCTGGTTAGCCATCCACCCTCATCGGTGAAGCCCATGGAGAGCATCTGAGAGAGAGACTCCACCAGCCTGGGGTCTGCATCTGAGGGAGAGGACACAAATTAGGTTGCTTGAATTGATAAACGGAGACCTGGAATTATCCGCTGGGTGTCAGCCCAATGACGATGCACTATACCTTGAGGAAGGTGTGGGTATAGAGCTGCTTCGCGCAGACCGGTGGGACCCTGTGTGTTGCTTGTGCTGGAGGCGGTACTTAGTGGGGTGGGAAGATCTGCCCCGTCCTGCTCCAGCCTGAGGGACTGCAGCTCTCCTGTGGAGGGGTCCACCTCTTTAGAGCTGAGATGAGTCCATTCCTCATCACTGCCTTGGTCTTTCTGCCCCTTTGGGAGCAAGAATAGAAAGACTGAATGTTAGCAGGATGTTTAGGCTTGATCGAATGCCTTTTTTGGCTTGGCAAACGCCAAATATCACAATTACCTTTGCTCCCTCAGTGATGCTCTCTTCAGTGGCCTGACTTCCTGGACCAGAGCCTCTGGAGAAAAGCCCTACGGAGCCGCTGTCGCTCCGAGCACTAGGTGGTCCACTGGAGGCAGGAGGAGTCGGCGTGACTTTGCTACGCTTCCCCTCATGCTCAACATCAATGTCCACATCTATGCCTGCAAAGAAAGAAGCATTTTTAGCTAACATGCCAATCAAAGAAGCATCCGGATGGTGTGTTAAAACCAAAAATGCTTGGTAAAGTTAAAAATAAAAATCAGTAATAAACCCAAGAAGGGACTCACCAAGAGGGCTCAACATGGCCGCCACTCCCTCTCCAATGTTCTTCAGGTACTCCATATTAGCCTGGGAAGAGGCAGTAGCACCTGTGGATAAAAAAAAATGGGAATGTTGGTCTACATCATTGTAACAATAGTTTTGAGCTCATAATACATATATGCGTCATCCACAAAGATGTTCTTGTCCAAGTGAAATTGGACAATGGCTGCATCCAAAGGCTGAGGCAGCTGACTTGTTGACTTCAACAGCTTTGGTGATAACTAAGCAAATGACTAGAATAATTTTTTGTTGTTTGTGTTACACACAAACTGACCACCAACCGCAAATTTCAGAGGCCATTTAATTTTTTAGCTCAACTGTCACGGAATGAAACGCACAGGATAGTGGGATATTATAGGCAGCGAAGGACACATCTATGCTGATCAAAGATTGATCAGATGAAGGTATCTCAGTACACAGGATGTGACACGATCATTGGTATCAGATGTGCCCGGTTTCATTCCTAGCTCATTATGCTACCTGCGGAGGAAGCGTTTTTCAGCTTCCGGACACAGCCATTGTTATATTTTATGCGACTTTGATTGATGGTGTCTCACCGTCCTCTGTCATGTTTTCAGAAGCATCCTGGTTTTGCTGGTCTCCAGATGGACCTGGCTGCGCCTGGTTTTGGGCCTGAGCATGAGCTTGAGCCTGGTTATTTGCCCACATGCAGTGTCTCATCTTACGCCAAAACTTCCCACGGGGGAACCACTGCACACAAAAGATTTTTTCTTTTAATCAAAATGTTCACATTATCATTTGAAAAACAAAATGTATGTATTAAAATACACACAAAAGTAGTAAAACAGCTATTCACCTCAAACAGGTTGGCCATAGGGTGAAAGATGGGCAGGAGAGGGTGCTCCTTATGGAGGCCTTTGCCCTGGCATGAGGAGCACAAGTCGTAATCGGGGCAAACGGTGCACTTGAAGCGAGTTCCAGCCACCGGACCGTCGCATCCATCACAGGTCACCCCTGGGTGCACCATTGGAGGGTGATGAGGGGGAGGCCCCATGTGAGGTGATCCTTGTGGCCCCATGTGTGGTGGTCCTTGTGGCCCCATTGGAGGTGGACCCATGTGATGAGGTCCTGGAGGGCTAAAGTGGGATGCTCCATGAGGACCGGCGAATGAGAACCCAGGGAACACAGGGAACCCATGAGGTGAAGAATCACGTTTGTGCTCCTTTCTTTCTGAAAAGGGGAAAAAATATGACAGGATTGTTATTAATTGAAGATGTTTTTGTTTACTTGAGACATTTAAGAGATTCAAGGTCAAATTCCTCTTAGATTAATGAATTTCTATTCACATACTTTGAATTTAATGTCATTATCATACACTTTTCCCACCAAAAGAGCTTATAATAAATTGTATATATCATGTAAGTGGCAATTAGCAGGAAAGGTAGCAGGGAATGCAGACTTTATAGTGTTCTAGGCCTCAAAGACCAAAAATGAACTCAAGAACCAATAGAAGAATCAAGTCATTGCAGAAACACGGTGCATCTTAATCAGTTCAACTAATATATGGCCAGGCTGCTACTATATAATCATGGGTACAATGGATGTCCAAGATGATCAATAAAAAGTTCCCCTCTCTTAAAAATGTAATCTATCCTTGTTGGTTTCAAACACTTATAATTTTTTTAAACGTATATATATATTATATATATATACACACACACATACCTGTGCACACAAAGAAATCCCACATTGCATCATGAATACTATAAAACAGCTACTTTATCATTAAAACCTACTGACTTTGACACAGGTGAAAAGAGTTGTCACACAGAATTCAAAGTATTCCTAAACAATAGGTGAAGAGAAATGACGCAACTGACACTGGTAGGTTCAATGACCACATGATGAATGCAGTATGTCCAGATTACATTCATACTATATACTGTAGAACAGTGTTATAATGGTATTGAAGTAGGGCTGTCCCTTAATAGTTGATGAGAAGAGGCTTAGTCAGCCAAGTTTTAATTAGTCAGTTAATCGCAAAAGAAAAAAACTCCACAGGAAGTGGCAAAGTCACGCAGTCCGACGGACAGATTGTTAACACGGCTGGTGTTCATTTAAGCCATTAGTTGACTAGAAAAATCTTTAGTTGGAGGCTGAAGTTAGTTCTTATTCAAAAGAAGTACCTCCTCAAAGAGTATGCGATTTGGGTCCTCAGTGATATTTCCTGTTTATGGTTTTCTAGTCACATGACAACATAATGGCTTTGTGCATTCTGATTTGGCTTTTGACTTTCTTATACTTACACTACCTAGGGTCAGCGTACAGTGCGCGTGATGCGAATTTCATCATCAGAAGAGTATGCGTGTACTGTACCGCACACCACCGGATTTTTGTAACCGTGCGTACTTGAACGTGCAGGTCACACATGCGCTTTTCAATTATGTTTTTTTTGCAGTAATTAGTTTATCCACAAGATGGCAACCGTGCCCTGGGGTGTGATTCACAAGGTAGTCAAAGAAAAACTGGATAAACAACAGACGGGAACGCATGCGAGCTACAGCGACAACAGAGGCCTACATAGACGAGAGTTTGTGTGAAGAGGTTAGAAAGTACTATCATTTGTACAACTCTGACATGAAAGAATAGTAACTCGTGGCGAGAGATTGATCAAAACTGTGCATGCGTCAAACACCTGTGTACGCGTACAAGTATACTTTCCAAGGCTGTGCGACTGTCCGTATACACTAGAGTACGTGTAAAAAAAAATGAAGTATACCCAGGGTTTTAATCATAGAAGAGTGTTATTGTGTATTGAAAAATATATTGAACTAATTTTTCTGCATTTCACTGTAGCTTAAGAGTAATAAAAAGAGAGAACCACATCATTGACCCTTATAAGGTGTGTACCTCTGACAAAGTCATTTGGTTTTTAAGTTTTATTTTGGAAAAACATGATTTGTTTGAGGTTAGAACTACTGTCAGTCTTCTGTTTAAAAGGCATGTGTTAAACTCCCTTGATAGGGATGATATAAGAGTTGCAACAACACATTGCAGCAGCAGATGATGATAACTAGTGTAATAAGTTCTTGAAGTTGAGCAGTCTTTTAATATTAAGCAAATTGCACTAAAATCTATGTGAATATATATATATATATATATATATATATGTTACAATAGTCAGAAACTTAGGCCTTACTCAGAAGTATCCTTATGTTTACTTACGCTTGATGAAGAGACGGAAGGTGTCATCCTTCACAAGAGCCAACCCCATCATGAGCTCATCGTCAGAGGAGAAAGCGATCATGTCACCATCCTCATCTAGAGAAAACAGAGAGTTATTTTTCACACGTCACTACTGTTGTGATTATGTTTTAGGAAGATTCTCTCTTCCTCAGTACAAACACTGGATTTAATAGGCCTATTCATTTCACATGACATGGTCATTTAATAGCATTATAATGCTCACATAACTTTGTATGTGGGCGTCAATACGCAAAGCTATATTTACAGGACACTTGTAATATAACAGATGTCTCAACAATAACACTTTTCACTAATACTGAAAAAAAACCCGATATATCCTGTATATTTTATTCTAAAGAGATATATTTTCCTAAAAGTGACAAAGTTGTATGTGTACAGTATTGTCACTTTGTTAAATGTCATTTAAACTTCATATTAAGGTATTAACATTGAGAAATTGCAATACATTTCCAAACCTTCTAGAATGAATATCTGACTTACCTTTATAGAACATTTGGAAGGGCGCAGTCCCGAGACCGACAAAAACATCGATCACTTTTCTCTTCAAATACTCAAAACTTGTTGAGACATCCTGATCCACGGCAAAGCGACGGATCTCCTTGTTGCAGTCTTCCTTACCGACGAGGTAAGCTTTCACTGTCATCGACATCGTAGCGAAAAATAGCGTCTTAAACCGACAATCTGGATGTGTTGCGCAGCAGAAAATACGCTTCTTGAACACGGGTTTCTGTGTTGAGTGCGTGAGAATGCGTTTCCTACTTCAGCCTACAGTTCCGTATATAAGCCTAGAACGTCGTATGCAAATCAAGCGAGCGCTCAGCCAATCGTTGAAGCGAGCGCAAGTTTGGAGGCGTGTCCAAGCGCGTCTCGCAGGACAGAGTTCATGTTGTCTTTGGTCATGTGAGTTACATTTAAAAACAGAATGGACGGCCTTCGGTGATCTGAGGAATGACATGGCAATATGTGAGGGGAAATTCCCTCTGAAGTCACCCACTGGATCACTGACAAACAATACAGCGTTATATTAATAATGAACACGTGTCATAATACTGTGAATGTAATCTCATTCTCCATGGCAGCTACATTTAGGCTATTATTTGGTGATTTTGAGACAGGGAATGTCAGACAAACTCTCTCTCTCTACTGCTACAGACAATACAGTTAAAAACAAATGTTTTTCCACATACATATATCCATTTATATATATATTATTTTGATGGAATGGTTGTTTTGCCGCACACGTGACAGACATACAGCTGTGTCAGTGTGCTGTAAGCATGAATTATTCATTATTTGAGCTCTACTAACCCGCTGAAGTCTGCTGCTGTATTTCTGCTACAGCTAAATAAAGTGCTGTGTCATCATGAATGACGGTTAGCAGGCGGCCTACTCTACTGTATATGTGATATGTACTGAACAAACTTTAAGCTCAAGAATTTATTAAAGGGATAGTTCACCCAAAAAATGAAAATTTTGTCATCATTTACTCTCCCTCAAGTTGTTCCAAACCTGTATGAATTTCTTTCTTCTGTTGAACATTTTTGATGCATGTCGCTAACCAGACATTTGATGGTCCCCACTGACTTCCATAGTATGGAAAAAAAAAATACTATGTAAGTTACCGACATTCTTCAAAATATCTTCTTTTGTGTTCAGCAGATGAAAGAAAATCATACAGGTTTGGAACAAATTGAGGGTGAGTAAATGATGACAGATTTTCCATTTTTGGGTGAACTATCCCTTTAAAGGATTTAGATTTTTCTCCATATAGTGGACTTCACTGGGGTTCAACGGGTTGAAGGTCCAAATGTCAGTTTCAGTGCAGCTTCAAAGAGCTCTACACGATCCCAGACGAGTACCGCGGTAGGGTGAAAAACTTTTCTCCTCCAACTTCAAAATCCTCCGACATCGTTGTTTTACCTTTTTTTGTAAAAAGTTTGACTAAGTCTTTGTAAACACTGGATCGGTACTTCCGCCTACGTCACGCGTGACCTTTCCAACGTGATTACGTAATGCGTGGCGCAGTGCAAGATGAGCATTTGTGGTTAAAAAGTATATAATTTTATTTTTTTTTTTTTAGAAAATGGCCGATGGTTTCTCTAGATAAGACTCTTATTCCTCGTCTGGGATCGTGTAGAGCTCTTTGAAGCTGCACTGAAACTGACATTTGGACCTTCAACCCGTTGAACCCCAGTGAAGTCCACTATATGGAGAAAAATCCTGGAATGTTTTCCTCAAAAATTTCATTTTGACTGAAGAAAGAAAGACATGAACATCTTGGATGACATGGAGGTGAGTAAATCATCAGGAAATTTGAATTCTGAAGTGAACTAATCCTTTAAGTATTCACCATCATGATTTCAAATAAAAAGAAAAACTTATATATATTTTGTTGATTTGTATACCACAATACTAGAAATGTCAAGTCATCTTTATTTAGGAAGTGCTTTACTTATAGATTGTTTCAAAGCAGTTTCACAGTAATAGTAAAATAATGATCAATTCATCAAATATGAAACAAATTCAAATTCTGCTGTAAATATCCTTATCTTTCAACTTTATCTTTGATTATATGATTATATTTAACTTTTGGTGATGCCTCAAGTTCGTGCTCCCGCCCTTACCTACAGTTTTCAAAACATTTTCCTGACACACACACGTGACTCTTTATTCTCGAAGCCTCCTTTTTTTCTTTTTTTCTTCTTTTTCTCGAAGCCTCCTGAAGAGTCCGAGAGCGGAAAGAATGCCGTCATGCCGGAGCGCGCGGGCGTGACTCGATCACCTGACTCTGACTCACGCGCGTCATATGATTTCCTTTGTTTACAAGCAACATCAGTGCAAACGAATAACATTGATAATGAGCTCACAATCACCCTCACGAACAGTTTTAACAACGCCATAAAGATGCAGACGCTTTTCTCTCAGCCTATATGTTCTTCTGTTCTCAGATTCCCGCCTTTATGTATTTGCCTATTGTTTAGATTAAACTAATTGTACATTTATCCTGTCAGACCTTTTTGCCAGTTTTACCTGCACTACAGGTGACCAGATTTCCGAAATGGGGTCAGAAAGCTATCATTGAAAGCTCTACTGTATACAGTAATTATAACCTTTTTAAATTATATTTTATGTTTGTGCTTTTGAAAATGGATCTTTATTATCCCAAAATAGGCTTATTATTACAAAGCACAAAGTATGAGCTCGCAGCGCCCTCTGCTGGTGAAAATAACCACTGCACCATTGCTCTGGTCATGTTTGGCCTTTTAGCGGTGTATTTGCGCGCTGTTTTGAACGAGTTGTAAAACCGGGACATTTCCGGGTACAGGACGCCAAATACCGGAAGTGTCCCGGGAGAACGGGAACGTCTGGTTACAGCACAAGACCGAGTGTCGCATTACTCACGTTGATACTGATGAACTGTTAGGACAGTCAATGTTCGCTAGATGGCGTCATCCAGCACATATTGAATCTGTAGGAGTGGTCCAGATAATAGATCAATGCAGACATGTTTATTTGGAGAGTTTAAACTTTAAAGTGAGTTGTTATGTAAGTTGTTTAGAGTTTAAAGTAAATTAAGCGTAATTACAACAACAATATCAGCTGTGATTTATTGGTTAGTTACTGGTTTTGTTTCATCAGGTTATTACCACACTCTATGACACCTTCTCAAGGAACTTCAGTCTGTATTTTAAGTGCCTCAGAACCTTTTCTGGTGTGTTAATTGGAGGAGACACTGTCAGTCTTGAGCTGCTGCTAGAATGTTTGGTCTCCTTTTTTAAGAGTCCTTTTAGAAATGTGCCTGGAGCTTCTCCAGAGGGTTTCACTTTGCAGTCTGACAGTCAAGTCTAACTATCAGCAGATTGATGTGCAAATTTGAGGCAAGTGATCGTTAGAGAGTCAGTGTAGGTGCATCTGTCACGGAAACTACTTTGTGTGTGTGTGTGTGTGTGTGTTAATGAACACTGTGTATATTGGCACAACGCTCTGCAAAAATAAGCTGGCCACTCAAACATCAACTATTTGGCAGAACTTCAGCAGTCAGAGAAGTGATGAAACTGGGCAATCAGAGGCTGGTTTATCTCCAGAGTCTTAAATGAAACAATGACAGGCTGAAACATGATTAATTATCTCCAGCATAACTGGATATGAACTCATCCTGTAATAAACAGATATATTTGCATCTGTCAATCACTTCCTTTCTTTAAGAATAACTCTATATTTATTATATGGATAATCTGTGCACTAATCGACTGAAACACAGAAGTCAAGATTCTATCTGTCCATCCATCCATCATCCATCTATCATCCATCCATCCATCTGTCAATCCATCCATCTATCCATCCATCCATCCATCCATCATCCATTCATCCATCATCCATCCATCTATCATCCATCCATCCATCTGTCAATCCATCCATCTATCATCCATCCATCCATCCATCCATGTCAGTCCATCCATCTTTCCATCCATCATCCATCCATCCATCCATGTCAGTCCATCCATCTATCCATCCATCCATCCATCTATCATCCATCCATCCATCCATCCGTCAATCCATCCATCTATCCATCCATCCATCCATGTCAGTCCATCCATCTATCCATCCATCCATCCATCTATCATCCATCCATCCATCTGTCAATCCATCCATCTATCCATCCATCCATCATCCATTCATCCATCATCCATCCATCCATGTCAATCCATCCATCCATCATCCATCCATCTATCATCCATCCATGTCAGTCCATCCATCCATCCATGTCAATCCATCCATCCATCTTTCCATCTATTATCCATCCATCCATCCATCCATCCATATGTCAATCCATCCAGCATCCATCCATTCATCCATCCATTCATCCATCTATCATCCATCCATCATCTATCATCCATCCATCCATGTCAGTCCATCCATCCATCCATCCATCATCCATCCATACATCCATCCATCTATCATCCATCCATCCATATGTCATCCATCCATCTATCTTTCCATCCATCCATCCATATGTCAATCCATCCAGCATCCATCCATTCATCCAACTATCTCCATCCATCCATCCATCTGTCCATCCATCCATCCATCCATCATCTATCATCCATCCATTCATCTATTCATCTATCATCCATCCATCCATTCATCCATGTCAATCCATCTATCCATCATCCATCCATCATCTATCATCCATCATCCATTCATCCATCTATCATCCATCATCCATCATCCATCCATCCATCTGTCCACCATTCCATCCATCCATCCATCATCTATCATCCATCCATTCATCTATTCATCTATCATCCATCCATCCATTCATCCATTCATCCATCCATTCATCTGTTCATCTATCATCCATCCATCCATATCAATCCATCCAGCATCCATCCATCTATAATCCATCCATCTGTCCATCCATCCATCATCTATCATCCATCTATCCATCTGTCCATCCATCATCCATCCATCCATCCATAAGTCAATCCATCTATCATCCATCCATCCATCCATCCGTCAATCCATCCATCTATCCATCCATCCATCATCCATTCATCCATCATCCATCCATCCATGTCAATCCATCCATCCATCATCCATCCATCTATCATCCATCCATGTCAGTCCATCCATCCATCCATGTCAATCCATCCATCCATCTTTCCATCCATCCATCCATCCATCCATCCATCTATCCATCCATCCATTCATCTATCATCCATCCATCTATCTGTCCATCCATCATCCATCCATCCATCCATCTATCCAGCATCCATCCATCCATCTATCCATCTATCATCATCCATCTGTCCATCCATCATCCATCCATCCATCCATTCATCTATCCGTCTATCATCCATCCATCTGTCCATCCATCCATCCATCCATCATCTATCATCCATCCATTCATCTATTCATCTATCATCCATCCATCCATATCAATCCATCCAGCATCCATCCATCTATAATCCATCCATCTGTCCATCCATCCATCATCTATCATCCATCTATCCATCTGTCCATCCATCATCCATCCATCCATCCATCCATCCGTCCATCCATCCATCCATCCATCCATCTATCATCCATCCATGTCAATTCATCCAGCATCAATCCATCCATCCATCCATCCATCCATTCATCTATCATCCATCCATCTATCTGTCCATCCATCATCCATCCATCCATCTATCCAGCATCCATCCATCCATCCATCTATCCATCTATCATCCATCCATCTGTCCATCCATCATCCATCCATCCATCTATTCATCTATCATCCATCCATCCATTCATCCATCCATTCATCTGTTCATCTATCATCCATCCATCCGTCAATCCATCCAGCATCCATCCATCTATAATCCATCCATCTGTCCATCCATCCATCATCTATCATCCATCTATCCATCTGTCCATCCATCATCCATCCATCCATCCATCATCCATTCATCCATCATCCATCCATCCATCTATGTCAATCCATCCATCCATCATCCATCCATCTATCATCCATCCATCCATCCATTCATCTATCATCCATCCATCCATTCATGTCAATCCATACAGCATCCATCCATCCATCCATCCATCTATTCATCATCCATCCATCTCTCTCAAACACAATATATATATTTTATATATTAAAATTAAATATTGAGAAGCAATGAGGACAATAAACTAAACCTGTCGAAGCAATATATTTTTGCCCATTTATATATAGAAATATTCTGGGTTCAGTGCAAGTTAAGCTCAATTAGTGCCAGAATACTGCTGATTACAACAAAAAACGTGTTCTTATGGTGAGGCACTTATAATGGAAGTGAACGGGGGTCAATGTTTGGGGTGTTTAAATGCAAAAATGTGAAGCTTATAATCTTATAAAATCACTTACATTAATTCTGTTAAAATGTTTGTATTATTTTATTTGAGATGGTCAATATTACTGACATTCAGCTATAACTTAACACAGAAAAGTCTTAAGAAGAAGTACATTAATAATAAGCGCACAACACGAATTGCTGCTTCAAATAAACAGCGCGTGTGTGTTTCTTCCTTGACCGCACGGAGGAGCAGCTGCACCACGTGCACGAGCCCGTCCTGCACGCCACCGCGCTCCGAACATACACACACTCTTTCTCTCTATCGCTTACAAACACACACACACACACACACCCTCCTGTATAAACGGCATCTGCCTGTACACAGACTCTCGCATTCTTACCCTCCCTCTCATCTCTCATGTGCGCGCGCTGTCATTAACGCACGCACCGCGGCAGCGCACACCAGACGCGCTCGAGCACACGGTTCGGTTCGGACATGATACCGGCGCGGACCCGGAGATGAGGCTCAGAAATGGCACCTTCCTAACAGTCATAGTATTCGGGTTATGTGGGTTTATATCGTTATCCTGGTACACCGCATTCAGCAATTCCAAAGGTAAGACTCGTGTTTACTGTGTGAAACGCAACGCTTCTCTCGCGTGCTGTCATGCATTGCATTCAAATGCGGCAGTGAAGCGCTGGAGCTGCAGAAACCTGAGCTTCTGTCTTCAACTGCTCCTCAAACTATCACAGGCCTGCTGATGTTTCTCTAAATGTGTATTCCTTATCGATGATAACAGTTTAATTTAGAAGCATATCCAGAACCGTTTTCTGCTGAGATGCATCTTTCTGCCGGGGTTTGAGGGTCTGCACTTTCCAAACAAAGAACGTAAAAGCCTCATCTGAGGTTGTTTTCAACATGTTTTGAAATGCAATGATGTGCATGAAGGTTCCTCTGAGTCTGAGCATGTTTGTAACAAACATCTGATGGTGAAGATGCATTTGAGTCTTGACATGTGCTTTCTTGCTTGGATGTGATGGATCATTCCTGATTGAGATCCCATAGCAGAAGGCTCAAGTTAGAGAAAACGTTTGTGATCATGATGTTTGTTCACGGTCAAGGCTTCCAAAAAAGCTCCGTTGGCCTGAAAGCTCCTTAAGTCTGAATTTACTCTCTGTCTGTATTTATTAATTAATCTTTACGGTTACACCTGTGTGCACAGAAGTGTTTTCTAATGCATGAGAGCATTTTCTGAGTTTCTTGAGGAGTAGTTGAGCTGGTCTCCAATCCAATCGCTTAATTGCTTTTGCTTTATCAAGTGCAAAACTGTGAAAAGTTCTACAGTGGTTTCTGACACAAGTCTTTCATTAGTGTTCGCCTCACTCTGAATCGATTGATGACTGTACTGTATCTGAACCTCCTGAACTGTTGTATTTTCGCTCCAGTGCTTAAAGGTGTTTGTGTGTAACTTCCTGTGCTCCTGTCATGATGAACATCTGCTTCTGCTTCTCTCTTCCGTCGACACCAAACCTCTTATCCTCTACCCAAACATTATTCCAGTGCTTTTTAGTTCTTTCCTGTTATTTTGGACTGTTTTGGACAGAATTGCTCCTGTGGAAACCCACACAAAGCTTGACACGTATGATGTCATGTATATGAAAATAAACGTACACAGTAAATGGTTTGATTGTACCAGTGGACGGGTTGAGCTGGTTTTGTAAGTTTGTTCACTCCTCTTTTCCAGTTAGAATGATTTGGAGTTTTTATTTGTCTTGCTAAAAGAACCTTCAGTGTGTGTGTGAGTTTGTGTGCATGTATTCTGTAGTCCATATCATGTTGGCCTTATTTCTGTACTGAACCATTCAACTCCTCAGGCGTTTTCATCTCTGAATGGACTCATCACAAACGGTGACCTCTAAGGTTTTCAGTTACAATAGATGCATGTGAGCTTCTCTGACATTCATTGGGCGAATCTCACAACAGCTGTCAAGAAATGGCTGTCATATTTCGCCTCATTATTTCTAAAAGAAAAGTATTATTTTAAAAATGTTTTGCATATAATAATTTGAGCATTTTTGAGGACTAAAGGCCTGTTCACATCAAGGACGATAACTATAACGATAAAGATACTTCTAAAAAATCTTTCTAAATATTAAAGAATAGTATAGTCCACAGCACAACTATAACGATAACAGCAAAGAGAAACGATATCGTTGGAATTACTTTCAAAATGATTTTTTTCCAGTTGAAAACATTGACAGCCAATCAGAATCCATCCTGCTTTAATGAGCTTGAGTTTTTAAACGGACAGGCGACAAAACTGCAGTGCTTATAATAAATAGGGCTGGGACAATACTATCGATTCTGATATTTTCTGAATGCGTCGCAAATCGATTCGGAGCTTAGTTTTTAACCGCAGATGGCGCTCTAGGCTAGTTTTTAACCGCATGCTCAAATGCTCATGAAGAAGAGCGCTCGTGCGTTCGGCTGAGTCTGAGAACGTACTTACACCTCAGAATGACAAGAGATTAATGTAAACAGCCCACTGCAAACACCCTTGTACTTCGCTTCAACCTTTTCAAACTTCATTAAAGATTTTATTGAAGTTTTAGTGGTGTGTGTAAGGAATTGGAAGGAAGCAGAGTACGGCTGTTTCTAAAGCACGCAGTGCCGTCTGCTGTTAAAAACTGAGCTCAGAATCGATTCGAGAGAGAATTGCGATGCATTTGGAAAATCTCAGAATCGATCCACGATGTATCGATTTATTTTCCCAACCCTAAACATAACGATATCGTCCACTGGTATGGATGCTAATATAGTTATTATTATAGTTTCTTTATAGTTATCGTTCTTGGTGTGAACAGGCCTTATGTCTACTGCATTTTATTAATATTTTATATAACAACAAAACAGCATTGTTCCCTCACAGGAAGAGTTTTAGAAATGAAAATAGAATAGTAATCATAGTGGGGAAAAAATGTCAGTTAGGGATGCGCCGATATGAAAATTTTGGCCGATACGGATAACCGATAATTCTTTATATTTGAAAGCCGAAAACCGATATATTGGCCGATTAATCTTAATCTCAATTTTGATTACAAAAACAAAAGTCTCACCATTAAAATCCATGTCTCAAGCACACAATTATAATGTTCTCATTATAATATTATGTAGCTTACATGACAGACTTGTGCTGCACATGTTGTACTTTATTTTCCTTTTTGAAGTGATTTCAATCATATTTCAAGCAATTCAAACCATCATGAACAGTGCACATCTGAAGTGTCTCAGCTGAAGGAAATAATCCATTATTTATCAGCTTTAATATATCGGCCAAATTTTCTTATCGAGCCGATAATGATAACATTAAAAATGAACATATATTGGTCGATACCGATATGGTGGCCGATATATCGCGCATTCCTAATATCAATATTAGTGTAGTAGTAAAATACGCTTTATTTTCTTTGTAAAATATTTTTTTCTTTCTTTCTGCACTATATAAACCAGATGTTTTATCATAGAATTCAGCCTGTTACTGCTTGGCAGGACGTATATAAATTAAATAATTTAAATATTTTATATTTTATATTTAAATCGTTTGGGTGCACTTACAGTAAGAGTGTGTGTATTTTGTAAATAGTTTTGAGCTTATCACATAGCGGTTGTGTGGTGAATCCGGTGATACATCGCTGGAGCTGGAAGAATTAAAACACAAACATCTTGTGCCTGTTCAGACACGCCTGTACAACACAGATCAAAGCAGACATCATTCAGGCTGCTCACTGAAGCTGGATGTCCAGCTCCTCTAGCCAAACCTATAATAACCCTAAACACATCTCCACCCGTCCACAGAGCTGGAGCTGGACCAGGTCACCTGGACTAACACCACTTTATAATCACACGCCTTTAGTAGAAGTTTTGTGAGCTCACACTGGAATCTTTCAAGTAGTCTTTTGACTAGCTTTACTAAAGAGGATAGTTGAAAAAACATAATTTTTTTTTTTATAAAAGAGCACTGTTCTGCTAAAATCAGATTTTTTTTTTCTTTGTTTAATTGAGGAAAGAAAGTCATGCAGGTTTGAGAAGTGAGTGATGAAAGAATTGTCATTTTTCGGTGAACTGTCACTTTAAGCCGGCAGTGTTTGGGAAGAGGTTGAGTCAATCAGCAGTGAGACACAGTACGAGATCCGTCTTCTCCAGGTGAAACCTTCACCAGAGAGACGGAGAGAAAGCTCTCATTATCTGCATCCTGAAAGAGATCAAGATCTGGCTTGACCTCTTGGTGCTTTGCATTTACTTCTTCTTAAGTCTCTTTTCTTTCTCTCGGTGGCTCACTAGAGGAGTGAAGCTCAGCCGGTGTCACGTATCCTTTCATTCCGGCTCGAGCTGATGTGATTCCTCAGTGATACTCCCCAGTTACCCAGAATCCTCCCAGCAGAGATGAGGCGAGGAATCTGAGCAACCTTGTATTGATTTAGTCTTTTGAGGGGAAAAAAACGGGTCGAGTAACCAGAGACATTGTTGGGCTTCTTCTTGCAAGAATTAGCATAATTTACTGGTTTGTCCAAGGCTGGAGCTGCCACTGAAATTCTAGTTTCACTAGACAAATACAGATTATATTTCAAACTCAGTTCTCAATTTTATTGATGTAAGTCTGTTTTTTGTTTTTGACTCTTCATATACTTTTATAGCAGAGGTTCTCACAAAATTCCCTTAAAATCAAACATGAAATGTGTAAATATTGTCACGGACTGTGTAGACCCAACAAGGGAAAAATTTGTTTCTAAACATCATCTGATTTCTGATAACTTCATGGCCTAAGCGTCTGTGGCGTGATAAAATGACAAGTGAAGCTGAGCTTTGTGTTAATCTATCATCAGTTTCATCTTTCAGGTCAACTTCTTGCATGGTGGAGAAATAGTTTTGTAAGCCTGATATCACACTCCTCAAGTGTTGACCTGCTATAACAACAACACGTCTGGTTCAGTGGATATCTATAGATCACTATAAATATCCTGGTTTAGTACTGCGGTTTGTCATTGTCACAATATGTACTGCGCACATGCAGTGTGTGAACCAAATATTTTCGTCTACATTTGCGCTCTTGTGTACAGTACTTTGCTGGCCTGAAGTCACACATTTCTTTTTGGAGAAACAAGAACTGCTTCCCTGAAGCAGCAAGTCTACTTTGGTAAAACATCACATCTCATCCCGCCTACAGTATTTCAGTAGGAGCCTTTGATTTCCATGACGCTGAAAAACGAAGACTAATCACAAATGAAACTTACTGTATAAAGTGGAATGTCATTGAAGTTTGGATTAGGGATGGACCGATATGTGTTTTTCAGGGCCGATACTGATTATTACAGATCAGGTAGACTGATAAATGATATTTTGAACGATATATACATCGATCAGGCATAACATTATGAGCACTGACAGGTGAAGTGAATAACACTGATGATCTCTTCATCACGGCACCTGTTAGTGGGTGGATATATTAGGCAGCAAGTGAACATTTTGTCCTCAAAGTTGATGTGTTAGAAGCAGGAAAAATGGGCAAGCGTAAGGATTTGAGCGAGTTTGACAAGGACCAAATTGTGATGGCTAGACGACTGGGTCAGAGCATCTCCAAAACTGCAGCTCTTGTGGGGTGTTCCCGGTCTGCAGTGGTCAGTGTCTATCAAAAGTGCTCCAAGGAAGGAACAGTGGTGAACCGGCGACAGGGTCATGGGCGGCCAAGGTGGGGAGCGAAGGCTGGCCCGTGTGGTCCGATCCAACAGACGAGCTACTGTAGCTCAAATTGCTCAAGAAGTTAATGCTGGTTCTGATAGAAAGGTGTCAGAATACACACGTATGGGGCTGCATAGCCGCAGACCAGTCAGGGTGCCCATGCTGACCCCTGTCCACCGCCGAAAGAGCCAACAGTGGACACGTGAGCATCAGAACTGGACCACGGAGCAATGGAAGAAGGTGGCCTGGTCTGATGAATCACGTTTTCTTTTACATCACGTGGATGGCCGGGTGCGTGTGCGTCGCTTACCTGGGGAACACATGGCACCAGGATGCACTATGGGAAGAAGGCAAGCCGGCGGAGGCGGTGTGACGCTTTGGGCAATGTTCTGCTGGGAAACCTTGGGTCCTGCCATCCATGTGGATGTTACTGTGACACGTACCACCTACCTAAGCATTGTTGCAGACCATGTACACCCTTTCATGGAAACGGTATTCCCTGGTGGCTGTGGCCTCTTTCAGCAGGATAATGCTCCTGCCACAAAGCAAAAATGGTTCAGGAATGGTTTGAGGAGCACAACAACGAGTTTGAGGTGTTGACTTGGCCTCCAAATTCCCCAGATCTCAATCCAATCGAGCATCTGTGGGATGTGCTGAACAAACAAGTCCGATCCATGGAGGATCCACCTCACAACTTACAGGAACGCGGTGTAGTGTCTGTGAATATTAAAGCTCAAAAAAAAAAATCTATTGAATCTGAAGTCTACATGTTCTGCATGTCTCAGTTCGGTCTGCTACACATACTGACGCTCGCGGTGTTTTCAGCGTCTGCCGTCTCACGATATCAACACACGATCACACATCATTCAAAGAGGCACTTCCTCTGATGTGGAGGCAGTAACTCTGTCTCTTTGTCTCGAGTGCACATTGAAGCATGTCTCAGCATGACTGTGTGCTGCCGTGAGTTTTCACTCCAGCTAATTTATGCAATAATGTGTTCTGCCATTTATCATTGTGGCCGTTTCAACACATCCACTACATTTGAGTCATGCTTCATTATCATAGGGGTGGGTCAGGTGGACTAATGGTCAACTGGCCCATTAGTGAGGTTGAATAGTGAGTATTTAGATTTGTTTTTTTTCAGCATGCGAACAGTAAAGGTTGAACTATCTGCACCTTATTATTTTTTTTGCATGTTGGTCAAGTTTTCAAACATTAATATGTAGTGCAGCAGTTTAGTTAAAATATACAGTATATAATTTTTTCTAAGATGTAATACATAAGGTGTTTAATTTCATTGATCGCCATGTTAGTCCCTCCTGGTTTAAAATTCTGTAGCACGAACACCGACGTTCTCTACTTGTTGAACTGTATGCTGTCTTGGTTTACTGTTGCTTAGAGACTTTTGTCTCAGTCGCGGCCCCAAGGGCTCGTGACACTCGGCTGTTTCCAGAGCAAGTGTAACTGACGAAAGAGCCGTGTGACCGTCTGCAAGAGCACTTCGAGTAAAGCTCTGTCATCCTTGATGTTTGAAGTAGTTACTTAGTACACTTTTAGAGTAACAGATTAACAAAATCAGTGACCGATAAAGAAAAGATTCGAGAAGGTGTTTTCTTGTAGGAGTTTTGTTGTTCATGTTAACTGGAGTGCTAGTCTCATTGTTGCTTGTGTTCAATCCAGATTTGTGTGTGTGAATGTATGTGTGAGTCTTGCACCTTTGGAAAGACTTGAATTATTCAGGACTCTAGACCACTTGAAACCCTCCCTCAATACAGGCCCGTCTGAAAGAGAGCCAGCGCTCAATCCAGCCGACTGAAGCACATCTAAATATTTCATTCATCCAAGGCCACAAATTCTGCTAAAGCACTGATCAGTTCGCTGCGAATGCTAATGAGGGTTTAGACTTCGCATTTAGTTCTACCTGACTTCAGACAGGCAACTTTGATAAAACGGGCAAATATCATCTCTGTGTATGTACTACTAGTATTGACTAATGGAAAAAACGCCCACCTGCATCATCAAATTCAGTAAACATCTGATTGGTCTCGTAATATCATTGTCCCTCCAGGTGGGTGTTCCTTATAAAACCGTGACTGTACAGTAGGTATTGTAGTGCCACTGAATGACACACTGCTTGTTTAAATTTTTTTATCAATGAAACGGCTCCATGCAACAGTTTCAGTGGAAGAGGTGTTTATATCACATATGAGGTGCTGATGGCCTGTGCTGCACATGCGCAGTGTGTGTGTGTGTGTGTGTGTGTGAATCAGTGGATGTGCCTGTAGGCAGGAACAGTCTTGTCTCTCTTAATTTAGCCCCAGTGTTGCAGCTCATGTAGCCCTTTTCTTTCTCTCATTATATGATGTGGCTCTCTGCCAAAGGCTGGATTATGCAAGCCGCTCTCCCTCCTGACAGCACCCACTTGCAAACACACACACACAGTAACTGATGAGAGGGCAGGTTAGCAGGTGGCATCATTTATAATTGATGCGACTGATGTTTTACCTGTGATTTCCATATGGAGAAGCGCAGGTGTGTTCACCCCATGTGCATTCAACGTTTACTTCTATTTCACCGCGGAGCAAATCTGTCTTGTGCGTGTTTACAAGACATCCACCGACATTGAGGAGGAGTAACGAGGCAAATCTAGAGGAGCTGACTGCACTGTCACAGGTTTGGGTCACGCTTTATGTTAGGTGTCTTTAACTGCTGTACGTATGTGTTGATGTTGTATTGCAAAACATTTAACCGTATGGGAAAGGTTAGGACAGGTTTGGCGGTATGGGTGGGTTAAGAGTCAACAGTGTAATTATAGATGTAAAAACATAGCTGCAAGCAGCAATTATTGGGGTTAAGCACAATGAAGGCATGATAAGTCATGCCAGCATGGCTGGGAGCGTCAGATCTGCATAAATGAGCAATTAAAGACATGTTAAAATGATTTCAGGCAAAATGGCTGAAAAATCATAAATACAATCTGTAGTAATATGATTTAATTGTTTATCACGTTCGACCAATAGCTGTGACCAAATCGATGTGGTGTGGTCAGAATAAGATGTCAATGACGCATGCAAAGTTTGGTGTTAATATGCCAAAGCATTGCATACATCAACTTTGATGGGTATATGAAAACAGAAATCTATCGACATGAAATCCATACATTTTTGCTGGCATAGTCTGAAGATTATACGGTTCGATTTTGGTGAAAATCTGAACAATGGTCTAGGAGGAGGAGTTCGGGGAAAAAAAAAAAAAATCTTGGCCAACTATGGCAAAATTGGTATCTATGTGTTCAGCATGACCCAAAGAATGTAATAAGACCCGTTTCATTACAATAAGCAAAACTAATCAAAAGCTATTAGCAATTTTTGAAATGTCATTATTTTTAGCACAAGGTGGCACTGCCACAAAACTTTTTGAGTATCTTCAGGGCACGGTGCTGAAGACACATACCGAGTTTCGTAACGATACACCAATGCATTCATTAAATATAACATTTTACTACTTTGGCTGACACCGAAAATTGGGTATTTTTCGACTCTGCATACTGCACCGAATCTAAAGAGACCAGTGATTTTTGGCCAAACCCTTCAGAAGTTACAGGCAAAAAGAGCCATTTTTCATATCTCCTGACCACTAGGTGGCACTGCACTGAAACTGTGCAGGTATCCTCAGCTCATGGTTGTCATAACACACACCAAGTTTGGTCAGAATATGCAAACTTTTGACAAATTCCATAACTTTTTGTTGGCATGGTCTGAAGATGATCTGGTTCAATTTTCATGAAAATTGGAGCAACGTCCTAGGAGGAGTTTGAAAAAGTAGGTTTTTTGGAAAATTCAAAATGGCGGAAAATGAAGGTGCAATCAAATCAACTTGAGCCAAGGAATCAGAGGAAAAAAGAATTTTGTTTCTAGTTTTGGACTGTTGGTGGCGCTAGAGGGATTGATATAGAGACTCCAAAATTGCTGTGGTTAATGTTTAGTCTGTCCTCTATCAGTGTACCAAATTTCACAACTTTCACGCAAGCAGTTCTATGGGCATCCACAGACTCAAGAGCGGAAGAAGAAATACACCGCCAATGGATACAGTTGGTGTCTCTCTATGTACCTTCAGTGCTTGATCCCTAATTAAAGAAGTGAATCAAGCTGTAATTACACTCGGGTATTTATTATATACAAGTATAATGCAAAACATGGATGTACACAAGAAGTGCATTGCATCAAATGATTAATTTAAATGTTAGTATTTAGTAGTTAAGACTATGAGAATTAAGACTCTTAATTTTGTTATCTTAGACATGTTTGCAGTTTTTCCACTGATAGTATGTTTAGATCCCATGTGCAGTCTATTGGGTTACAAACAAACAAACACAGCTAGACAAGTGACAAAGGAAACATGAGGGCTATAAATAAACAAAGACTAATGATTAACTGGGTACACCTGAGAGTATTCAAGACGATAAACCAATGACAAGACAGAACTGAGAATCACCTGACAAGACAAACCAATGAAAACGCAACACATGAACCAAAGGAATCACGTGACCAGATCATAGGGAATCACATGACACAATAACAGGAAACTTGGCTATGAGAAACTTCAAAATAAAAGACATGGAAAGATGAACATAAACAAACCCTAGAACAGACGCGACAGCAGTATAGATATAGATGCAATATAGATTATCAATAATTAAAAATATCATTTTTGTAGCCATATGGCTATATCCTAAAATGTAAAAAACTCACAAAAAGCAGTATAAAAGTGTTACTGTGCACTATATTCAAGTCTTCTACAGACATGTGATAGCTTTGTGTGAGGAACAGTGATAGGATCATTGATGGACTCAAAGGGTTCATTCACTGAAATCAAGTTGAAATCATCTTTTTGAATGATCAACAGGTTTAATTTAGGCTTTTATTCTCATATAAACACTGATCAGCGCACATACATAGAGCACATCAAATATGGTAAACTGAAGCCCAAATGAACCAGAACCAATGAGGTTTGATCTCACGTGTCAACAAGTGCGTTTGAGCTGCTGTTGAACATATTTGATGTAAATAAAAGCCTAAATTAAATCGGTTCATCATATGAAGTGGTCACACTGCTGGATTCATATGGATTTATAAGTAAATCGTGGCAATTTTCATTTTTGGGGTCAACGATCACTTTAACAGGTGTAATCGCTGTATGCAGTACTGTAGTTTTAAATGTCATCAAATTCTCCTTTTGCTCTTCACTAAAATATGATATGAGGGTCAGTATAATAGAGCATTCATTTTCTGCTGAACTAATCCTGGTACAGAGGAGAAAGGAGGCGTTTTTTGGTCATTCAGGCTCACAGATTAATGGTTCTGGTTACGGGTCAGAGAAGTAGAAGGCAATATGTGTAGTTTGCATGTGCAGAATCACCATCTCGCGTTCACACTGAAACACGCGACACACCCTGCTGAGGGCTGTGATGGAGAGAATGTAGACGGGATGTGACAGACCGTCACTAATGTACTGACGCAGAAGAGCCGGATAATTCTTCATCATCGCACAGACAAACTGTGTCAAAAACTCCCCTGAAGTTAGCTAAATATGATAGAACCTCACTTTGGGGATGTCCCGGAATATAAAAAATATAAAATAGATGAAGGAGTCTAATAATAATGTGTGTGTGGGTGTGTGTGGGTGTCAGCAGGAAAGCATGTGACTTGAAGAGACCATGTGGGCAGTGCATGTGACATCTCTCTCTCTTTCAGACGCTGCGTTAAGTCGCGTCACACTGGACTTTGAGCATGTGAAGTTAGTTCAGACCCACAGCTCTGCAAACCATTGTTTGTTCTTTAAATTGACCAAGTGGTCGATCTGTGATGCTTAGATACTCTATTGGTCAAATGTCTTTGCACTTTGCAAATTTGAAGGTCATATTTCACCAAAGTGAACTTTGATATACAGCAGAAGACTTGTGTTTCCGTGGAGAATGTGATTGTGACTTTATGCTCTCTCTCTCTTTCTGATTGGTTACATTAGACCTACTTTGTAGGGCTGGGACAATACTATCAATGCATTGTGATTTGTGGATCGTTTCTGATATTTTCTGAATGCATCACAAATCAATTCTGAGCTTAGTTTTTATAAGCAGATGGCGCTCTAGGCTAGTTTTTAACCGCATGCTCAAATGCTCATGAAGAAGAGCGCTCGTGCGTTCGGCTGAGTCTGAGAACGTACTTACACCTCAGAATGATGCGAGATTAATGTAAACAGCCCACTGCAAACACCCTTGTGATTCGCTTCAACCTTTTCGAACTTTATGAATGATTATTTTAGGTTTTAGTGGTGTGTGTAAGGAACTGGAAGGAAGCAGAGTACGGCTGTTTCTAAAACATGCAGCGCCACCTGCTGTTAAAAACTAAGCTCAGAATCGATTCGAGAGAGAATCACGATACATACGGAAAATATCAGAATCGTTCCAGAATGATTTCTCAATTTGCGATGCAACGATGTATTGTCCCAGCCCTACTACTTTGTCAAGTTAATGATGTGGTGCTCATGTTTTTGTTTTATTGATTAATTTATTAAAAAAAAATATAGTGCCATTCAGAAGTTTGGGGTCAGTAAGATTTTATTTCTTAAAGGAAATTAATACTTTTATTCATCACGGATGCAATAAACTGATCAAAAGTGGCAGTAAAGATTCTATTTCGAATAATCATAAATGTTCAAAAACTGGAGTAATGATGCTGAAAATTCAGCTTTGATCACAGGAATAAATTACACTTTACTATATGTTCACATAGAAAACAGCTGTTTTACATTGGAATAATATTTCACTGTTAATAATATTTTACTGTATTTTTGATCAAATAAATGCAGTCTTGGTGAGCAGAAGAGACTCTTTCAGAAACATTATACTTTTAAATGCTCTCTGTCTGTTTCATCAAGAGCTGTTGTTTGTTCTGGTGTCTTTAGAGACTCGTGTTCTCTGGAGGTGTGATGCTGCCGGTTTGTTCTGTTTGTGTGGTTGTGATGGTTTGATTCAGCCTAGAGTTTAACCTCTCGTGGAGGCCATCGTGCTTTTGCCTGTGAGTTTTCTTTCATTCCTCTCCATCATCCTTCTATCTCATTTGTTTGCGTGCTTTTTGTGCCTGAGGTCTGTCAGGAGAGGTCATGTTTACCCAGAGTGCACTAAGGCCAGGAAGGACAGATTTTCCCATAAGGCATTGCTCCCGCGACCCTCTCAGAGTTCACTCTCAATTTCTCTGTCATACACCATTAGAGCCCCAGACCTTTGATTCCGGCGCTGACACCCACACAACCCTCGCTCAAACTGCTCTTACTGATCCCTGCTCACACAAAAACTCTTCAAGGCCGCTGAACAGTGTTGAAACTCACTCTTAATGCCCGTCATTTTAAGAAAGAACTAAAAATATTACAGAGGATGATATCGTTCTGTTTATTATAAGCGCTGCAGTTTTGTCGAGCTCTTTAAAGCAGGATGGATTCTGATTGGCTGTTGATGGTTTTTATTGTTCATAAAACATTTTACTTTCAAAATCATATGTACAGATTCTGAAAATAAAGATTAGGGTGTGTATACTTGCATATATTAAAATATGTTTGTACTTGACTGTTAAACCACATGACATTTTCTGTCAAGGCTGTGTTCACACTTGGTTAAAACGAATGCTGGTGCGATTGATCTGTTAGTGCGGTTTGCTTGAATAAGTGTGAATGCCGGTAAGCTCCAAACAAACTCTTGTGCAGTTCGACTGAAATATGAATGCAACACGGACCAAAGACTTCAAAAACAGGACGTGATGTCACAAGATGCGACCCTAAAAAGCACCGAATGCTCAAGATTACCTGGTTCTTCTCATCACAGTTGCGATGTTTTCCATCACAGTTCAGTTCAGGCGTCAAAACTCGTCACAGATGTTCGTTTGTGTGTGACGGAGGGATTCCTGACGCTGTTTGACACCTTTACACATTTTATAAGCTCTTCACGAGTTCTCAGCAGATGTACATGCATACGACGAGCGCATTTAGTTTGGTGTTAAAAATGTCAGTGTGAACGCTAAGTGAACCAGGAATAAATGTGTAATTTTCTTTTTTCTCCTGGATCAAAAGAGAACTGATCACACCCTAAGTTTTTCAAAACCGTATGAAAACCATAGAGCACATTTCTAAGTGCATTTTAACATTTTAATCATGGACACTCTTATTTTTTTTGTCATTGACCCATTAATATTTTATCCTAAAAGTGTCTTCAGACATTCGCAGTGTTCAAATAATTATGTTGTATGATTTTTCTTTAAGCGTACATGACCAATATTTGTCCTCATGTGCTTTCATAGATTTTATTGGTTGTTTCATAACCTGCACATCCGGATCAATAGAGCTGATTAACATTCGCCACAGTTCACTGATTTCATTGTGTGACCTCTATGAGCAGGGTTATCAACTCAAACTAAAACCATAAAAAACATTTGTTACTTGAATTAAAGTGGTCCTATAATGCCCCTTTTACAAGATGTAATATAAGTCTCTGTTTTCTCCAGAATGTGTCTGTGAAGTTTCAGCTCAAAATACCCCACAGATCATTTATTATAGCTTGTCAAATTTGCCCCTATTTGGGTGTGAGCAAAAACACACAGTTTTTGTGTGTGTCCCTTTAAATGCAAATGAGCTGCTGCTCCCGCCCCCTTTCCAGAAGAGGGCGGAGCTTTAACAGCTCACGCTTCGGTTGCTCAACAACAACAAAGCTGGAGAATCTCACGCAGCCAAAATGACGAAAGTGTTCAGCCTTACATTGTTCAAACCGGAGTCGACACTGATGGAGAGACTCAGGAAGAAGTTACAACTTTTAGACGTTTCTGAATGGTTAGTGGATAAATTTATGTAGTTGCTGTGGAGTTGATTCAACTCATCATGTGCCGTCATGTTAATCTTTTGTGTTGAATTGACCCTCGTTTGTGAAGCAGTCCGGCGTAAAATGACGGCATATCAACAACACTCTACTACAACAACTCTTCCTCTTCTCTTAAGCAGCCCAACATGGCCCCGCCCCCTTTGTTGTGTGTTCTCGGGGGCGGGGTTTATGTAAATTTTAGGGTTTGTGATGTCACCAACCCAGGAAGAAGCTCGTTGTAGTCCCTACCAGCCGTTTGTTGTAGTCCTTAAACAGAGAAAATATCTCCTTTGCATTGAACTTTGATTGTCGTAACTTTGCAGATGTTGTTTATGCTCAAACAGCAACATTACACACTAACTAAAGTTAAAAAAAGTCAAATCATAATCAAGGACCCCTTTAAAAAGCAGGATACGCCCTGTAGGGACGCGTGTATGTAGACTGAAGATGTATAGATGGTTTGATTCCTGCTGTGTCAGCCATCTGTTCCTTCAGGGTTTGTGTCAGATTCACACCTACACACACTGTACAATATGTCAGTACCTTTAATATAACTAGTTCAAACCTGTTAAATGGTGACACTGCCATATAGTGGAAGAACTGTTAGATTTCACAAGTCAGATACTGTACATGTAATTTTACTGGATTGGAATGACATGAGGGTGTCATAGTAAATGACACTATTACTTCAACAGCATATCATTTTATGATATTCATTCCATTCTGAACTGTAAAATATATACAGTAGTGGCCAGAAGTGATGATATTTGTTTTTAATGACTCTACAAGTTTGATTAAACCATCAAAATAATGTGATGTCATTACTCTTTACGTTGCGTTTCTGGCCATCATCGCCGGTGTGTTTGCTCTGTTTGAGGGCGGATCAGACTGTCCTGCACATCTCGACGATGTTCTCTTGTACACATCTCAGCTGACCGTTGGCCGTTGTACACGTTTACTCTCGTCAGCCATCTGCCGCCGCAGCACGTCCCGTGCCGACAGTTCAGCAGGCGAGGGAAGGACCGGCCGGATTCACTGATGTGAGCTCAAATGTGTTTTAAATGAATTCTGGGCTTCTCGCCCACACGCTAAGTATGCCACATAACAAACATGAGCACAAAGGTACACAACATCGGTGTGTTCTGTCTCCACTCCGTACCAAATACACAGCCAAACGGAAACATAAATTTGCACCTCTCGATAAAAGAGGCGTCTCGGGCGGTCAGAGGGAGGTTTCTGTGGTTTCACAGTGTATGATGGAAGATTATATACTGCTGTCAGCTCAGATAGACTACTTCCTGTCTAAGAATGAGCCCTCAAACCTGGAAAATAAGTTCGTATTTGAGCACTTCCGGTTCCAATGTCCTGAAGTCAGTGGGGTTTCAGTTAAATGCCTCAGATCAGTCTGTGGTGAACACAAGCTCAAGATGTTTTCATGTTTTAAGGCCCGACAACACCAAGAATGATAACTGTAAAGATGTCTATAACGATAACTATATATTAGTGTTCACGCCATCGTTCTGTTTATTACAAGTGCTGCAGTTTTGTCGTCTGTCTCTTTAAATGCTCGAGCTCTTTACAGCAGGATGGATTCTGATTGGCTGTCAGTGTTTTTTATCGTTCATGAGCTGGAAAAAAAATCATTCTGAAAGTGATTCCAATGATATTGTTCCTCTGTGTCGTTATCGTTATAGTTGTGGTGTGGACTCTTTTATATTTAGACTACTTTATCTTTATCGTTATATCATTATTTATCATCCTTGGTGTCAACAGGCCTTTATTTTATGACATAAAATAGGCCTACATCACATAAATCTGTAAAACCCCCCCTTTTTTTTTTTAAGTGTTTTTATGTGTCTTGAAAAACGTGGTAGATAAATGGGAATTCAGAGGTTGTCAGGGACGTTAAACGTCATCCGTTTCGATGCTGAACTCATCTGCTCTGCACACTCTTGCAAACTTTTCTAAGTAAAACTTTCCAAATTGTAGGTTTTAAATAAAGATTTTAACTATATTGAGTGATAGAGATGTGGGAATGGTGGTGGTGGTGATGTTGAAGTCATGCAAACGTGGCTTTGTTCATTTGTGAATAATTTCATGATGAACAAAACACATCAGAGTCATTAACTTTTGTTGGTCACAGAGTTTATTTTCTGCAGTAATCCAGAAGTCGATGGGAAAATCCTACTGGTTTTTGTTGATTGAACAAGGGTGATTCTGGCCTATAAAATCCCTGCAGCGCTCTATGTTTAGCTTTTTACTTCATGTTCTTCAGACTCACAGCAGGACTAGACACTAGCGGTGTTTCCATCCACTTATTTTAATGAAGATTTTTGGATAAAGCAGGGTCATTCTGTGTCAAATCAACCAAATCAGAAACCTCCCCTGGCTCAAATTTTTGATTTTGTTAATATTTTTTTCTGTAGAAAGACAAACATAAGTAGTGATGAAAGCCAAAATATTAAATGTCACAGATGTATATTTACTGCGTAATCCACTGTTTTGTAGAGGGAGTCAAAATGAGATTTGGAGCCAAATTAGAGGGGTGTAAAAATGACTTTAGAAAGATGGCAGCATCATTATTTTATTTTCACACAGAGATTGGTAGATCTATTAGTGAAATCTGTTGGCTTTATCAATCTTTGTTTCATTATATGCCAACGGTGACGGTTCAAAAATGGGGAAAAAGCACGTCTTGTGTGTTTTTGCCTCAAGTTTGCATGCCTGTAACTCAAGAAGTATTAAAGATATCTTAATATCCTTTTAGATTCTGGTTCTTAACAAACTTTCCTCTTGGTATCTTCATTTTAAAGGCCCTCGATGGTTCAGTCCAAGAGATATGGAGATCTTAATGCGGCTCCATGAGTAAATTGGTAAATTGTACACATTTTCAGTGGTCAAAAACCAAATGTGGTAGGGTAATAAATGGATGTAGTCAAGGGACTTGGTGAAACTGTTTTTTGTGTAAGGAACAAACCAAAACCTCATATAGACTGCTGTGATGATCATTTGTGGTGCTCTTTCTCTTGGAAAAGAGTAGAAAGGTGTAAATTGTCCTTTTAATGAGATCTGAGCCAGATTGGAACCAGAAATACAGTAAAAATCACATTGATTGTTGGTCCCGGTGTGTTTATTCAGTTGAAGCCACTGTGAATGCACCGTTTTTAGTCTTTTCGAGCTGATCAAGCCATTAACTTTCTCTGCATTTTCGCTTTCATTTATCACAATAAACTAGCTTCACAAGCAGCGGAGGAATCAATCTGCAGGAATACCTGCTTTAACTGCCCTCTTGTTCTCTCGCTCTCCATTACACTCTTCATTCATCTCCCTCTCCTCTCGTCCAGCTCCACCAGACTCAGCTCTTCCCTCATTTCCCTGCTCAAGACACCGATTGATTGGGATTGGTCTCGCTGCTGATTGTGATGGTTTTTGGGTTCGTTGTGCCCTCATAGCACTCTTTCTTCCTGTCAGACCCATCTCATAATGGAAGCGCTGGGGTTTCCTGTCCAGACCTGAGAACGGGGACAGGGAACCATTAAGAATGATTAAGGAAAAGCTCAGGGTGGTTTTACATCTCCTTGACCTGCAGCTCAAACGCTGGGACGTCTGTGGAGATGGAAGCGTCTCATTATGCAGCAGCGTGTGTTGGAGGAATACGGAGGTTAATGGTGTCGTGTCATGTGAAGGACACTGCTTTCATCGCTCGTTGCTGTTCTTAACTGACAGTTATATTGCTGGATTTAGCGATGCGGTATAACGCTTATTGTCCTTGTAAGCAAAATAGTCTCATTACTGTGCCGTGTTATTGTTAAACTGTTCAGCTGTAGTTTTACCGTTCAACCTGACTGTAAATCTAGGTGAACTCAGAGACGAGGGAAAGCTGGATCCTTTTTGAGAGAATTCTCCTTCTTCATGCAGATTAGCATCTCTTTCTCATTGGCTTAATTTGGTGATATCCACATGTGAGATCTGATTGGTCGCTTGTTGATAAGCATCTCTGCGTCCTTCAGACTGATTCACTGTCCTGTAGGTGTATCGTATCATCGTGGACACAAAGACGCCCCTGTCTCAGTCTGTCCTTGAAAGCGCCCTGTTGACCAGTCAAGGAATCTCAGTTCACTTTCACCAGCGTTCGGCTCAGTTTACGTTCTCTTTATGGAGGTTCAGCTTAGAAATGTGCACACAATAACTCCCTGTCTCAGTGCACAGACTATTTCAGTGATGAATACATCAGTTAGCCAGAATAATTTGCCAGTATTTATTTTGAGGTTATTGGCATTGGGTGATAACCGTGTCACAATCTGCTCACATCATTATTTGAAAATGCAACGGATATTTGTTTTAAGGTTTAAAGGTACACTATATAACCTTTGTTTCAATACATCATTAATTCTTCCATAACATGTTTTTGTCTTACCCTGATTCACTATGGTAAGCCTGTTATAGGTGTTTATATTTTAGACCTGACAGGATGGTTTTCGAGGGAAATTGCGTACGCAATATTTTGAAAGTTGTTGGAGTTTAGATGTGATTTATAGTAGTGGCAGATGAAGGAAGAAAAAGTGTAATAATTTTCATTTTTTAAAAAAAAAATCATTTTCAGCCCACTGTGTCACTGAATTTAATATTTGGCAAAAAAAATTGGTGGTTGCATGCAGAGCGCTGTTGAAGAACACTGTATTCATTCATGGTTGCACGTTACTGCAGATGAATATCCGTGCTGTAGATGGGCTGATGGTTTACAGTTCGTTGAGTGAAGTTCAGCTTGGGTTAAATGTTTACTTTCCCCTGAGCAGACCCTCTCTGAACACACACTGACCCTCGCTGCGTCCGGACAGTCACATCACAGTTACACAAATGCCTTTTAACAGCACACATATAATTCATGTTTTATTACATAGAAAATTATTATTAAAAGGAAAAAAGTACTAAAAAATGAAAGAGCATTAATGCAACCAGCAACCTCCAGATCAAATATTTATGCACATGTATGTTATTTGAAAGCACAAGCTACATTTTTAGGTTTAAATTTTAGGCATGAAATTGAAGTTTCGCTAGTCTTTTCTTCTCTATTGTGACGTATATCTGAGCGAAACGCTTCTGGAACAAGAACAAATGTAGGGCGGGGCTTGATTTTGTCTGTGGGGAATTGATTGGATGGTTGTGGTTTGCTATTGGTGGATCTCATGTGAGTGACAGGTTGCCCCGCCCTCATCATCAGAGAAGAGAAGAGATGCTGCAAGAGGGAGGAGAAGATATTCTGATTCAAGATTACCAGGAACATGAATTTAAAACAATAATGATGTGCACGAATAAATACTGCAATATTCCATAAAAAGAATAAGAATTGTCTATTTTGATTTCATGGTGACTTTTAAAAAAAATCCAACCGATTAAAGGTTATTGCAAAAAAACAACAACAACAAAAAACGATTATAATAGAAGCAGAACTACTTTTATTATTATTAGTAGTAGTAGTAGTAGTAGTAGTAGTAGTAGTAGTAGTAATATTATTGGGTCACTGTATATGGATTTTCAAGTTATACTTCAGGGATTTTCCCCCAGAAAATTAATAGTTTCTCTTCTTTGACACACACTTTTGTTCTCTCTGTCTATCATTTTGTGTTTCTGTTTACTTCATTTTAACTGTCCATGATTTACAAGCATCTGGATGTTGAGATTTGTTTAATTGTTTGAATGAAGCGGGTCGTTGGTGAGATTAATTAGCAAGATGCTGCCAGATGGAGGACAGGAAACAGAATCAGCATCAACTCTGAGCTCACCTAACACACACTCTTCACCATACACACACACACACACACACACACACACACACACACACAGGTTTGTTTTTCTGTCTTAGTGAGGACTCTCCATAGGCGTAATGGTTTTTATACTGTACAAACTGTGCATTCTCTCCCCCTACACTACCCCTAAACCTACCCATCACAGGAAACATTCGGCATTTTTACATTTTTAATAAAACATTGTTTAGTAAGTTTTTAAAGCTATTTTAAATATGAGGACTCATGAAATGTCCTCATATCTCATGTTTATGTCGTAATACCAGTGTAATACCCATGACATTATACAAATTTGTGTCCTCATAAATCACACACACACATCAGGATGATGAATTGGGGTTGCACACACTTTCCTCAGCAATCTACACCAGATCATTTAATTCCGTCTGTTTAATGTTCTGTCATACACATCTGCTCATGGCTGCTTTAGAGCAAATGTTTATCCTGTCTCATCCTCCAGTTCAGAGAATGCCACGAGGCAGGAATATGATATCAAACAACATTAATCTCACAGATTGTGATGCTCACCTCTCACTCGGTAACCACTAAACCTCAGGACAATATTGAGTTCAGAGATAACCTCTTTCCACACTTCTTATTGTGAAATCGCTGTTTATTCTTAAAGAGCAAGAAAGTCTTACTACACTATTGAATCATTCAGTTAGCTTCACAATAAAAAAATGACTGAATTACAAGTTTGTCTTGAATGAATGTAATACTTGAGCAGTTTAATGTCAACATTACATTCCCCTCAGGTGGTTTTAGGCTCTAGTTTTGCTTGTGTTTATTTCTCTGCATGTCAGAAAGTTTTTTGGATTGTTTATTTTTACTCTGTTTGAACAGCATAAATTCACTCCAGCTACTTCAGCTGATCCTGTGAGGTTAACATTTACAGCAGAAGAATTTATGAGAGTTTCAGAAACATGCAGCTCATATGGTGCGCCGTGACAGCATTTCTGAAAAATGATATTACTTTGCTTTTTGCACATTTCATGACTCTTTCAAACTGAAATGTGCAGTGATTTGTGCCAAACATGCATTCAGTGAATCTGGACCGAGTGCATCTCTGAGCTCATGTGAGTGAGTGGAGGCGGGGCTAATTAGCATATTCATAGATCTGAGTATACTAAATGAGGCAAGGGTGTCGAGTTACATTCAAGCTATTTTAAGGCATGAAGACATTTTTCTCAAAGGAAAAAACTCATTCTGGTGATCAAAGAAGAGTTTTAGGGGATAAAATTGACTATAGAGCTGCCATACACAACTGAGCTCATGTTCTTTTCTTTTTATGTCATTACTTTTATGTGAACTTAATTGGATTTTGAATCTCACACTTTCATAGTGAACTCAGGCTTGTTATTTGTGTGACACCCTGATTCAGAATGAAAATGCCTTGGCTTTGTTCCATTACAAGGATGAACACACACTGGGAAGGTGTTGGATTTGGACTCATCCATCATTGTAGCCGCAGAACTTTATCGAGCTGCTATGCTTCAGGTCACGCTGTGGATCAGGTTTCGTCAGATCTGCCAATCCGTTAAACTTTGACCTCGTCTGGTTCAAGCACTTCTCTCTGTTAGAGCCTCTTCACCCTCCCATCCATCCGTTGTTTCTCTCCGTCTCTGTCAACCTTCATCGTTTACCTTCCTCTTTCCCACTTAACACCTTCATCAATATTTCACACACAGATCAACACACTGCTGTTCCTTTTGTCTGCGTTCCAGAATAAACTCTGATTGTGTGTGTGTGTGTGTGTGTGTGTGTGGATTCTGCATTCAAAGCTTTTAAGTCGCAGAGATTTATGATCTAGGCCACACAAATGTGTTTAAAGCTGGAGTTTGTAATGTCTGTGAAACTAAACTAAACAACAGAATTGCAAATCGCTTTTCTGACATGTTTCCTGAACACTCCCCCTATTTTCTATTGGTCAAACCAACAGATAGTCCCACCCACGTCCCACGTCATTGATTGAGCCAACAAACATGACATACAGTAGTGACCATTTCCTGTTTCCTGTGAGCAGCTTGACTGAGTTAAGTTGGCCGTTCTCCATCACTCACCCAGACAGATTCAATTGGTTGCGCTGACCTCTGTCCGTGAGCGCTGAGCTTTGATTGGTCCCTCTGCTTCAGACGAGCGTTTGGATTGGTCCCCGAGGGGTTTGCTTTTTGTTGTGGGTTTAAATGGACAGGTTTATGTGAAGAGGGGGATTTGTAGTTTATGAATAATGTAAACCAGACACATAAACTAAACCTTAAACTCCTTTATAATAACAGTTTTTGCACTGATATACACTGTCAGTCATAAGTTTGGAATAATTAAGATTTTTAATGTTTTTGAAAGAGTCTCTTCTGCTCTCCAAAGCTGCTTTTATTTGATCAAAAATACAGTAAAAATTGTGAAATATTTTTACAATGTAAATCAGCTGTTTTCTATGTGAATATATAGTAAAGTGTAATTTATTCCTGTGATCAAAGCTGAATTTTCACTCCAGTCTTCAGTGTCACATGATCCTTCAGAAATCATTCTAATATGATGATTTTTTAGAGAGAAGATCTGTTTGAGAATTTTAGATGATTTAAATAAAATAAGGCATCGTAACATTGCATCAAACAACAGAATAAGACACAGAGAGAAACATTTCCAGCGGTTTTACTGGTGCGAGACACGTCAAGACATCCGTCTAGTGCATGTTCAGACAGACAAACTGTTAAGAAACGGGTCATCCTCCATGATTTCCATTCTCTTTGAGCAGTGATGTTTTTCTCAGGAAGAACAGGAGTATGTGTCATTATTATCTGGCTTAAAAAATAATAAAATTGATTTGACACATTAATCTTGGGTTTATCACATTATCCAACAAGCTTATCACATTTTTTCCTCCGTATCATGCTGCTGTAGCCTGAAGTATTATTGACTCAGTCTTTGTGTTTTTACGGTATATAGGTCATCTAATAGACGCAGACTCGTCTGAGCCACTTCTGTGAACAGCTGTACTCCACAAAAGTGAAGTGAGATTGAAACTGATCCCGCAGTTTCAGATGTGATCCGGTTTTGATATCGTGATCCATCACGAGGTATTGAATGGTGACGAATGTATCGTGATGTGGTGAGACCCGTACACCGTCCGCTGCAGCCCAGTTTTTATGTCCGAGCGGATGATGCACGTACAACACCGCATGTGTGAGTGTCTTGAGTGCTTGAAAACAATGTCCAATAGATCAGAAAGCATCTTTCCACGCTTACGGCCAAAGGAGTATACTTTGAAAGGAGTGGAACGTGGAAAATGAAGGACACACTCTTTTGTTCCACTGCTGATGGTGGGATCTCACACCGCCTCTGTTGACGCTCCATGATGTTTCGGTTACATCACATTCACACTTTTGGTGAAAATGTCTCTACAATTCAGAGAACATCTGAGAGCAACTTTCAAAGTATGGCTCAGATTAAACTTACAAGTTGACTGCATGAGGGAGAAATTTCTTTGTTAATGCTCTTTTTTTTTCGTCCATATATAAAAAATTGATAACACTAAAAATGGAAAAATTGGTAACACTAACTAATGTTAACAAATGAGACCTTATTGTAATGAACAAACAGTGAGCAATACATTTATTATAATGTTTAATAATTGTCAATGGTAGTTAATAAAAATACAATTCTTCATTGTTTGTTAAAGGGTTAGTTCACCCAAAAATGAAAATTTCTGTCATTAATGACTCACCCTCATGTCGTTCCACACCCGTAAGACCTTCGTTCATCTCCAGAACACAAATTAAGATATTTTTGATGAAATCCGAGAGGTATCTATAGACAGCAATATAATCAACACTTTCAAGGTCCAGAAAGGGACTAAAGACATCGTTAAAACAGTCATGTGACTGCAGTGGTTCAACCTTAATGTTATGAAGAGACGAGAATACTTTTTGTGCGCAAAAACAAAACAAAAATAACGACTTGATTCAACAAATTCATCTCTCCCCTGTCATTCTGCTACAATATTTTTGTTGTAGCGCTTCCATGTTCTACGTCAGAACGCCGGCTCTTTATTGGCCGACACTGGTCACATGAGCAGCACGTCGCATGCCTTGTCTTGTTGTTAAAGTAGTGCATATTTACAAATATCATTTGAAGCATATTGTATGTTTTTTGCACAGCAAAAATAGTCTGTATCTGACTGTAATTCCAGAATCATCAGCAAGCTGAATATCTCTGTCGCAGTGAAGGTTTATATAGTTGTCAACGAATGGGCTGCTAAATATCATTTAGGCTTTAATAAGATTTTCCCAATAAATCCTGCTTATTTAATGAACCTGGTGTCCTCCATGATTCCTGTTCTATCCGACAACAAAGCAAGGATACTCACCAAGATGGGCATTTTGACAATTTTGTGTGTATTCGGCCATATAAGCTGGTTAAGAGAACTGAATTCAGGATTGCGCACTGTGTGACTGGCGGCTTTCTGTGCGCGTGAGCGCCACATTGAGCTCTTTTCCACAGCTTATTGTGTTTAATAACTCTTTTTAACATTAAGCATGTCACAAGTATGTAACAGTCATGTGTCCAGTCTATTCTCTACTGTCTGCGGCAGCCTAAAAATGTGATTTTTTTTGTAACATTTTGAAGTATTAAAAGCATTCAGTGATCACAAGCCATTGCGATATGCATCTTGCGATATTTACACTTGAGATATTTTGATAATTTCGATATATCGTGCAGCCTTAATATTTATGAATTGTTTGTAAAAATGCATTTTACCATGGAAAAATATATAGAATTTTTTCTTTTTTTCCCAAAAATAATTGTGTACACTGTTCAAGGTGTAAAGAAAATAGTACAATGTTTTTAGAGTCTTAAAGGGTTAGTTCACCCAAAAATGAAAATAATGTCATTAATTACTCACCCTCATGTCGTTCCACACCCGCAAGACCCTCATTCATCTTCAGAACACAAATTAAGATATTTTTGATGAAATCCGATGGCTCAGTGAGGCCTCTATTGACAGCAATGGTACTTCCTCTCTCAAGATCCATAAAGGTACTAAAAACATATTTAAATCAGTTCATGTGAGTTCAGTGGTTCTACCTTAATATTATGAAGCGACGAGAATATTTTTTGTGCGCCAAAAAAACAAAATTTTTTTAACAATATCTAGTGATGGCTGATTTCAAAACACTGCTTCATGAAGCTTCGGAGCTTTACGAATCGAATCAGTGGTTCGGAGCGCCAAAGTCACGTGATTTCAGCAGTTTGACGCTTTGATACGTGATCCGAATCACTGATTCGATACAAAAGATTCATAACGCTCCGAAGCAGTGTTTCGAAATCGGCCATCACTAGATATTGTTAAAAAGTCATTTTTTGGTGCACAAAAAATATTCTCGTCGCTTCATAATATTAAGGTAGAACCACTGTAGTCACATGAACTGATTTAAATATGTTTTTAGTATTTTTATGGATCTTGAGAGAGAAAGTACCATTGCTGTCTATGCAGGCCTCACTGAGCCATCGGATTTCATCAAAAATATCTTAATTTGTGTTCTGAAGATGAACGAAGGTCTTACGGGTGTGGAACGACATGAGGGGGAGGAATTAATGACAGTATTTTCATTTTTGGGTGAACTAACCCTTTAACACACACATAAAATGCAAAGAATACATTTATTTGAACTTGCCACATGTGTTTTCAGTAGATCTTTAACAGATTTTGAGAAACATCAGAGAGCATGAGACTCATGCTGTTATTATTTAGAGTTTGGCATGAATTACGTGTTGAAATGGATCCCATACAGGCCCAAGTGTGTGTTCTAGTGGGTATATTGACATACTGTAAACTGTGTGTGGCTCTGAGATCTGCGCTCAGGATGAAACAGACACTGAAGACCTGTTAAAGTTTAAGAGCAGAATAGAGGCTCATTGAAAAGCACAGACCTTCCCATCTGTCTGCCCAACCCATTACCGCCCACATGCTCCGTGTGTTTGTGCGCTCACTTACTGAGATTATATGCACTACAACTGACTTATTGTGTGCAGAGTACCAGAACATGACTCTGAGAAATGAACTAATGGCATACTGCTAAAGTGTAGACTCATTAGTGTGTGGAAAATAAGCTTTATTTGTAAAATGTGACTGTTTTCTGGGTGTTTGTGTGTTAGTAATTACAGTTAATTTGTGTAGGCATGTGTTGGATGAGGCAGTATCACTTATTAATGCTCCTGTTGTAATCAGAGACCAGCAACACACACACACACACACACACACACACACACACACACACACACACACACACACACACACACACACACACACACACACACACACACACACACCCCCCAAATCTCACCTTACATTTTTTCTTGTTGAATATCTTGTTTCACTATAAAATGTCAGATTACAATAGTAAAACGTGTTGCTGCAAACAGCAATTGACTCTTTTAAAGTTTCTCCTGCGGCATCAGAGACTTTAATTAGCCTGTTTAATTAGTGCATACAATAAAAAGAAGAAAAGAAATGTACATGAGATATTTGAAGCCTGACTGGGCTTAGTACAATTAGATTAAGCAACAGAAATAAGATATATTATAATACAAGGATTTATCAAGGTAGTCCTCAAATCTGTATTTAAAATCTTGTTTTATAGCCAGTGTGACTGTATAAAAATTGCATAATTTTGTACTGTCATGACATCTGTGCTGTCCTCACAGATATAATGGTGTGTTTGTGTAGTAGTGATATTGTGTGTTTTTGTAATCCCTCATAAATCGTCTCCTTTACGCTGCCGTTTCTCCGAATCCTGTCCATCTGTGTCCTAATGCTCCGCTCGAGCCGGTGCGGAATGAGCAAAACATGGATAAACTAGCCATTTCATTTCTCAAAGACTATCCAAAACCATAGGAAGTCCTCTGGAGGGGGAGGCGGAAGAGGAGAATACGTGAAAGAGTGCTTCTAATGGGTCCTGGTGTACCGCTAACAACCCTCATCCTGACCCTGAAACCTAAAGAGATTAGCTGCCGTAAACAGGAATTATTGGATCACTCGCATCTGCATATAGTGTTGTTTTGCCGTCGCTAATGCCAGTCCATTAGGCTGAACTCAAGCCGTTACGCTGGGGAAGTGGAGCTACAGATCCTCCACACTCACATTAACAGGTTCTGTGTTAATCTGTGATTCTAATGAAAGAGCCTGTAGCGCAGCGGATTACAGATGTACAGCGCATCAGGTGACGTCAGGAAAAACGGCTGAGTGATCCATGAGCCTGACAAGGGAAAAGTGACATGGACCAGGTAACTAAAACTAAAACCATAGAAATACATTTTCATTTCGTGCAAAACTTGCACCGTGTCCAGACCAGATGAGATGCGATAAGATTCCAGCAACAAACAATTTGTGACGCGACATGACTATGAGATGCGATAAAGTCAATCAAAAATCACATCCAATCAGAAGAGCGTGAGGGCGGGCTCTCTCGGCACTCGCAACGAAATGTATAAGTACATAATCAAATTTACATTAAAATCAAACTCGCATTAGATGCTTTTAACATTAAATACAGCACATAAACAGTAGCTGAGATTATCATTATCATACTTTGTGTTGTTCCACCCATCATCACATGTTAGTTAGGCCAAAAAACTAGGGCTGGGAGAATAAATCGATTCATCTCAATTCGTAGATCGATTATGAGATTTTCCAAATGCATCGCAATTCTCTCTTGAATCGATTCTGAGCTTTGTTTTTAACAGCAGATGGCGCTCTAGGCTAGTTTTTAATCTCACACTCAAATGCTCATGAAGAAGAGCGCTCGTGCATTCAGCTGAGTCCGAGAATGTATTTGCACCTCAGAATGCATTTATGACGCAAGATTAATGTAAACAGCCCACTGCAAAAACCCTTGTGATTCAACCTTTTCGAACTTTATGAATGATTATTTTAGGTTCAAGTGGTGTGTGTGTAAGGAACTGGAAGAGAGCAGAGTACGGCTGTTTTTTTAAAGCACCATCTGCGGTTAAAACTAAGCTTAGGATTGATTCGAGAGAGAATCACGATGGATTCGGAAAATCTCAGAATTGATCCAGAATCATTTCTCAATTCGCGATTCAACGATTTATTGTCCCAGCCCTACAAAGCCCAAAGTAACTCAACATTAAACACTAACTTGTTTCTCCCTATGTTAATCTTGTGCAAAAACACACAAAATAACAATTTTAACATTTATTTATACAGTCTGACGCGAAGCACGCTGGGAATTAGAAATCTGCTGCAACTCAACTCAATCATATTAAGTTCAGCGTACTACAATGAAATTTTGAGTTCACAAAACTTTTTTGTATAATGAACTTTCATTATAATTTGAGTGAAACAAACTCATTTCATTGAATTAATTTCACTCAGGGTTCCCACGGGTCATGGAATTTCTGGAATTTTAAAAGGTCTATTTCAAACATTGAAAGTCAGGGAATTTTATTTTATTTTATTTTTTTTGTCCAAGTCATGGAATATCAGGGATTTTTGTTTGTTGCTTTAAATTTTAGTTTCCATTTATCAAAATGTAATTTCTCTATACCGTATTTTTTTTTTTTTTTTTTTTTTTAATCGCGTTGTTTCACGCATTTGTGTATTGTTATAGTTAGGCTATTTTTCAGCGGCATTTTATTCCCTTCCCACTCGTCAACTTAAGTCAATTGCAGTCACCTGTACCTGTTAACTAAGGCAAACATGCCAGGAAAATTTTGAGGTTTGGCTACAAAATGACCACTTCAAAGACTGTCCTAACCAGCCACGACATGACAAAGGATTCTGTTTCTGAAATGGTTTCTATATTTCTGGGATTTTGCAGCTAATAGTTCAGTTCATACAAGGACATAAATGCACAATGAAAAGTATTTATTGCTTACAGTTTGAACGTTCATATTTCCTTTAATTTTAATTATCCATTGTTGCTCTCATAGTGGCTATTAAAGTCATGCAAAATGATATTATGCAAAGCTCAAACAAGTGTATTTCATGACAAAGATTGTCAGTATGTATTTTGAATAATGTTTTATGGTTTAATTTTGTTTAGTTTAATTTTGTGTTTAACTGCGAACAGAGCCCGCCAACACGCTGTTATGATTGGCTGTGATTTATGATTGATTTTGTTGTCTTGTAGCTGTGTCACGTCTGGTTAGGACACGGTAAGCCGACTTTTCACCGCACACAACATTAGGATACGACTGTCGCATTTCGCCCCCTAGTGGCAGTCGCACAGAATTTTCAAATTGGTTGTGCGTATCCGTTACCGTTGTTTATTCACCATGGTAGAATGAATAAATATGAATAAACTAATATATACACATTGGATAAACTATCAACATTGCTTCTGAAGGAAAAATATTATGGGTTTTTCTAGGACTTAAATAATTAATAATTATTTCAGACTTACATAATCATAACAAACATTTTACAGAAATAGCCTAGTGTCAAACAGTCTAAGACGGTCTGCAAAAACTAAATGTGAAGAAATAAAAAGACTGAATATGAACTTGATGACAAACATAAAACCCCCTGAAAGCATAAAAACTATAAATTAATTACTGTAGAAATATTACAGAAGAATATCAAAGTGCATTTAACGGGTAAAAGCGCAAAAAAAAAAAGTAGTGCGTATGAGTGTTTTGTACTAAAAATGTCTGTGAACAAGAAAATAAAGCTTGCAAATGGATGGTTTTAAAATACTGTCTGTGGCTGATTTTTGTCTGTTGTCGGCCTGTTTTTCCGTTCATTATAGGTCATGGAAATCCAGCTTTTTAGTCAGTGAAAGTCAGGGAATTTGACATTTGGCTTAGGGAGGGAACCCTGTTTACTGTTTGGTTTTACAGTGTGTGTGTGATGGAGAGAGACAGCTGTTCTAGTCAGAGTGCATTGTGGGAGTCTTCTCTCACTACTTTGAGATTCCAATAGACCAAATGAACCATCATGACCCGAAAGGTTTTGAGGTCACTTCAGCAGTTGTTCTTGTTCTTCCCTTTATGATCAAAAGCACTTTTATACACAAACTCCTCAGAGCCCGTGTGCTCTATATACAGATATTATGTACACTTATAGATTGTTTCTTTATCTGCAGCTTCAGGATGTTTGGTCATTTGTCATTTTAGTGTTTATCTTTGTAATGTATGGGTAATTTACCCCCGAGGAATATACAAACACAAGCAATAAAAATGAAGGGAAGTCATACTCCCTCTTTCTCTGCTGATGAAGCAAAACGATAAGCTAAAAATCATAGGACATGATAAATAAAGACTGTTTGGAAACTGCTGACAGAGAAAGAAACCAGGAGAAATCTTAAGAGGATTTCTACACGCATACAAATTACTGTCCAACAGCTAAATTCAGATCTTGCCCGGATTGCTCACATCTTATGTTAGTTTTAACTTTGGAACGATAAATCTTTTCAGAAACCCTGCCTAGACAGCATTTTAAGGCATCATTAGATGCGCAGGTTGCTCCAAAAGTTAGGCAGCACAATTATGCTGCCTTCTGAGATCCCAGAATGCATTGCTGAGCAAGCTGAGTGAAAAATCATTGATGGTGACTGAGGAAAACTGTTTGTCTGCTTTAGAGCACTTTTTTAGATACTTAAATTGAGATCCTGCTATTTTCATTTGCACTCTCTGCTTGAAACATTTCTTCCTGCTTCGTTGTTATCAATTATTTTTCCACATATGGTTTTCTTTTCTTTACACACTCCGTTTCCCAGCATCCTTCTCTGGTGTTGCATCTCTGTGTGTGAGAATAGAAATAACTGTCCTTGAGTCAGATGTGTCCAGAGCAATGACACTCTTCCATTATTGGGCTTCTCAGACTGTTTTGTTTTTTTTAGTTTTTTTTTAGGTTGTTGATATAAGATGAACAGAATTCATCATATGTTCACAAAAACAAGTTAAAGTCAGCATTAAAAGGGAAGTTTATTACAGTATTTTCTTCTCTTTTGTACCGTATATCCGAGTGAAACGCTTCGCAAACAAGAACAAATGTAGGGCGGGGCTTGATTTTGTCTGTGGGGAACTGATTGGATGGTTGTGGTTTGCTATTGGTGGATCTCATGTGAGTGACAGGTTGCCCCGCCCTCATCATCAGAGAAGAGATGTCAGTGCCAGAGGAAGTTATTCTGATTCAAGATTACAAGGAACATGAATTTAACACAATAATGATGTGCACAGATTTAATTAACTTTATTAATGAAACTCTAGCATGATCTACAGCAGGCCAAAATATGGAAAGAAATGAGCTTTACTTCCTGCTGTTGCAGTGAGCTGCCCACCTAGACAACAGTTCTTGACTTCATAGACATGATACAAGTCATCTGAGCTAAAAATGTCTACAATGCTGTCTAGGTAGGTTTAGAGAGGCAGCCTCAGGTGTGTGTGTGTGTGTGTGTGAATGAGTGAAAAAGTACATTGTGTTTTTTAAAACCTCTGTGACTCTCAGAGGATTAATTATGGCAGTCATAACAGGACAGAGATACTGATGTGAAATTATTAAGTGCAGAATACTCTTCCCAAAACATTGAAGCATAAGATTCGATTGTGTGACTCTGTCAGTCCGTGAAATTCACACGTGAAAGAACGACACACACACACGCGCGCTGCAGTCTGACACGTCCTGTTGAGTGTTTGACACATGCCCCGACGGCTCTCAGGCAACACTTTACAGCAGTTATGAAGCGTGTCACGGCACGGAAACGCTTTCCTCCTTTTATTTCGCCCGTCTGTCTTCCTCTCTGCAATCTAGATTGACAGACAAACACAAATCCAGATGACAGAAGTGAATTGACTCACACACACACTTAAAGCCAGAGTGAAATATATTTTGTCCTAAATTTGTCACATTTTTCTAGGATAGGCTCCATATAGTTGTATATGAAAAGAAGTTTATTCATCAGCCTTTGACTCAAATTGTTACGCAGATAATTTGTACTGAAAAATAGTAACCCGATTTACTAGCATATGATATTCTGGACCTGTACCACATGTCAATCATCACATCCACAGCTTCCTCTTGGAGTTGAAACTCTCATTTGTATAATAGTAGAAGTTTCTGGCGCCGGTTGCACCAGCTGTGTAGTTTTGACCTTAAATGGGCACTAAGTTTTAAAATTTACACCCCACTAAATATTTGAGAGTTGTACCATAAAACTTATTTGAAATGTAACTGTATGGATGAACTAAATATTTATGGAAGTCTTGACCGGTGTTAGAGGCTGGAATAAAATGGCAGACTGATAGAATTACATCACTGAGCTCGTGTTTTACCTGACAGACTTCAGTTCTTTAAACATACATGATGTTGTTGACATTTGCACTCGTTTACTTTTTAAGAGAGAGAACATTGTCTAGTGGGTCTTCAGCATGAAACCGATCTCAACTCACACTTGGGTTCATCTCTTTGTGTCATTATTTGTACAAGTCAGACTGAATTAAATTAAAGTAGTCATGAACTGTGTTGTTTTATTGTTTTATAATGTTTCCTGGGGTGCACTTATAATGTTAGTATGCTTTTTACATCAAAAATTGTCATAATTTAGAAATAAAAGGCATTTTTCCTACCCTGATTTGAACGCTCTGTTTTAAGGGGCGTGTCTGCTGTGAGACTTCAGTGTAAACGCCCACTGCTGTGATTGGCTGACATCTTTCCATTTGAAATAGCTAAGTATTACTCTCTCTTGCACGTTTTACTATTACAGCTCTCAAGGTTAACTAATCGTGAAAAGTGCTGCATTATATTTAGATCGAGGCATGAAAGGTTGCAGTGATGAACATTGTAGTCGATCACAGACATGTTGTTGAGCTCATGAAAGCAGTGATCTCGTCATTGCAACTCAATTTCTGCACACTAACGAATGCTTTCATCATAACTAACAGTGCAAACTCAATGTATCTAAGAGATTCGTTGAATAAAACGGGAGTTTTGGCGCGAGTCCAGAACTCAGTCACTGATAAACTCACTGTTTGATTGACAGCTCCAGTGATTGTAAAGGGAGCGTTCTTTGATCGCTTTCTATATATAATTTAATCACCGTTTAAACAACGTGAAGTTGAGCGTTTAGTCACTGGTTTGATTTACTGACACACAGACGAAGATCATCTGACTATACATGAATCATTAATATCAGATCAGGCATTAGAATTAACACAGTTACTCACATGTTGTCGCATTACTGTCGAGTCCATATCGTAAAAGTCTGTTTGCACTGAAATGCGATTGATTTACCAAAGAATCCACAGTGAAATGTACTGAATACAAATAAATAAAGCTCAACTGAGACATTCACATTGTTGAAAATAAATAACCATATTCCTAGCATTAGGATCCTTTGAAAGCTAATGTTATTTTAGTCCTGTATCGCTCTTCTCTCCTCCTCATCTCACTAACACACCAGTGGGCGGGGCTAACGTTGTGATGTAGGCGTTGATTTCTTCTGCGGAGGCGGAGTTTCATCATAGATAGGCACATTCCAGCATCAGTCGTTCTCTGGGTCTGGTGTCAATAAAAGCTTTTATTGGACTAACAAGGAAGTTTGATAGTTCTGAAACTTAAAGGATATTTTTATAGTACGATGACCTCTTATATATCAAAAACTCAAGGAAAAGTTGATTTCTCAATTCCTGACCCCTTTAAATGAAAATTAATGTGCACATACAGTGATTTTATGTGAAATATGTCAACTCCAACTGCCCAGTCTGACTTGGACAACTAGCATTGACTATTCCAGACTGTAAATCGGGGAAAAAATCTGGGCGAAAGTTGTGTAGTGTATTCCAATCATTATGCGACTACAGGTTATTTTATGGAGAGTTTATAAACTACTCGCTACTGTAAGTTCTGCTTGAATAAATAGTGCAAGGAAGTTCAGAGTTACATACAAACTAACTAAACCCCTTTACATCCCAATTTAATTTAGGAAACCCTATCCAGGAGAACAATCCTAAAACAATCCACCTTCTGAAGTGGTTTGAGGAGGATTTAAATCCATCTTGAAAGTGCTTCGGAGGGCATTTACACCTGGTCTTTTCACGAATGGATAGCTATCCCATCAGAGAGACCAGGTGTAAACAGGCCCTTAGACCTGGATAAGGTACGTTTGGTAGATTACATCCATTAAAGTTACTTATCCCGAGATTAAGCTTCGCTCCGAATGTGTCAGTCCCACTAAAAAGGTTGTAAGAGTGTGATGTGTCCTGCTGCTGTTACAGTGTGGAGCTGCATTAAACACATGATTGGATGTGTTTCATATCTTCTGAGGATTATTTGAGCAGGTCATATGAAGGGTGTGTGAAGGGAATCCTGTGATCAACACTCTTACTCTCACCAATGACTCGTTTCCCAAATCATCTTTCACTTTGCACTTGATAAGCATCTTTTTTTCAAATGTTGAAGAGACTTTTTCTCTCTCTCATTTCATTCCAAGCCTCATTTTTTCACAGTGAATGAGGAGCGTGGCTCTTAATCTTCAAAATGACTCGGAAGCAAAGCACTTTAAAAGGGGTTCAGGTATGTATAGTCGATCGAGGCTTTCAAAACGTTCTTGAATCAAACTTCCCATGTCATTTCCTCTTCCTGACCGCTCATTCATCCATCTGCAGCTTGGCACACGTTTAGGAATACGTGTGTCTGCTTGTGTGTGTTGGAGCTGAGCTTCGTGAATGAGGCATATTCAGTTTCTCCTGGTCTGAAGCTGTTAAACGGGTTTATTAGAGTGGAGATTTCTCTCCGTGCTCGAGCACAATGATGCTTCTGTGAGAGCAAGACAATTGACTCCAGCTAATGACCCGCGTGCGGAGAAACCCGCTCAAACAGTGAGCTCGAGAGAGAGAGAATTACTCACACGGCAGCTCGGATGGCTTCATCATTCAGATATGATACTGAACCTCACCAGACCTGTCAAGAACAAGGTCATATTTAACCACATCATCAAAAGGGAAAAAAGCCAATGCTTTTAAAAATAATATAACTACACTGAAAATCATTATATATAGCTTTTGTTTGTTACTACTAACTGTTATTTGGCTGTTATTATTATTATTAATGATAATGATGATGATGATAATAGTTTACATTTTAAACCATAAATATTAAACTATATTTTACACTTTTTAAAACCATTATTCAGTAAATCATCAGTGCAAGTGTCGATCTGTGTGCTCGGCTCAGTTCATTACATTCAGATGTGATGGAATATAATGATGTCCAAGTGCATTTGTGAGTCATTTACTTTTTAATTAATCCATCTATTTTCACATGTTTTTTCCTCTTCATGATTATTAGAGTGTAGAGGTTTGAATCAGGATAGACAGATATTATGGATTTGACCATCAGTAATCAGCCAATGCTGAGAGCAGCTCGAGAGATCAGCTGGGAATGCTGTTTTGTGTGTGTGTGTGTGTGTGTGTGTGTGTGTGTTTGTCAGGAAAGCCACTGTAACTATCATGTTTTTGCAGTTGTACATGCCTGTGGACAGCTGAACACACGGTGACTGTCAGAGTTATCTTTGAAGCCTGTTGTCCGTGTGACATCACTCTGTCCGCTGGTCTTTGTGTGTGTGTGTGTGTGTGTGTGTGTGTGTGTGTGTGTAAGCCCTCGATCTCCTGTTTCACTCCACGAGAGAGCGAGACACAGATGAAGAGGGGAAACGTGCAGCAGGGCAAACAAACTGCCGCATCTGAGCTCCAGGCCCCCCCAGGGGAACGACCTGCTAATGTGTCCCAGCACTGGATACCCCTCCTGGGGAAGCACAGGCCGATCTCTCCCTGCTCCGGGCTGGAGGGTTTCAGGTTGAGCAGTGAAACGGATCTCTGTCCGTTAGTCAATATGAAGTCAATACTGATACAGACTGTGCTGCAAAAGCACTTAATACAGAGAGAAGCTAAAAAAACGGGCTTTAAAATCACCCGTTTGTATTGTGATATATGTTCGAAATGGCATATCACATACTATTTTGTTGGGTTGGTTGGGATGTTTTAACCCAGTGATTGGGATGTTTTAACCCAGTGATTGGGCTGTTTTAACCCAGCGATTTGGGCTGTTTTAACCCAGCGATTTGGGCTGTTTTAACCCAGCGGTTTGGGCTGTTGTATCCCAGCGGTTGGGCTGTTTTAACCCAGCGGTTGGGCTGTTTTAACCCAGCGATTTGGGCTGTTTTAACCCAGCGATTTGGGCTGTTTTATCCCAGCGATTTGGGCTGTTTTAACCCAGCGGTTTGGCTGTTTTAACCCAGCGATTTGGGCTGTTTTAACCCAGCGATTTGGGCTGTTTTATCCCAGCGGTTTGGGCTGTTTTATCCCAGCGGTTTGGGCTGTTTTATCCCAGCGGTTGGGCTGTTTTAACCCAGCGATTTGGGCTGTTTTAACCCAACGGTTGGGCTGTTTTAACCCAGCGATTTGGGCTGTTTTATCCCAGCGATTTGGGCTGTTTTAACCCAGCGATTTGGGCTGTTTTAACCCAGCGGTTTGGGCTGTTTTATCCCAGCGGTTGGGCTGTTTTAACCCAGCGATTTGGGCTGTTTTAACCCAGCGATTTGGGCTGTTTTAACCCAGCGGTTTGGCTGTTTTAACCCAGCGATTTGGGCTGTTTTAACCCAGCGATTTGGGCTGTTTTATCCCAGCGGTTTGGGCTGTTTTATCCCAGCGGTTTGGACTGTTTTATCCCAGCGGTTGGGCTGTTTTAACCCAGCGATTTGGGCTGTTTTAACCCAGCGATTTGGGCTGTTTTAACCCAACGGTTTGGGCTGTTTTATCCCAGCGGTTTGGACTGTTTTATCCCAGCGGTTGGGCTGTTTTAACCCAGCGATTTGGGCTGTTTTAATCCAGCGGATTGGGTTGTTTTAACCCAGCGGTTGGGTTAAATGTTTGCCCAACCTGCTGGGTAGTTTTATTTAACTCAACTATTGATTAAAAATTATTGTATTGCTTGCTTAAAATGAACCCAAAATAGGTTGGAAATTAATATGTTTAATAAATGAACATTTATTAATACATTTAATGAATAATAATTAAACAATGAACATTTATTAAATTGCTTATTAATAAATGTTCACCTTTTGATTATTATTGTTGCCTTTAGTAATTATGTGTCTGATTTTTAATTTCTAACCTATTTTGGGTTCATTTTAATCCAGCCATACAGTAATTTTTAAACAATAGTTGAGTTAAATAAAACTACCCAGCAGGTTGGGCAAACATTTAACCCAATCGCTGGGTTTGTCCATTTTCAACTCAACTTAGGTTGTTTTTAACCCAAGTGCATAATGAGTTCATAATTTATTTTTATTTTATCTGATTTCTTTTGCTTGTTAATTATTCAGATGGAGAATTTCTTTTAAAACAATAAAATTGATAATTGTTTTATTTTTAATAAAAAAAAGTTCTAATTCCTGACAGTGCTAAAAATGAATTGTAAACACTTTATTAAAAAAACATTTATTTTATTTACCTTTGAGGATGTTTTAACTTCACGGGATAGTCTTTTCCCGACAGTATAGCGGAGTAAAGTGCAGGAAATGAGTCTGATAAATGAGACGTCTGCAGTCCAGTGAAGCTGAGGGAGAGAGAGGCAGTGATAGAAGCACATTGAGGAGGTGCAGGTCAGAGAAATGGAGAGCTGTGAAAGAGAAACTGAACACAGAAGAAAAGAGGATAAAGGGGCATGGCGGATCCCTCTAGAGCACCTAAAGAGGGTCTGTTGATGCAGCTGTGAGTCGACCCGTCTGTGGTTTTCCTGTCTGTTCCCGACTCCAGAGAAAAGAGTTTCAGAACCGCCCAGAGTCTCTCAGGACCCCCGTCACATTCTGTCTGTCTCTAGTCTGGCAGAGCGGATCGGTCTGAAGCAGTTCAGCTGTAATGGTTGCAGTGGTTGGTATTTCCGGTAGACTAATATAGGTCATTTAACTCAAAGTGCTCCGAAAACACACTTCTGCATGTTTTAAACCATATACAGTACACAAAGACGAAGCACACTGTGAAAGTTGTTAGTGACAGCTTTCAAACGCTCCTGTACGTATTTGTGTGTCGTCTGGTTTCTATTTACAAAAGCAGATGTTTCTGTTTACAACATGTTTTTGTAGCGCTGCGCTGTACAGCCAATCACAGACATGACCGCGTAAATACACTGGCCAATCAGAGGTGTTCGAGTCAGAATCATTTCTCACAATGAAGTCACTATAACAGTGTTGATATGATGTAAATAAGAGATTTCTTGTGCAGTGTAGACAGCTTCATTGATTATAATGGGAGATTTTGCTGAAATTTGTGCCTGTCACCTTTTTTTATCTATTATGAGATTGCTTTACTGATCTCTCTGTCCGTCACTGTCACCGATTCGTCTGTTTTGGCAGAGGTTGGATGTTTTCACATCTCACTAACCCTCAATATGTACTTGTCACAACCAATACATCTGTGACGCTGAAATAAACCCTCTGCTTGAAATAAAAACATGAGGTCACACTGGAGTTTTGTCTGGGTCAACTGTGATATGCTACGGTGTGTGTGTGTGTGTGTGTGTGTGTGTGTGTGTGTGTGTGTGTCTGCGATCACCGTGATTAATGGCGAATCAAAAATCAGCCAGGCTTTTTAACGCGCTCTAGCTCTTCAATAAAAGCTTTATACTGTGCTGCTATTTGCTCTTTAAAATTACCACAAAACCACAAGAGAGCATTAGCTAATGACAGTCAGTCTCTCTCTCTCTTTCTTTCTCACACACACACACACACACACACACACACACACACACACACACACAGTGGCCGTTTCTATTTACCCAGTGAAATGCAGCACTATGACTCTGTTCAGATCTTTCTGTAGTATAGCAGATGTGTTATTTTAAGTGTGAATGAAGGAAAGCGTGTCAGAGGTCCATGAGAAGGCTTTTGTATGCTTTTGATTCATTTGGTTTTATTGAAACGAAGCTGAATCCTGTTTGTTTGTCAATTTATTCGTTTGTTCTGTTGATGTGATGTGATTCACTGGTGTTTAGCACATGTATTGTGATCTGAACTCACAGAGAGTTGACAGTTTTATCAGTTAATTCACCAACAATATTCTCAGTGGAAAGTGGATTTCAGTCTTGCTCCAGAGAGTCTTTTAAAAACTGAATTCCATCATCCCAAAGATTTACAATGACAAGAGTGTTGACTATATCATATTAAAGGGGTCATGAACTGTTGTTTTATAGTTTTATAATGTTTCCTGGGGTGCACTTATAATGTTAGTATGCTTTTTACATCAAAAATTTTCAATTTAGAAATAAAAGGCATTTTTCCTACCATGATTTTAGCCCTCTGATTTGAACGCTCTGTTTTAAGGGGCGTGTCTGTGTGAGACTTCACTGTAAACGCCCACTGCTGTGATTGGCTGACATCTTTGCATATGAAATAGCTAAGTATTACTGTCTCGAAAACTTTTAGCATGTTTTTACTATTACAGCTCTCAAGGTTTACTAATCGTGGAAAGTGCTGCATTACATTTAGATCTATGGCATTATATTTAGATCGTGGCATGAAAGGTTGCAGTGATGAACACTGTAGTCGATCACAGACATGTTGTTGAGCTCATGAAAGCAGTGATCTCGTCATTGAAACTCAATTTCTGCACACTAACGAATGCTTTCATCATAACTAACAGTGCAAACATGATACAACTAAGAAATTTGAATTTGAGTCCAGAACTCAGTCACTGATAAACTCGCTCTGTTTGATTGACAGCTCCAGTGATCGTAAAGGGAGCGTTCTTTGATCGCTTTCTATATATAATTTAATCACCATTTAAACAACGTGAAGTTGAGCGTTTAGTCACTGGTTTGATTTACTGACACAGACAAAGAACATGTGACTGTACATGAATCATTAATATCAGATCAGGCATTAGAATGAACACAGTTACTCACATGTTGTCGCATTACTGTCGAGTCCATATCGTAAAAGTCTGTTTGCACCGAAATGCGATTGATTTACCAAAGAATCCACAGTGAAATGTACCGAATACAAATAAATAAAGCTCAACTGAGACATTCACATTGTTGAAAATAAATAACCATATTCCTAGCATTAGGATCCTTTGAAAGCTAATGTTGAAATCGCTCTAAAAGTGAATCCAACGACATCATTCAACGACGTCTCATCGTTATAGTTGTACTGTGCACTTAACTATTCTCATAGAACAATCATTAAAACTTTATAGTTATCATTCCTGGTGTAAACAGGCTTGTACAGGCCAGAGTTTAATACTTGTGTTAATACTTTCTTTATAATCGTAACATTTCTGGTTTATTATTTTTATGGAGTATGTGTACATGTTTATATTTGCATGTGTTTTTGGATATTTTGGGCTCAATGGACGTCTCTTTATGGCTTCTTCTGGAGCGGATCATTTGTCTTGTTAAATTCTCCAATCTGCACAGCCTAGTAGCTTCGCCCTGCGCAGACAATCAGATTTTACACAACGCTGCCTCTCCCAGCGCCCTCCAACCTGATTTACTGCAGTTTGGTTGTATTTTCTTAATGTAAAAGGGCTGCACTCTGTAGAATTGGGACCTCGGCTAAACGCATTTAGAGTTTGTGTTCCGTGACTTGGAGTTCGGTTTAATTGAATTCACTCGCTGTATGAGTGCAGCAAAAATATCTGCCAGACTCCGCCTGACATGCACCTTGTGTTCAGTACAGTGTGTGTTTGGAAGCAGATGGAGTCGTTTCAGTGCAAGGTGGTGTAGGACGAGTGGAGGAGGAGATACGGCTGATCATTCGGCCCTCACGTCGTAATGTAGTGGAACGCAAAAGAAGATATTTTGACTGTTATTATAAAAATATTATATATATTTTTGACTGTTTTTGTCCAATAAATCAACATTGGACCTCTCTGACTTCAAAAAAACAGAAGTCACACAGGTTTGGAGGGAGTGGACGATGACAGAATTTTCATTTCTTGGTGAACCATTCCGGTAATAATCTTTCCACAAACTCTTTTTTTCCAAACACATTCTCCAAACACATTCCCTTAATGTGAGCCAGCGCTGTGGAATCGGGAAGAAGTTTTACCTCAGAACTAACCAATGGTCAGTCCCCATTTTCAGGTCTCCGTCTGCCGCCCAACAATCCCTCTTTATTCCTGAGATGCTGTTTTTCCAGTGTGAGGGCCATGTGTTCTTCAGATTAGAGGGATGTGGAGAAATCCTTGAGTTTCCAGGCTCTTTCTCTCACACTATACTCCTTCACTCGCATCCCTCACCATTATTTAATAATAGCCTCTCTCTCTCTCTCTCTCTCTCTCTCTCTCTCTCTCTCTCTCTCAGATGAGTGTGCAACAATACAGGGTGATTTGACTGATCTGAAGTCAGTTTTTCCACTCAGTATGTGGCAGCCGGAGGCATTTGGCAGATATGAGATTGAATGTTTGACTGATAGGCACTCAACAGTTTCCAGATCGTAATGCCAACTTCAATTTACCTCCCAGGAGGAGCTCTGCGTCTCAGTGCTGTAATATAGAGCAGTGCTTCTAAAACTGGTTTCGCTTCAGGACCCACATTTTACGTTGGACATCAAGTGGCGAGTGAACGCAGAATTGCTTATGATGCAAAAGTAAACAAAAATGCAGAACTATTAACACCACACAACAGTTTTGCTTTCTAAATGTCTCTTGCATTTTGATGGTTTCATGGCATTATTTCACTGCGGTCGACACAAACCATATTTATCCTCAGTGAAATCCATGGTTTCTTTAATCTTGTGTAGTTGTGACTGTGGTTTGCGTATATTGTCAAATGTCAGTCTATTTTGACTACCAGGTGACGGACTGACTGATGCATGATCTTTAAAATCGATAACAAACGATAAGGAGCCTGTTTCCCTGTTCCCTGTTTATTTTTGTTTGTTGGTTGGTATGTTTATTTTGCTTTATATAATTTGCATTTAGCATCACTTCTCCCATGTGACTCATTTGGGATCCCCACCCACCAGCTGAGAAACATTCTAGCAACTGCATAGCAACACTCTAGCAACCACCAAAAGCACCCCACCAACAGCATAGCAACATCCTGACACCCAGAACACCCTAGCAACTGCACAGCAACACCCTAGCAACCACCAGAAGCACCCCACCAACAGCATAGCAACATATCCTGGCACCCAGAACACCCTAGCAACTGCATAGCAACACCCTAGTGACCACCACTAGCACCCTACCAACAGCATAGCAATATCCTGGCACCCAGAACACCCTAGCAACTGCATAGCAACACCCTAGCAACCAACACTAGCACCCCACCAGCAGCATAGCAACATCCTGGCACCCAGAACACCCTAGAAACTGCATAGCAACACCCTAGCAACCACCACTAGCACCCTACCAACAGCATAGCAATATCCTGGCACCCAGAACACCCTAGCAACTGCCTAGCAACACCCTAGCAACCAACACTAGCACCCCACCAGCAGCATAGCAACATCCTGGCACCCAGAACACCCTAGAAACTGCATAGCAACCACCAAAAGCACCCCACCAACAGCATAGCAACATCCTGGCACCCAGAACACCCTAGCAACTGCATAGCAACACCCTAGTGACCACCACTAGCACCCCACCAACAGCATAGCAACATCCTGGCACCCAGAACACCCTAGCAACTGCATAGCAACACCCTAGTAACCACCAAAAGCACCCCACCAACAACATAGCAACATCCTGGCACCCAAAACACCCTAGCAACCACCAAAAGCAATCCACCAACAGCATAGCAACATCCTGGCACCCAGAACACCCTAGCAACTGCATAGCAACACCCTAGCAACTGCATAGCAACACCCTAGAGACCACCGAAAGCACCCCAACAACAGCATAGCAACATCCCGGCACCCAGAACCTATAGTATTAAACTATAGAAAATTTAATTTAATTTGGACTTGCCTATTTTTGTCTTTTGTTTGCTGTGTGGGATGCATGTTTTGTGTTATGTCTGGTTGAATGTCTTGGTGAATTGTCTTTTGTTGTCTTCCATCCCTGTTTCCATAGAAACAATGATTCTTTATAGGGCTGAAAGTGCACATACAGTTGTTTTGCGGCTGACCCTTCGCTGACGTATTACTAACACACACACACACACACACACACAGTGTCTCATGACGACGCGACCCCCAGTCTATTTCCTTATTAGTGCAGAAGTGAGTGCATCTTCATTAGATTTGTGTTGATTAACACATGACAGCAGCAATAACTCAATCAGAGAGCATTAGTAAATCTATACTCATATCCTCATTTCACAGGCGTTATATCCATTAGCAGTGATAGTGTGTTATCTGTATTATCTTGTGTCGCAGGGTAAGTGTGTGTTATCATAGCTGTGCAAAGCTCATTGATTTTATTGCGTAAAAAATAAATGCATTTACATATGAGTGAGTGCAGATCACTTATTTCACCAGAATAGATAAAAGACAAAGTTCTAGGAAACTTTTAACATACTGGAAGAAGTACAGTTTTTCTTTAGCAGTAGCCAAATCTGTTAGAACAATCTATTGTCATTTCCTCCATTACCAGGGTTTATTTACCCACACACCAAACCCAGTGTACGACGTGTCGATCATCTAAAGCGCGGCCTCAGTGTTTGTCTCTTTCATCCTGTGATATAAGAGAATAAAACCTTCCTCTTCCACACTTTCATCTCTCCGTCTCCCTTTCAAACACCGTCTCGCTGCTCCAGTCTGCTCTCTTGATAAAGCAAAGCCATGTCCTGCTGTCAGAATGGCTTCTTTTGTACATCACTTGATTTTGTTCTCAGTTGTGTTCCCCACACACACACACACACACACACACAGTATAAATCCCTTGTATCAGCAGCTGAGTCAGGAGTGATTTGCTCTGTTTGAGTGTTCAAAGCTGTAAATGTGGAAGTATCTGACCTGACGTAACCCATTATCAAAGCCCTGATCGCTCTTTACTAATCTGATTTCTTCTCTCCAGTGAATGTATCGCTCCGTGAATCTGCAGATGTGTTAACAGTCCCCATTACACCCCATTATACTGCTCCATCTTCATTCAGATCATCTGTGTGGCCCTAAATCTTCTGTTCAGGATATAGAAATCTGGCAGATATCAATAACTGATAGTTATCTGTATGTTATGGCCATTAGCCGAAGTGATTGCTGATATTATAGGTCTACTGTATGTTATAAATCTTATAATATATTTTAAGATAGATTTACAGTATAATATATCAGTTCACTGATGCTCTAATCTAGATTTTGACATGCTTCAGATTAAATCAATTTGACTGATACTGTAAATCTTTTTTTTGGGGGGGGGATGTTATGGTTTACTCATGCAATGACTGAGATTTCTGTGGTATAATGTGTTGTTGATATTAATATCAGTTTACTTAAAGTTCCAATCTAGAGTTTGACAAGCTGACAAGTGAAATCAGGCATAAATAACATACAGTACAAAAGATGGACAGATGTGTAGGAGTTTCATATTTGACACATCAGGAGTTTATGGCTCATATAGTCTGATATAGTGAGAATATGGAGGAAAAACAGCTGTTTTATTCAGAGGCTCAAACTGAGCAAAAATATGCAGTTTGGTGCAGATGCTGATATTTACATGAAATTGATCAATGAGATCTTTATAACAGTATAGCAGATACTGACATAAAATGCATATAAATATCTGCCAATAATGTCTTAGTAAGATGATATTTAAATGCTTAGTTTTATGATCAAAGCTCTGTAGTTTTAAAGGGGTCATGAACTGCGTTGTTTTATAATGTTTCCTGGGGTGCATAATGTTAGTATGCTTTTTACATCAAAAATTGTCATAATTTAGAAATAAAAGGCATTTTTCCTACCCTGATTTTATCCCTCTGATTTGATCGCTCTGTTTTAAGGGGCGTGTCTGCTGTGAGACTTCAGTGTAAACGCCCACTGCTGTGATTGGCTGACATCTTTGCATATAAAATAGCTAAGTATTACTGTCTCGAAAACTTTTAGCTCGTTTTTACTATTACAGCTCTCAAGGTTAACTAATCGTGAAAAGTGTTGATTTTAACATTACATTTAGATCTATGGCATTATATTCAGATCGTGGCATGAAAGGTTGCAGTGATTGAACATTGTAGTCGATCACAGACATGTTGTTGAGCTCATGAAAGCAGTGATCTCGTCATTGCAACTCAATTTCTGCACACTAACGAATGCTTTCTTCATAACTAACAGTGCAAACTCGATGTAACTAAGAGATTCATTGAATAAAACGGGAGTTTTTGCGCGAGTCCAGAACTCAGTCACTGATAAACCAGCTCCAGCACGCGCTGTTTGATTGACAGCTCTAGCGATTGTAAAGGGAGCGTTCTTTGATCACTTTCTATATATAATTTAATCACCGTTTAAATAACAGATTAATTTCATCCTACTAAGAGAAACAACGTGAAGTTGAGCGTTTAGTCACTGGTTTGATTTACCGACACACAGATAAAGATCATCTGACTGTACATGGATCATTAATATCAGATCAGGCATTAGAATGAACACAGTTACTCACATGTTGTCGCATTACTGTCGAGTCCATATCATAAAAGTCTGTTTGCACCGAAATGCGATTGATTTACCAAAGAATCCACAGTGAAATGTACTGAATACAAATAAATAAAGCTCAACTGAGACATTCACATTGTTGAAAATAAATAACCATATTCCTAGCATTAGGATCCAGTGGGCGGGGCTAATGTTGCAATGATGAAGTAGGCGTTGATTTCTTCTGCGGAGGCGGAGTTTCACCTATCTGCTGTCAATAAAAGCTTTTATTGGACTAACAAGGAAGTTTTCAGTTCTGAAACTTACAGGATATTCTTATAGTACGATGACCTCTTATATATCAAAAGCTCAAGGAAAAGTTGATTTCTTAATTCCTGACCCCTTTAAAACATAATGCAATGCAATACAATGATGATTGAGAGATGAAAAAATAAACCTTCCTCAAAAGTCTGATGGTCATATTTGAGACTCATGATTTTTATAATAAATGATGTCTGGATAATCAAGTAAACCTGCTTCAGTCCAGTTGAAATATTACTAACAATATCAAAGTTATTCTTACATTTACTTGATAAAAATCAGTAGAAAGACATGTGAAGTACAAGCTGAAGGAGGACGTTTGTACAATTATACTAATACATCTTTTGCAAATAAATGCTCAATGTTTTTACTTGAAATTTCAAAGAAATTTTGTCAGTAGTTTATAGAATTTAAAAAAAGTTAATTTTACTCAAACACATACATATAAATAATATGTGTGTATGTGTGTGTATTTACTTGTATTAGGGCAGTTATTGGATGAAGCTGAAGCTGTTGAAGGAGTGTGATGGATTGGGTTTGTGGTAAAACTGATCTCCGGTCTCTTCTCATGGGCACTGCCTGTCTAATGTTAACCGTAATCACCGTCATCTGTGTGGTGAACGTGTCATCGTTCAAGAGCTTCCCGGCACTGCAAACTACAGGACACACACTCAAGACCTGCTGCTGAAGTGTGTGTGTGTGTGAGGATGTGGTGTGCATTTGCAGACAAACAGAAATTACATTAAACCCCTGAAGTGCATGTAAAAACTTAATTTTACACTTTGACATTATTCATATCCAATTTATAGCAGTTCTCTATGGCAACTTTTGAGAACAGGTGCTTCAGATTCACTCACACACACTTCTGTTCCTGTTGCTTCATAAGAGTTTACAGCCTCATAATCAGCCTCACGAGATGAAACAATGAACACGGCTCGTTAAAAGTGTGTGTGTGTGTGTGTGTGTGTGTGTGTGTGTGTGTGTGTGTGTGAAGAGCAGTTTAGACTGGATTTGAGAGTGATTTGATAGTGGCTCTTTTAGTTGTTTACTAAGCTGGATTAGAGCTGATGGCTTTTATACTACTTAGCTGTGTGTGTGTGTGTGTGTGTGTGTGTGTGTGTGTGTGTGTGTGTAATGATGTGTAAGTGAGTGTGTTTGGTGCATTAGGAAGGTTATTTTCATTTGGAGGATGATAATGTGGAGATGATTATTCTGCTGAGTGTAATGTTACTCTGTTAGATGTGTTCGATCACTGTTACTGGGTGTTCTGTGTGCCAGTGATGATTCGTTTTTCCATATTTCAGACCAAATTTATTAATCATCTCCTAATAAGTCTTACAGTATTACCACAAAATTAAAAGGTTAGTTCACCCAAAAATAAAAATTCTGTCATTAATACCCGTAGCTCACACCCGTAAGACCTTTGTTCATCTTCAGAACACAAATTAAGATATTTTTGATGAAATCCGAGAGGTATCTATAGACAGCAATATAATCAACACTTTCAAGGTCCGGAAAGGTACTAAAGACATCGTTAAAACGGTCATGTGACTGCAGTGGTTCAACCTTAATGTTATGAAGAGACGAGAATACTTTTTGTGTGCAAAAACAAAACAAAAATAACCACTTTATTCAACAATCTCTTCTCTTCTGTGTCATTCTCATACGTTGTTTACGTCCAGCGCTTCCAGGTTCTACGTCAGAACAGCGACTCGTTATTGGCCGGCTCCTGCGTCAGCGTCACACGCATGAGTCGTGCTGATCACGTGATCAATACGTGGCCAATACTGAGCCTTCACTGTGCTTACTGCGTCACCTGCGTAAGATAATGACAGGGAAGAGAAGAGATTGTTGAATAAAGTGGTTATTTTTGTTTTGTTTTTGCGCACAAAAAGTATTCTCCTCTCTTCATAACATTAAGGTTGAACCACTGCAGTCACATGACTGTTTTAACGATGTCTTTAGTACCTTTCTGGACCTTGAAAGTGTTGATTATATTGCTGTCTATAGATACCTCTCGGATTTCATCAAAACACTGATGTGTTTATCATGTTGCTGTTGTTGCTTGTTTTTTGACTCCTGTATGGTAAACTGCTTGCATTTTTCCTCATTTTCAAGTCTTTCACATTTAATCAATTAGCAGGCCCTTTTATGCAACGTAATTAAAAGCAACGAGCCACGAGAGTCTGTGCATTACACTGATTTTACTACGGTTAAAGGGGGTTACAGGCTTTAAACACGCTGACTTATACAGCTGTGATCGCTGTCTCATCATGATATAACAACATCACATGATGTGTTTCGTGCTGTTAGATCGATCTGTTGTCTGTGTAATGTATCCTGAGAGAACACCCACCGCTACATGACGCTATTGAATATCAGCACTACTGCCGGTGTCATATTGTATTTTAGAGCATTTGGATTTATTTCCTATTTTGCGACAGGTTTGACAACTTAGAGATGGTCAGAAGTATTCCACCATGCACACTAGTGTGTTTGTGATTGTGATCAGATTCACTACAGAAACCCACTCTTATCTAGTTCACTCATGTAAATGTGCGCAGGTTCTGTACTCGTTTATCTGACTCCTCCTGCACTTAACCCTCACTGACCTTATAAACTCATACAGCAGCAACACAAGCATGAAGAAATCATATTTTATTCAGTTTTTCATATTTTATTTTAGCTCTCTCTCTCTCCCTCTGTCATGTCGTGTAGAGTCTCGTTTCATAAAGCACTCAGTGAAGACATGCATGATGAAGACCCAACTATAGTTTCTATTTTTACATGATAAAAACTCTTTTGGCAGGAGCGTCTTCAGTATGCCATATTGTGTTATTGCCATGTTTAGCTTGTTCTGAAACATTTATCAAGAGTATTTTTAGAGGTGGATTAATGCATTTCTCTGTCATTAGCATCACACTCCATGATCATGGAGGGATTCCCAAGATAATACATGAAGAAAGACAATCACCTGAGTAAGTGCCATGTGACTAATCACAGGAAATAATGTTGTGACAGCACTGATTGGCTGATGGCACCTGACTTTGCCAAAATATACAGTATGGCAACTTTTTCCTGCCTGTCAGTGAAAGAGTGATGGTTGTTTCTGCATCTTCGGCTCCATCATTCACACACTGAGCCTTCGGCATTGCCATGGAAACAAATTATTTCTGAGTTTCTGAGTTCTTGGACGTGAACTGAGCTCCTCGGAGCAGAATCTGTCGTCTTGTGATTACAGTAACCAATGTGGCGTAAACGAAGCAATGTTTCCTCACTTAATCAAAAGACAAAACAAGAAATTAAAACAAGTAAATGAAGCTTTTCTTTAGGATCATTAAGAGTCCTTTTCCATCGTGACTTTTTCATGACAATTAAACACATTTCCACCACAATTCTCATTATGTATTAAAGGTTTTTTAATTAATGTTGAGTTATCACACACACACACACACACACACACTGTATTACAGATAATGAGAATCATGAATGCAAAAACACGTTTATGTATATTGATTTGTCAAATGTAGGGCTGCAACTAATGATTATTTTGATAATCGATTAATCAGTTGATTGTTTCTTTGATTAATCGGGTAAGAAAGCCGAATTAAATGTGTAAAGTAATTCTATAACATGTATACCCCGTTACAACAGTCCCTCTGTTTGAACTTACAGGACAAAGCTTTATGCAAAATGGAAATGCTCACATGAGTTTCTAACATTTATAGATAAGGATATAACTGTAAAAGTTTTGCATAAGGAAAAACGTGTCTCAAACACATGAAACAACACGTGCCTGACAGGGCAAGTCGCTTAAACTATATGCTTACGAGTTTGTTTGAAGCACATGATATAATGTTTTGGGTCATTCACTTTAACCACATCAGCTCTTTCTGTGTCTCTGCTGTTTTCTGTTTGTGTTTAGTCCATAGAAATATACTCACTACTGTAAAGTGGCTGGCGGAGGTTACATAGGATGTGCTTAGGTGTTGACACGCTTGTATGCATTTCACAACCTAGTGAAGCAGGTCTTTCCTCAGAATAGTGCAGTGGGTATTGGTTCCCCATCGCATCAACACGAGACAGCGTTGACACTTCTTGGGTTGTGTATGCAACCTGGTTCCCTGCGCCTTCGTGTTGACACTAGGGGTTGCACCAACTAATCGACTAGTCGACTTTATCGCTCTGCCATGACGCTTTAAGCATGACATCGACTAGTCCCTGATCATGACCTATAGAGGGTGCAACGTAAGAAATCTTTGAAGTCCAACTTTACACTCCGTATCCGACAGTTAAAGGGTTAGTTCACCCAAAAATGGGTGAGCTAAAAAAAATTCTGTGAAATTTCTGTCATTAATTCCTCACCCTCATGTCGTTCCACACCCGTAAGACCTTCATTCATCTTCAGAACACAAATTAAGATATTTTTGATGAAATTCGATGGCCTGCATCGACATTTAACACTTTCAGATGCCCAGAAAGTTACTAAAAACATATTTAAAACAGTCATGTGACTACAGTGGTTCAACCTTAATGTTATGAAGTGACGAGAATACTTTTTGTGCGCCAAAAAAACTAAATATTCAACAATATCTAGTGAGGGGCAATTTCAAAACACTGCTTCATGAAGCTTCGAAGCTTTACGAATCTATTGTTTCGAATCAGAGGTTCGGAGCGTTCAGTAAACGAGGCTTCGTTACGTCATAAGTGTTTTGACACTTCAATAGTTCACGTGACTTTGGCAGTTTGATACACGATCCGAACCACTGATTCGAAACAAAAGATTCGTAAAGCTTCGAAGTTTCATGAAGCAGTGTTTTGAAATCGCCCATCACTACATATTGTTGAATATTTAGTTTTTTTGGAGCACAAAAAGTATTCTCATTAAGGTTGAACCACTGTAGTCACATGACTGTTTTAAATATGTCTTTAGTAGCTTTCTGGGCATCTGAAAGTGATAATGATCAGGCCTCACTGAGCCATCGGATTTCATCAAAAATATCTTAATTTGTGTTCTGAAGATGAACGAAGGTCTTACGGGTGTGGAACGACATGAGGGTGAGTCATTATTTTTTGGGTGAACTAACCCTGTAATGACAAATAAATGCATAATCCGAGAGCGCTCCACAAGATATGTTTGATTATACCATCTGGATGCTCAATATTAATGATTTATTTGTCATTTTAACAGGTGGAAACTGAGCATAAAAGTTGACTTCTTATAAAGGATTTCTTATCCTTTTGCGCCCTCTATAGGCCAAGATCAGCGACTAGTCGACGTCAAGGCAGAGTATTAATGTTGACTAAGGGGCCTTTCACACAGAACACGTTTTTCTATTCCAATGTGCTACTTTTCCATTGTTTTTCTATGTAAACGCACTAGACGGACGTGTTTGACTGTTACGCTCGCGTTTCACGTCTTTTACAGCGCCGCGTTTTTAAGACGCGTGTAACTCCGGCGTCCTTTTCACATGCGCTCTGCGTGCCGTCTGCCATAGATTGACACATGCTCAGACACCGGTCACTCCGAGGACGTTCCCCATAGCGTCTACACCAAGATGCAGCGTCGAAGTTCCACTTAGAAAGGAAAGCAGAATTTCACGTATGAGTGCTTGAACACAGTTTTTCTGCAACCCTTGCCTTTCTTTTGGATGAACCTGAAATGAAATGGTTTGATTGTTTGTGGTGGACTCTCCCTCTGAGACCTGCGCACTGCTGCTCTGCCCTGTGAAAATGTCAGCCGGTCTGTTTCTGTGCGCTGGATCTGAGCTGACCCGTTGATCTTGGCCTTTCAAATGATTTCTGTGTATGACCTCCACTGACACACAGAATACACCGCTGCAGCAGTCAGGACTTTCTGTTTTCACCATTTACTCCTTCATTCTCTTTATGGGCCTGTTAAAGGCGCTGGTCATCCACATACAGACTCAGAGTTTCCGTATTCTCTGTGTAAAGATAGATCATTTATAGGACTGGAGTGCCAGTGCAAGAGGATCGTGTTTAATACGTCATTGTTCCGTTCAAACTGACGGAATCATCCGGTTTCAGGACCTGTATGGATTTTGCCCATTATGAAAAAGCCAGGCAGGAATCCAAGCCACTTTACAAAATGAAAGCAAAGAGAACAGGCCAAGAACAGGCCAAATGAAAGACAAAAATATACTCAATAAGATGGAAATTGAGAGAGTCAAGGGGATTTCTGACAGCTTCAGAGATATCACTCAACATGATACTGTCTAGACATTCACACACACACTCTCGCTTGCTCACACACACTCGCTCACACACACACTCGCTCACACACACACACACTCGCTCACACACACACAATCCTTCAGAAATCATTCTAATATGCTGATTTGCTGCTCAAGAAACATTTCTGATTATTATGCTGCTTCAGATTTGTGAGGAAACTAAAACATTTTTTTTCCCCATTTGTAACATTATAAATGTCTTTACTGTCTTGTTTGATTCATTTAATGCATCCTTGCTGAATAAAAGCAATAATTTATTAAAAAAACAAAACTTACTGACATCAAACTTTTGAATGGTTGACTAGAACAGCTTTTTCATTTGCAAGCATCACTCATTTTCTCCAGAAGATGTAAAAATCTTTGCATGGTAACGTATGATTTTCTTTTAAATTTGTCCCAGATCATTTCAGAGATGTTCAAGCTATCCAACACAATGAAATGAGCTGAAGATATTATGATAATTATAATGATTTAAATGAGATAATTAAGCACGTGGGAGATTAATCTTGGAGAACGCCCAATGAATGCTGTTTTAATTAGAAGACATTTCACAGCAGTGGAATTATTTTTGTGAAGCTTTTCAAGCATTCTGGCATCATTTTTTCTGTAATGAATTTCAGGATGGATTAATTTTGACCTGCTAAAGATGGAGGCAGAAGAGTGTGTTGAAATATGGGAAGTGATTCATTACGACACTTTGTGAGCTTTAATAAACAACAGGCAACACTTTCTTTCATGCTTTCATGTCAAGCCCTTTATTTTATCTCTCCTCTGATTTAAACCAGCACATCTCTGTGAGAGAAGGAAGAGATGTTAGAGCTGATTCAAGCTGGAGGCTGATGGGAGTGTGAGTTTTGACCTCTGTTTGTCTGGTCACACACACACACACACACACACACACACACACACACACACACACACACACACACACACGGTCTAAAACAGCAGGTGGTCTCACACCGTCAGGTGTCATAATGGCCGTGATTATGCTGTTAACTCATTTTGACGACTAAACCAGGCTAAGCACCCTCACATTTCCACATCTCTCGTCTGAGTTCGTTCGCTGTGACAGCAGAGTTTGGCGAGATGTCACGGCTGTCTTCTCTTTTAATAAGATGAACGCAGACACATGCGCTGCAGCAGAGACAAACACACACTGTCGTGTGTCCAATTTACACCGCGTCATGCTGAGCTCCATCAAAGACCTTTTTAAGCACGTCAGGACACTCGGCCATCTTCATAACACGCTAATGCAGCTGTTTCCAGAAAAGTACAGCTTGAATATGGAGGGTGAATCTTATGAAATCTGTCAAAAACGTGTCCAGGACATATTTCACCGCAAATCATAAAGAAAATAATAATAATAATACAAACCCGAATTCCAGGAAATGTTGGGACATTTTTTTACATTTGAATAAAATGAAAACTAAAAGACTTTCAAATCACATGAGCCAATATTTTATTCACAATAGAACATAGATAACATAACAAATGTTTAAACTGAGAAATTTTACACTTTTATCCACTAAATGAGCTCATTTCAAATTTGATGCCTGCTACAGGTCTCAAAATAGTTGGGACGGGGCCAACAAATGGCTGAAAAAGCAAGAAATTTTGAAAAGATTCAGCTGGGAGAACATCTAGCAACTAATTAAGTTAATTGATATCAGGTCTGTCACATGATTAGCTATAAAAGGGATGTCTTAGAGAGGCAGAGTCTCTCAGAAGTAAAGATGGGCAGAGCTGTGAAAGAGTGCGAAAAAAGATTGTGGAATACTTTAAAAACAATGTTCCTCAACGTCAAATTGCAAAGGCTTTGCAAATCTCATCATCTACAGTGCATAACATCATCAAAAAAGAAATCTCTGTGCGTAAGGGACAAGGCCGAAGACCTTTATTGGATGCCCGTGGTCTTCAGACGACACTGCATCACTAAATGGGCCCAGGAATACTTCCAGAAACCACTGTCGGTAAACACAATCCGCCGTGCCATCTGCAGATGCCAACTAAAGCTCTATCATGCAAAAAGGAAGCCATATGTGAACATGGTCCAGAAGCGCCGTCGTGTCCTGTGGGCCAAGGCTCATTTAAAATGGACTGTTTCAAAGTGGGTCAGACGAGTCCAAATTTGACATTCTTGTTGGAAATCACAGACGCCGTGTCCTCCGGGCTAAAGAGGAGCGAGACCTTCCAGCGTGTTATCAGCGTTCAGTTCAAAAGCCAGCATCTCTGATGGTATGGGGGTGCATAAGTGCATACGGTATGGGCAGCTTGCATGTTTTGTAAGGCACTATGAATGCTGAAAGGTATATAAAGGTTTTAGAGCAACATATGCTCCCCTCCAGACGACGTCTATTTCAGGGAAGGCCTTGTGTATTTCAGCAGGACAATGCAAAACCACATACTGCAGCTATTACAACAGCATGGCTTCGTCGTAGAAGAGTCCGGGTGCTGGATTGGCCTGCCTGCAGTCCAGATCTTTCACCTGTAGAAAACATTTGGCGCATTATTAAACGAAAATCACGTCAATGACGACCACAAACTCTTCAGCAGCTGGAAACCTATATCAGGCAAGAATAGGACCAAATTTCAACACCAAAACTCCAGAAACTCATAACCTCGATGCCCAGACGTCTTCACACTGTTTTGAAAAGAAGAGGAGATGCTACACCATGGTAAACATGCCCCCGTCCCAACTATTTTGAGACCTGTAGCAGGCATCAAATTTGAAATGAGCTCATTTTGTGCATAAAATTGTAAAATTTGTTTTGTTTTGTTTAGGGATGCTGCGATTTGATCGGCTACCAATCTCTATCGATCTAAAGACTCGATTGGCGATCTGTCGATTTGCCGATCTCAGAAATCGATCTAATGCTGACGACACATAAAGACGTCTTTTTAAGTCTCGTCAATTTAAACTAGCAATAGCAAGCTAGCTTTGAAAGCATGAGATCATGTGATTGCCCCATTGCAAAAATAAAATTGCATTGCGTGATCATTTTGGTGAGATTTTTTTTTTTTTTGTGGGAAAAGGTGTCTAAAAATGCTCCTCAGCTCACTCCTAAAATTTAAAAAATCCCCCAAAAGAGTCAAAATTCAGGCCATAAATTAATGTCTGTATAAATCCTGATCGGAACATCACTATAAATAATGCTAAATGATAAAAAGAAGGCTTCAAATAGATTCTGCATCCTGTGATTTTGTTTTGCATTTATTGTTTTCTTGTTTTTTGTTTTGTTGTCAGAATTTGGGGTAAATGTTCTTTTATTGTCATTAAAATGGCTGACGTGACGATGACCCTGTGTTCTGATGTTGTAATCCGTCTGCGATGATAGACGCGTGTCGTGTTGTAGTGCACGTGTAGTAGCGTATGAAGCACACACTCTGGAGTGTAGGGATCACAGTGAAGAAGTCGTCAGTACAGCAGTAGATTATCTCACTCTACAGGGTATTATATGTACCTCTCCTCCTCGATCTGAAGTGTGGATTGGATTGCACTTGTGTGGAGCGGTGTAATTTCAGATTACACAAGGGCTTTGGACTCGGCATTACGGTGTGTGTGTGTGGGTGTGTGTGTGTGTGTGTGCTGAGAGTGGGCATCTCTCCCAGAAAAAGCCTGCCTGCTCAGGATTATCCCGCAAAGCATAAATCCTTACGATTCTTTCTTTTCTAGCGAGTGTTGAGAGTAAAGAAAGAAAAGAAACGAGCTCAGTCAGCTGGGAAAATGATAAGTCATATATACCAGCAGTAGTGTCTAGACTTAAAGGTGATGTTTGTCATTTTTTAATGTTAAGATACTTTCCTCTATCCCGGCTCAATGCCCAGAGACTGTAAGTCAGATATTCATAGTCTGAATAAACACTGTGACTGTGTGGAGCTTTAGAAACATCCCGGCCAGCCCAACACAGCCAATAACATGAGTTTGGAGCCGTGAATATTTGTTTTACTGGCCAATAGTAATTATTTGTGTGTTCTCTGGTGATGGTAGTGTTACACGCTTCACCTTTAACTGTTCATTCACTGACAGATTTTGTGGTTTTCTAACTGAAAATTCATTTACAGTGTGTCAATGTCACGAAGAATACCTTACTACCACACTTATTTACATCACTCAGCCACCAAATATGTATCTGTGTATGTGTATTTATTTATTTTTTAATATTTTGATAAATTATTTTTTATAACAGTAAAAATAATTTATGTATTTATTTTAAATATGTTGATAAATAAATTGTTTATTTATTTTAAATTTATTGATCAGTAATTTATTTTTTAAAATATTTTGATAATAAATTATTTTAAATATGTGGATAAGTAAATTATTTAATTATTTAAAATTTGTTGATAAATTATTTACTATTTATTTTATATATGTTATATAAGTTAGTTATTTATTTTAAGTATACAGAAAAATAAATTATTTTAAATGTTTTAATGTATTGTAATGTATATAAATTATTTAATATTTATTTAAAATTTGTTGATAAATAAATTATTTATTATTTTATTTTAAATGTTATATATAATAAATAAATAATTTATATTAGTGAATAATTTATAATAAATAATTTATAAAAAAAAAATATTCTTTATAAATAATTTATTTGATAAATAAAAACATTATCAACATATTTAAAATTAATTTATCAACATTTAAAATAAACAATAGCCTATTTATTTATTATAAATGTTGATAAATTATTTATTTAATTTAAATTTGTTGATCAATAATTTATTTTTTTTAAAATATTTTGATAATAAATTTATTTTAAATATGTTTAAGTAAATTATTTAATATTTATTTTAAATTTATTGATTAATAAATTATTTACTATTTATTTTAAATATGTTAACACATAAATTATTTATTTATTTTAAGTATACAGACAGATAAATTATTTATTTTAAATGTTTTAATAAATAATGTATTTTAAATATTTTGATAAGTAAATAATTTAATTTATTTTAAATGTTGATAAATAAATTATTTATTATTTTACTTTAAATGCTAATAAGTAAATAAATAATTTGTTTGTATTAAATATTCTTGTAAATAAATTATTTATTTTAAATATTTTGATAAATAATTTATCAACATATTTAAAATATTTTTAAATATTCTGATAAATCTATTATTTATTTTAAATATTTTGATAAATGAATTATTAAATAATAATTAAAATATAATTATTATTAGTAGTAGTAGTAGTAGTAGTAGTATTTTTATTTAACTATTAGCCAAGATTATTTGAGACAGTTTGATCATACTAAAAGTTGAAGTTCTTGTCCTAGCAGCGTCATATTAAAAATACTGAGCATTACTGAGTTATAGAGAAATCATCTGAAGGCAAGTGCTTGTGACTTTTAAATAGATCATTACTATTTAAGGGTATTTTTCATGTTGAAAAACTTGCATAGTTCTCTTCATGTGTTGACATCTGATCTGTGTTTGAGGCTTGAAAGAGCAGAGTTGTGTCACTGACCATGTGTTGACCTCTGGGGTCGGAGCATCGATCGGCCTCTGGGAAAGGTTATGACCCGAGACATGGAGAAAATGGGCAGCCTCACTAAAACATTTGTTTAAATGTCATGAATGACTGGCTGGTTACACGACACCAGTTCCACTCTCTCCCCGTCAAAAGGAAAAACAGTGTTTAAATGTAAACGAGTGCAGTTTCAGCCCTTTAAAGGGCACAGAGAACAAGAGAGGGAGGGACTCGAAATATCCCCTCATTTTTTTACTCTTGTCATCCTTATTACCATCTGAAAAACAACCGCTATAAATGTAGGCCTGTGAAAAACATGCTCATATTTTCTGTTGAATTATTGGCTTTTGTTTATTGGTGCATAACATAAAGGTTCTTTTGACTTGATAATTGAATGCTGTCATGATAAATTAAAAAGCGAGACGTTGATGAAGTGTCTAAATCTGCAGCTTTTCTTTACGAGTGTGAGGCTTAAAACCACCAATTAGTGTTGTTCTCTCTCTTGTGATTGTAGGTAATGTCGTAGACATCTACCAGCGTGAATTTCTGGCGCTGAGAGACCGTCTGCACTCCGCAGAGCAGGAGAACCTCAAACGCTCCAAAGAGCTCAACCTGGTGCTGGACGAGATCAAGCGAGCCATCGCTGAGAAACAAGCGCTGCGGGACATCAACCGCACCTGGAGCAGCCTGTCAGGTGACACACAACAGTCAACTTGCCCTCTGATTTTAGGGGTGGAGTTAAAGGGGACATATTATGCAAAATTAACTTTTACATGGTGTTTGGATGTAAATGTGTCGGCAGTGTGAGTACACAACCACCCTATAATGGTGAAAATTCACCCAATCCTTGTTTTATATTCCCCATAAATCATAAACAGTGTCAGTATAGTGTTTTCTATACATTGTGACATCACAGTGTAACAGGCCCCGCCCACGACTCTGCCCTATTAGCTTAGCTCCGCCCCTGAGTGAGCTGTACACAGTCCGCCATGTTTACAAGAACACAAGAACGTCTCAGTGACAATGTAAATGTCCCGTTGTTGGCTGTATCAATGAACTTTTCCATTGCTTTTCCATGTAAACGTGCTAGACGGATGCGTTTGACCATTGCGCTCGCATCTTTTACAGCGTCTCGCGCATGAAACAGCGTTCTAAAAACGCAGCGCTCAAGAAGTTTAACTTGAGTTTTCCACTGCCCACGTCTCACGTTTTTAGACGCATGTGTGAATGGTCCCAAATCGGAGAAAAAAGGTCCGTCTAGCGTGTTTACATAGAAAATAATGGAAAAGCAGCGCAGAGGAAAGCAAAAACACACTCTGTGGAAAGTACAGTAGTCTTTATAGGGTTAACATGTGTTACTCCAGTAGCCGCAAAATCTGTTGATCAAGGATCATGTGCTAATAGTCTAAATCAGTCGACTGCGATAGACACACATTTATGTGTGACAATGTCGTCTCTTTCAGATGAGACCAAGCTGAAGTTGTGGAACGTGACCAGCAGTAAGAATGTTCTTCAGCTGCCCAGCATCTTCCACCATCTGCCACACCTGCTGGCCAAGGAGACCAGCCTCCAGCCGGCCGTGCACATCGGCCAGGGCCGCACCGGAGGTTAGTGTGTGAAAACAACCCTGTCATGAGCTTCTCGCTGTTGTGTTACCCTCTCCTCCAGGCCTGTCTAGTTATAAGGATTCCACATGAAATATGGCTTTAGTTCCTCCAGTGATCTGCAGCTGTCAGCAAAATTCATGCGATATTGTTGAATCTCGACTCAGAGGCGAGTGTTGTTGAACGCTGGAACAAAGTTTAGAGAAGGAGGAGGTGGGAACCGGTGAACAGTAAATGTAACTTCAATCACAAAATAAACAAACAAAAAAGTGAAAGAACTGAAAACTTCCTTGTTAGTCCAATAAAAGCTTTTATTGACACCAGACCCAGCGAATGACTGATCCTGTCATAGATAGGTGAAACTCCGCCTCCACAGAAGAAATCAACGCCTACTTCATCATTGCAACGTTAGCCCCGCCCACTGGTGTGTTAGTGAGATGAGGAGGAGAGAAGAGCGATACAGGACTAAAATAACAGAGTAACTGTGTTAATTCTAATGCCTGATCTGATATTAATGATTCATGTACAGTCAGATGTTCTTTGTCTATGTGTCAGTAAATCAAACCAGTGACTAAACACTCAACTTCACGTTATTTCTCTTAGTAGGATGAAAATAATCTGTTATTTAAATGGTGATTCAATTATATATGGAAAGCGATCAAAGAACGCTCCCTTTGCAATCACTGGAGCTGTCAATCAAACAGCGTGAGTTTATCAGTGACTGAGTTCTGGACTCGCACCAAAACTCCCGTTTTATTCAACGAATCTCTTAGTTACATCGCGTTTGCACTGTTAGTTATGATGAAAGCATTCGTTAGTGTGCAGAAATTGAGTTGCAATGACGAGATCACTGCTTTCATGAGCTCAACAACATGTCTGTGATCGACTACAATGTTCATCACTGCAACTTTTCATGCCACGATCTAAATATAATGCCATAGATCTAAATGTAATGCTATAATCAACACTTTTCACGATTAGTTAACCTTGAGAGCTGTAAGTGATGTCATCGTCCAGCTCAGCTCAGTTCAGTTCTCATATGATGGTGTCAGTGCAGGCAGATCAGTAATATTGTTGAATATTAAGTGTCCCCGACTAAGGAAGCAAAAGAAGAACCCAAACTCCAACAGGTGACGGAATGGAGAAAAAACCCCAGAAAGAAACCAGACTCAGTCAGGGGTCTGTATGATTATGATTGAGCAGCAAAAATCGTAAATTTCTTTGCAACCCTCTTACCCCATATCCACCAAACTCTTTTTATATCATCACTCCTAAAGCGTATCGTCTCTCTGTCTCACTCATGAAGAGATGTAGTGCCTCTCTCATATTGCTCTCCATCTCCTGTCCTGGCTCTCGGCCCAGCGGTGTCTGTGTGTCTGGCCCGTTTGAGTGGACGGTTCTCTAGGGTTCTGTCCAACACAACCTCGGCCCGGTGGGGAGGAGATGCTCTGTTATCCTGCAGGCTCAGCGGGAGCTGCTCTCCATACAGCTTTAATTAAGATTGAGCGCTAGAAATGCAAATGCACAGTCACTGCCGCTCTACAGGCTGGTGTGTGTGTGTGTGAACCTTATCTGTCGAGAGTTAATGCACACAGGGCTGATTAGTGCGTCTCTCTCTCTCTCTCTCTCAGTGTCGATAGTGATGGGGGTGCCCAGTGTGAAGAGAGAGGTGCACACCTACCTGACGGACACGCTGACCTCGCTGATGTCAGAGCTGAGTCCGGCCGAGAAGGAGGACTGCGTGATTGTCGTCTTCATCGCGGAGGTAAGATCAAAACATTCATGGATCTTAAAGGACATGGATTCATTCAATGAAGGTGTAGCTTTTTCCTTATGAGATCAAGAAATGTGATCTGATGTTGTGTAATCATTTATCATAATTTTGATTAGTAACATCAGTGTTCAGCTTCTTGGTTTAAAGTGGTATATACAAAGTGAAGGTACTTTATTAGTGAGTCACTGAATCATGCCAATTCGTTCAAACTGCTGATTTATTCAGTATATAAACAAGTCTCTTTATGAGTGAGTCATTGAATTATTCACTGAGCAATTCGTTCAAATCGCTAATTCATTCAGTGTATAGACAAGTCTCTGAATAAGAAAGTCATTGAATCATTCACCGACCGATTCATTCAAAGTGCTGATTCATTCAGTATATAAACAAGTCTTTGTATGAGTGAGTCATTGAATTATTCATCAACCGGTGTGTTCAAAGTGCTGATTCATTCAGTATATAAGCTGTGTCTCATTTTGAAGGCTGCGTCCTCCGGAGGTCACATTTGTCGCCTGCATACGTCATTGAGGCTGTTTCATATCAGTAAACTGACCACTACATTCCAAAGTCATTAAGAAATTACAACAATTTATGCTTCACTAGGAATAACAGTCAATTTTATAATGGTTACTGTTATGAAATAAGACATCCTTTATGACATATGCGGCCAACAAATGCGACCTCCGGAGGATGCAGCTTTCGAAATGAGACACAGAGTCATTGAATCATTTACTGACCAATTCGTTCAAAACACTGATTATTTCAGTATATAGACAAGTCTCTTTATGAGTCATTGAATCATTCATCAACCAATTTGTTCAAAATGCTGATTCATTCAGTATATAGACAAGTCTTTGTATGAGTGAGTCATTGAATCATTCATCAACCGATTTGTTCAAAATGCAGATTCATTCAGTATATAAACATGTCTCTGTATGAGTGAGTCATTGGCTGAATCCCAAATGGCACACTTCTATGCACTTTCGGTCTTGTGGACTTACAATGGCTGCCGCGTGTCCGTTAAGTCCACGAGACCGTAGTGTGTCCCATTCATCATTTTAGGTTTCAGAAGGGTGCTCGTAAGCGCCCCTTTGCGGCCGCTGTGCGCCCTGGATGCGCACTTCAGCTGAGCCTACAAGTTTGCGAGCTACGCAGAGGACTTTATCTGGCAGTCAAAGCAGCATTACGTCACGAAAGTGCTGACTCAGAGGAAGACCGTGAGGGTTTAGGGTGCCATTTAGGATTCAGCCATTGAATCATTCAAAGACCGATTCATTCAAAATGCAGATTCATTCAGTATATAAACACGTCTCTGTATGAGTGAGTCATTGAATCATTTACCGACCAATTCGTTCAAAACACTGATTATTTCAGTATATAGACAAGTCTTTTTATGAGTCATTGAATTATTCACCAAAACCGATTCATTCAACGTGCTGATTCATTCAGTATATAAACAAGTCTTTGTATGAGTGAGTCATTGAATTATTCACTAACCAGTTCGTTTAAAACGCTGATTCATTCAGTATATAAACATGTCTCTGTATGAGTGAGTCATTGAATCATTCAACAATCGATTTATTTAAAATGTGGATTCATTCAGCGTGTAAACACCACTGCTGTGTGTTGTTCGGAGATCCTCAACGGTAAATTCTTTGACTTTACCTGGTTTTGCTCAGCCAAAGATTTTAAAACAAATTAAAAATTATAGGTCTAATATTGTGTCTAAAATGCAAGTTACTCAATATTAACTTCTTATTTATTGAATTGTTGTATAAAAGCAATATCACACTTGATTTTCCAAATATCAGTGATTACTGTGCTGATATTTGAGTATTATTTGGCATTTCTTAAATAGCAACATTATATAATCTGTTATCATCTATTATATATGTCCCTTAAATAGCTTTAGTGTAATTAGGTATTCTTTGTTACTAGCTTGTTTAATAGCTAACAAGTAAACTGGTAGCTTTACTGTAGTTCATCTACTTTACATTATGAGTAGCTTGTAACTTTTAGAAGCTACTGTACCATGTGCAAGTCCATTTCCCCATTGATTATAAGCTCTGGCCGCCTTCTGCGAGCAGCACTGACCTGAAATAACTCATCACTGCCCTTCTGTTCAGACATTAGCATCTGCACACAACCCAATTAACACAAGTTGTGTCTCAAATGACACACTATACACTTTGCTCTGTTCTTTACCCTCTAGTCTATGAGGTTTGTAAGGTTATTTCATCATACAGCATTGGTGTCTGATAGACGCTGCATAAGAAAAACAGCAACAGTTGAGTGCAGAAGGTGTCCATGCTTAGGGCCAGATTTACTAAACAGAGCACACTACGGTGAAACTGCAATCCCATAAAAGCAGCATAGACTAAAAAAATATACTAAAAAAACAGCATGGACTAGTGCACAAGTATGCAAATTGTGACGCAAACAGTCTTGACTGCAATACGTGTATGTAATTCAGATGTAACATAATCACAACGCTGCACCTCTGTAAATGCGGTTTACTAACAATTGCAGTATGATAATATTACACCAGCCGCTTGTTTGTGTACAGATACAGTGTGAACGATACCTCAAATCATGTGGCTTGTTACAATCAGACTTTTCGCCTAGTGGACAAATTATATTCAAAATATATTGTCTGACTTTTGGGGTGAATGGACCTGATCCTGAATGGTGTGAGATTTTCCATTATCTGTAGTGTTTTATTTGTTTTTATGTGAGAGCAGTGAAATTGATTTCTTCTGGATGACAGTATATTACAGAGATGTATTATGATTAATGCAGTAAAGCGTCATTTTGTGTTTCTCCACACTGTATCATGAGGACGTCGTGCCCTTTACACCGTTGAGTGTGTTTGAGCCGGTTCACGTTAATTAACGCTGACTGGAGTTCATGAGTAACTGGCGGCAATGAACTGCAGACGCTGTGTGTGTGTGTGCTCTGTCTGGGTTGTTTATTCACACACCTTTTACTTTGGGGATAATTTAAGTACATATCTCATTTTTATTATAATATAATCTTCGTAAGGGTATGTAATGTGCATCACTGGACTCTTTTTCTTTCTTGTTTGCGGTCATTCCCTCCGTGTTAAAGGGATAGTTCACCCAAAAATGAAAGTTCTGTCATCATTTACTCACTTCTGAATTTTTAAATATTGTATTGACTTTTCATGCGATTACAATGAATGAGGACTGGTGCTTTCAAGCTTAGAATGGATTCAAAGGCACTATAATCATATCATGAAATTATTGTAAAATGGTTCATATGACTCATACACTATATTTCAATAGTTTTGTGTGAGGACCAACATTGACTGATATTACTGAAAAGAACTGAAATTTATTCACTGAAAATTAATATTTCTCATTTATTGTAATTGCCTAGAAAAGAGCGACCAGCACAATCTTCAGATTTTATCCTTTTGAGTTCCTCTGAAGAAAGAAAGTCATTTGGGTTTTGAATGACATTAGGGCGAGTAAATGATGACAGAATGTTCATTTTTGGGTGAAATATTAACAAAAAATGTATATTATATTGATTCCACTGTTGCTTTTGATGAAAAACTTACATCTTGCCGGTTATGAAGTACATTCTGTAAGTGTGTTATATGAACAGTGTTTTCCACTCAGAGTTTGTCGTTTCCACACACCTGCGACTGGTTCAGGTTTAAGCAGGCTCATTTGCATGTAGTTTGCATATTTAGATGCATGGCAGTCAGTTTTTATTGATATACGGCACGATACGGCTTTCACTAGATGCAAATGTAGGGAGTCCAAGTCAGATTCCAAAAAAGGAAGAAGTTTGTTCTCCAAAGCAAACTTTCCACAAGAGTTCGCTCCGGCTGGTAAACACCATTAAACTACTATTGGTCCATGGCGATGATGTAATAGGTGGGTGTGGCTCTGAGGCTCCGCTTTCTTTGCGGTATAAATCTTCTCCGGTTCATTTCCTCTATTCAGTCTGTCGAGGTAAAAGCATGAACACACTGGAGAGCTGCTTTATAGTACAAACTGAAGCTGTAAAGCGACTCAGTCACTGTTTTTTCATGCTTAATACTGTAAAACTGCTGCTTTAATGCAATACATTGTATAAAGTAGTGTATAAATAAACACGCGACAGCAGAGCTGCTGAAAACATCCACATCACTGTGATGAGATCAGCTGCTGTTTTCTCACTGCTGTCATTTTGTTTGTTGTGTTATTGAGAGGAAAGCGCAGCACATATCTTCATATTCATCTAAACGTCACTCTCAGCAGAGTTGTGATGTTCACTGCAAAGGTATTGCAAACTACTTTTTACCCTTAAGCGAAGAACAAAAGAACGGAGAGCAAGAAAGAACGTGTGTCACGGCCCTAAAAGATTATGAGGACACGTTAATTTAAAAACGTGCTTGGATAAATTATACATATTCTTCACCATGAGTATATCAGGGCCTTACAGGGATAGTTCACCCAAAAATGAAAATTATCCCATGATTTACTCACGCTCAAGCCATCCTAGGTGTATATGACATTCTTCTTTCAGACGAACACAATCGGAGTTATATTGAAATAAATCATGGCTCTTCCAAGCTTTATAATGGTAGTGAATGGGGGGCGAGATTTTGAAGCCCAAAAAAGTGCATCCATCCATCATAAAAGTAATCCATACGACTCCAGGGGGTTAATAAAGACCTTCTGAAGGGAAGTGAAGGGTTTTTGTAAGAAAAATATACAAACTAAAATAACTAGCTTCTGGCAGATGACCGCATGCATATTGCGCAAGCCAACTTAAGTACTAAATCATAGGATAATTTTCATTTTCATTTAAGAGTATTGTCACTAAAGGCTTTGTTGCATTGTGGGTATGGACTTGAGCTGGTAAACAACCACCTAAAACATTGTGTAGCATCTTTATAGTGCTAAAAACAATCCCAAACACTCTAGCAACCAAATAGGAGCTTGCAAAAATCATTCTGAACACTTACTGAACACCAGCATGATAAAAACCATCCAGGAACACTCTAGCAACCAAATGGCAACACTAAAAATCCACTCGTACTTCAGCAGCTGAATAGCAACAAGCTGAAAGCCACTCACAGCAGCACCAGTTCCTCTGAAAGTGCCAGTCACATTTTCATCAGGAAATCTTGTCGATCAGCTTGTACTTTCCGTCTCATGGCCACACTTTTCAGCCCTTTTTTGAAAAGAGAATGTAAAAGGATTTGATTAATGTGACAAAGGCGTTTGGAATGTTGTGTTTTTCATTCTGTTATGAAGAGTAGCTGATGTGACACTAAATTTTTCATCACATGATTTCATCACAATGCCCAAACTTCCTTTTTGTCTGAAAAAGCAGCAATTCCCATTTCTGTGTTTCTGCAGGTGTTTCCTCATCATCTATCACTCCGTCTCTTCCCCACGTCTCAAGAGTCGCTAGGATAATTCAAAAAAACAATGACGTAGTCATGAGAGATTTGTGGGAAATAATGAGGATGTGTCCGGCAGGTCATGGACGCTGACGCAGTGTCTGTATCCTCACATTATTCCTTCGGACGGCGTCCTTGAGTTTTACTGTTACTCTGGCTCCATCGGTGCATTAAAAGTACCTCAGATCAGCCCTAGAGTATTTGAATGCTTCATGAAACTGAAATTACAATCGTCTTTTCTTCACTATTGTGCCGAGTGAAACGGCTTCTGGAACAAGAGCAAATGTAGGGCGGGGCTTGATTTTGTCTGTGGGGAATTGATTGGATGGTTGCAGTTTGAGTGACAGGTGGCTGGAGGAGTTTGTCCCGTCACTCAGAGAAGAGGTGGAGGGAAAGTTCATCTTTTTGATTAAAGGCCGCGACACCAAAACAACATCAAAGAGCGAGCGGTGATGAAAGCCGACTGTGGTATCGCATCACCTCACCTCCGTCTGGACCTAAAAATTGCGTTTGAACACCTGAAAGTCTACAGCCAATGGCTGACACATACATTCTGCTCCTCTGTGAGAGGAAATAACTCTCCACACCAGCAGGTGGCAGTGGTCTATTCATCATTCAAAAGGGGAAACGGACACTGAATTCAGAACCGCATTCTACTCTTCCTATCATTACCATGTGTTTCTATGGCTGAAATAGTAGTAATAGTATGCGGTTCTGAATTCAGCACTGGACTCTGGAGATACAAACAGCGTTTTCTTACCGTTTGAATATATGCTGCATTGACACCATGTCATAATAATCATAATTACAATATGACAACATGTCATAGTTGAGTTGCGTTTTGAACGAACGGATGAAATTGAATATGAACAGTGAAATCCATCTTGTGTTATATTTGACAGTTAAAATTTGTCTCTTCACAACAGAGACTATAATCACTTTAACAGGAAACATCAGGAAATAAGAACTGACATTGTACTTAAAACATCCATCCAAAAACCTGCTCCAAACACTTGTCTGGCTCAAAGGTGAATATTTATTCATTAGGAAAGATTTTGTGATTTGTGAACTTAATCCATTGGTTCTTGTTTTGTTTTACAGACGGATCAACAATATGCAAATAGTGTTGCTGAAAACCTTAAGCGCCTGTGAGTACTCTAGTTTTTCATTACTGTTATGAACACAATCTGCTTGAGTTTCATTGATACATGTGTGTTTGTGTGTGTGTGAGAAACATGTGACTGCTGGCTTTCCCCCACATGCTTTTTGAGGACAATAGCAGAAGAAACAGAAGGGAAAAGTGATCCTCTGGGTGTTAAAGTTCCTCTGCTTCACTCCCACATTAGTCATGGGCTGTTGTTTATACGGATTTCTGCTAATACTTACAATACTGGAACGTGTGCGTGTGTGTGTGTGTGTGTGTGTTGCTTTTGCCATAAAAAATCATTTTAATTACTTTAAATAAAATAAATATTAACTGAAATAAAATAATAAAATATCAAAAACTTTTAACATTTTTTAATATCAGATAAAAAATAATCAAAGTATTTAGACATATTTAAAAAAAAAACTACTAAAATGACAAATTCTAAAACTTTAAAATTAAAATTAAAGCAGAAAATAAAAAAAGATTAAAAATATTAATAAAAACTATATTAGCATCTCTGATAAAATAACACTGTTGCAAATTGTTAATTCTGTTTTTATGACATTTTACAGAAATGTGCGACAGGAATGTTTTTACAGGAGATTTGCTACAGTAAATTTGACATTAATGCATTTGAATGCTCAGACAAATATTAATGTGATTTAATGATATATGACTTACTTTTTATTTAGTTTTATTATGGTTTTATTCATATTTTGAATTAGCTATTATTTTTAATTTTTTTCATGTAAGTTTTAGTTTAATTTTTAGTAATTCTGTTATGTGCTTTGTTATTTTATTATTAATATTTTTTAAAATATTGCTATTTAGGTTTAATTTATTTTTAATTTAAGTTTAGTTTGATTGCTGGCACAATATAATATAATTAAAACGAAAAATATATATATATGTGTGTGTGTGTATGGGTCATTGATGAATAAGGTTTTTAAAAGTGTAAAAAAACCATAATGGAGATATAATTAAGTTTTTATAATCAATTAACACTGCTTTTGTCATTTTTTACAAGATGGACAAAATTTGTCACCAAAAAGTCATTCGGTTTAACCAAAATTTCGGTTTTACCGAATGACATTTCAAAAGGACAAACATTTTATATATAGTACAAGTTTTTAAAATATTACAACATTTTCCATGTTTTATAGCGGTTGTACCGAATGACCTGATGTGAAAACATGAATTTTTCAAATAGTTAAAAGAGACCATGACCATGTGGTCCTTTGCAGGTGTCTGAATGATGTCACATCCTGTCACATGATACTGACCGCTTGACTTGATCCAAAATGGTCCCTTTATATCGGTTACTCCGAATGACATCAATGAAATTAATTTTTCCGGACATTCTTTCTCATAACAAAGCAACGACTTCTACACATAATTTTAACACCATTTTGCACTATGTTGATATATGATGTTATAAAATCATGCCAGAATAAAAAATATATACATTTATTACATTTTAAGATATTTTAATCACAAATGAATTGGCTGTATTGGCCTTTGGACGGTTAAACCGAATGACCTTTTGACACTTCAAAATCTTTAAAACACCTTTTTATGTAGAAAATATAATTAAAACCTTTTGGATTCAATAAAAGAGATCTAGTTGTACTAGTTTTTTTATTTTTTATTTTTTTTTCATTTTAATTATATGGAAAAGAGCAGCTTGGATGACGTGACTGAGAACACGATGACAGAGTTGTGTTCCTCTCACTCGATGTGTTTCAGGTTTCCCGGGGAGATTCAGTCTGGGCTGTTAGAGATCATTTCTCCCTCCGTCCACTTCTATCCAGACTTCTCTCACCTCAAAGAGTCGTTTGGTGACCCTAAAGAGCGGGTCAGGTAAGATGACTGCCCTTCTCATCCCATCAGTCTGTGTCTTGTGTTGTAATTACCCATGAATCAGCACTGTGAACACACTCAGCCATTAGTGTCTCTTTTCTAGTATGTTCAGTAGATGAAACTGTGGCGCTCGTTCACTCTGAGACACACAGATCACGCAGACCTCATATTGAGCTTTAATATTCACAGACACTAGTCCATATTGCGGTTTGACTCATTGTACAGCCCTACCTTTGATTTATTCACTTAAAATTTACCAAATTCCATGGAATCCGACTGGATTTCTGCATCGTGCAAATTATATTATTTAAATACATATCATATATTTTTTGCACGCACAGTGATCAGAAATGCAGTTTACTTTCACTGCATTCGATTCTGTGAGTAACTTACATGTAAAGACACATTTTGCAACACTGAATGTGTGAAATCCAGTGAGCTGGAGGCATCTGTGTTCACGTACTAGAGTCTAAGGTCTTATTAAATGAACTTTATTTGTGTGTGTGTGTGTGTGTGTGTGTGTGTGTTCCCCCAGGGTCAGGCTTCTTTATGCCTTATTCATGAGTGCACACACACACACACAGACACACACACACACACACAATTCCAGCATCTCTGTTCTGTCAGTTCAGTTTAATTAACACAAACGCACAACTAATAATAATAATAATAATGTGGACTGAGAAGAGGTTTGAGTCCATGTTAAATTCCAGCTACTAAACAAAAAACAATTGGGGGCTGGATTTTCCCAACCTCATTTCGCAATCACGTCTCTCTCCAAAGTGAAACAGCAGTGCTCCTTTCTGGACAGACACATTCTTTTCACATTCTCCTAAAATAAACAGTCGGGACAGTGGAGACTGATGCAAGTAAATATGTTCATTAATGTCAGTTTGTGCTCAAAGCCTGTCGGATCTCGTCAGGTCAAGCAGTCGAGCCTGATGACCGGATCAATGCTGGATCAGACAGGCAGATGAATCCATCACCGATCAAGCCACACTCAGATCAATAACCAGTCAGCCAAGACAAATACAGATCCATTTTAGACCGGATCCATTTCTCTCCAGTGATGTGTTTCAAGCGTTCAGCTCAGCGTGTTTTTGTGTTTTTTTGGTGTAGTAGTTTAAATATTCATGGTTTTTGAGTTTTAAAATGTACTGTTGGCCTAACAGGTGGTGTTTATACTTTAGAAGATGAATTATTCAGTCGTTCCACATGTGGACAACTTTATTCAAATGCCTCAACATTGGGTTCAGTGTTTGGTGCTGTGAGTGTAATTCACGATTTTACACACATTTAATGAAACTCATTTCATTTCCATCACGCTAAATGAGATCCTGTCGTTTAGTGCTTAAAGACCGATCTGTAAACAACCAAAATGAGTTTAGTGTGTTTTTAATCTGATATAGCGTGAGTGAGTGGGTGACTCAATTAAATAATAATAACAGCAATAAAAATAAAAACATTTTAATAATAACTAGATGAGCAAAGTTCGTAAACAAACTTTGAAGTTGGCTTGAGAAAGCTAGAACAGTAAGTAGTTTAACAGTTTTAAGTTTACAGGTTTTAACAGCTCAGGGTGTCAGAGTTTTTCCTGATATCATCATGTTAAAATTGTATATCCACATTTTAAAAATGTCCTTCCTGGAGAGCATGTCCAATCTTTGTCATCTTTTCCCCCTCTGATGAGTTTGCATGAAAGCTGGAGTTGAATGCTGGCCTTTCTGTCATTACTTCCTTCATCATACTTCCATTCTGGAGAAGCACAGATGCAAAGAAAGAGTTTTCTGCCAGGAACTTTGTGTGTGTGTGTGTGTGTGTGTGTGTGTGTGTGCTCAGATGAGAAACTCTGATGTAAAAATATGCGAATGTACACGTATGATGTCTCTGTCAGATAATTAACTTCCTCCAGCGCTGATCTCACAACTTACAAACACTCAATTTGTATGTGTGTATATGTTTATGTAAAATAGAAGGACGCACCTAAAGAGAGGCTTGTGCATTTATCGTTTTCACGCTATCTGTTGGCATTCAGCAAACCAAATATATAGTATCTTTCTTTTACAGTACTCCATGTGGCAACACGTGGTATATGAGAAGCAAAATCACAATGTGTCTGTCTCTTATTATGCATTGTTTCACAGAGAGCGAGTCATTACAAGTGATTACAGTCACTTTTGGACAAAAATATTTTAATAGAAATATATATTTTGGTGTATACATAATGAAACCACAGAAGTGTATACACAGGTGTGACAACATACTGTAATTTTAAATATAAAAAAATGTAAATGATTGAAAAAATGCAGTGATACTTTTACTTATGAAACTAAAACTGTGGCGGCAAGTGAGTCATTGTATCATTCACTCAACCAATTTGATCAAAATGCCCGATTCATTCAGGAAGAAGCAATTGACTGTCTTTATGAATGGATCATTGAATTAATGACTCACCTGATTAATTCACATTTAGGTATTCACATTTATTATTCAAAATACCACTGTGATGCTCAGTCCTGCTGTGGCGAAATTGAACAAAACAAACAATAAAATCAGACTGTGAAATGTCTCGATGTGCATTATTTGAACTGAAGGGGAGGATTTTCAGCCAATAAATTATGATTTAAGTTTCGGTCTGTTCCTCCCACAAAACTATCAAAGGGCCTGAGAAGACTTGGAATATAGACTTTTGTAGTCATTTTTGAGCTTCGTACTTTAAAAGCACATCTGTGTACACTTAACACTGGACAAACAGCAGCTGCCACAAATAATCCATCACTCACTGTCCTCTCATTTGTAAACTGCGGTTTCTGTTACTATTTATGATCTTCAGTCTGTGTGTTTGTGTATGTGTGGCTGTGTTTTATTCTTTATAAATCGTACGCTGATTGTTTTTGCAGGTGGAGAACGAAGCAGAACCTGGATTACTGCTTCCTGATGATGTACGCACAGACTAAAGGAACCTATTATGTACAGGTAAGATTAATTCAAGATTATGTCCATATCACTTATTCAAAGATACTCATATTTGGAGAGAACATGAGAACATGGGTCTGTATGAACTGAGCTGGTTCCAGAATGATTTTTGTTCATGTATTGAGGTAGTAAAAAAGTGCTAATGTACTGCAGTCTGTCCAAATAAACCCTGACCGGTTAGGGTCTTGTATTTCTTTTATGAAAGCTGGGGGAAATGGCTTCCAGAGAAAATAGAAAGCTCTTATGAAGATTGCTGATCTTTGAGTAAGGCTACTTTAGCACTTCTTTTGTAGCATGTTCTTTTATGATACCCCAATGAGTCGTTCACTTTAGAGTGTGTTCTTTGACACTGAAGTGTGCGACGCTGCTTTTCTTAGAAAAGAGCAACATGCAGCATCCACTTTGAGTTTGTTTTTTGTTTAGCACTCCCATCACATGCATTAAGCTCACCCAACATGGGCGTTTAAAGAAAAGAAAATGCACTCTACCAGCGTTGAGTGAATCACGGAATTCAGTCGCAAATGGAACTTACTGTAGAAAGTGGAATATCACGGAATTTGGCCATTTTTGGATGGATAAATCAAAAGTAGGGCTGTAGAATGTAACAAATTGCGATATGGACTAGTGTCTGTGAATAGTAAAGCTCAAAAAATGATTGAATCTGAAGTCTGAATGTTCTGCGTGTTTCTGTGCGAATGAGCGGCTCAGTTTGGTCTACTACACATACTGAAACACACATACTGAAGCACGCGTGATGCTCGCAGTGTTTTCAGCGTCTGCAGTCTCACTGTTTGAACTTCATCTTCACGTCATGAGCATTTCACCATTTCATTTGAAAAAAACTCAAAGACAACCCATCAAAATAAAAGTTCGGTTTAGCTTGAAGAAATTATAGCAGAATAATATCACTATTGCACAGTGGAGTGTACTCCTTAAAGTAGTAGTAGTAGTAGTAGTAATAATAATACAGATTATTAAAACACAGAAACCCAACGGTCTTCGTTACAATCTGTCCAAATAAAAGTTCTATCTAACTAATATATTACTATTGCACAGTAGAATGTCTTAAAGTAATAATAATAATAAATATAGCTGCAAGCAGCAATTACGGGGCCAAGCAAAGAGCACAATGAGCCATGCCAACATGGCTGGGAGCGTCAGACCAGCTGCAACCACAAGTAACGATATTTTAAGATGATTTTAGGCAAATTGGCTGAAAAATCATAAATACGGTAAATAGAAATATGTTTGAAATGTTTATCACTGTCGACCAATAGGTGGCGCTGTGACCAAATTGGTCAGAGTGAGGTGACAATGATGCATGCAAAGTTTGGTGTCAATATGCCAAAGCATTGCATAGATACATCTTCAAGAGTCAGTTTTGCATCATGCCTCAAATTCGTTGCTACGGTATACGAAAATGGTTTGACGAATTGGCTTGAAATCCATAACTATTTGTTGGCATTGTCTGAAGATGATATGTTTCGATTTTGGTTAAAATCGGAGCAACGGTCTAGGAGGAGTTCGAAAAAGTAGGTTTTTGAAGGAAAACAAAATGGCGGACAGGATGTTTGGCCAAATATGGCAAAATTGGTATTTATGTTCTCGGCATAACCCAAGGAATCTATTGAGACCAAATAGATTATCAAAAGTTATTAGCATTTTTGTACATTTCATTATAACTTTTGACCACAAGGTGGCGCTGCCCCGAAACTTCTTGAGTACTGTCAGGGCATGGTGCCGAAGACCGAGCTTCGTAACGATACGCTAATGTGTTCATAAAATACAGCATTTTACGACAAAATTCAAAATGGCCGACGCCCAAAATGGCCGATATGGGAAAATATCATTCGACTCGGCATGATGCCCTGAATCTAACAAGACTTTTCTGATTTTTGGACAAACAGTTCAGAATTTATAAGCAAAAATAGCCGTTTTTCATCTCCGGACCAGTATGTTGCTTCAGGTCATGCTTGTGATGACACGGACCAAGTTTGGTCTGAATATGATAAAGCGTTGCGGAGATACAGCCTTACATCTTATTTTGTAAGCGCTATGCAAAATTCGTTCGCGAGTATTTCATAAACTCTTTGACAAATCGACTTGAATTTATACATGGCAGTGCTCTAATGCTGCCTTCACATGCTGTCAGAATAATAGTAAACATGAGTTACCTAGTCGGAAATTAGACATGAATGTCCTCTCAAGTCGTATTTACCACTGGGAAGCTCGGAGATCATAGGCCATAAACTTAAAATGATTGGAGGGGAGAACGAGTTTTCACCTTGTCATTTCAAACCATTTGATTTCCTTTCTTCTCCCTTCGCATTGATAAATTGCATGTGAAAATTGGACCAAATTATCATTTTACTTGAAGTTGCCTCTGCTTTAAGCTGGGATAACAGAAAGTATATTAAGTTCCAGAAAAATGATACACTTCACCCTTTTAAATCATTTAGCCTTTAGAAACTTGTCACGATTATATGCAAATAACTCGGATCCACTTTACAGCAGCTTCTTCTTCATCCTTCAGCATCCCTCTCTCTCTTTCTCACAGCTAGAGGATGACATTGTTGCACGGCCAAATTACTTCACCACAATGAAGAATTTCGCCCTGCAGCAGCCGTCAGAGGAGTGGATGATTCTAGAATTCTCCCAGCTGGGCTTCATCGGTGAGTCGCTGTCTTACACCGTCTCTGTGTGTTAACCTCCCCTTACACACACACTCTCACACTGTATTTCTTCCAAACGGAAAGATCCTTCTCACTGTCACGAGAGTAGATGTCAAACCTTATAAAGCTGGTTGTGTCTCCAGGGGTGGATGAACTGTAGAGGTCGCTAATGAAAGAAATGTTTTCAGAGCTTCACATCTTCACATGGGATGAGAAAGTGATTTGGTCTCTTTGAAATGGAATCGTCTCCTCCTCTCATAAGGTTCACATTAGTCTCCACCTGAGAAATTTCATGGAGCGACACAATAAGAGCGAGACCCATACCTGTCAGACAAAGAGATCAGAGAAAATACTGAATTTATTGCACAATTAAGTTTTCACTTTATTTCCAATATATCCAAAACCTATTTCCGAAATCCAAATTTTTCCAAAAACAAAACTTCACGTAAATTGAGGGTTACACTTTATTTTGATAGTCTACTTTTGACATTCTACTAACTCTCATTAGAGTATTAGTAGACTGTTAGGTTAGGGTTAGTTAGTGTGTAATGTTGCTGTTTGAGCATAAACAACATCTGCAAAGTTACGACGCTCAAAGTTCAATGAAAAGGGAGATTTTCTGTTTAAGGACTACAACAAACGGCTGGTAGGGACTACAACAAGCTTCTTCCGGGTTAGTGACATCACTAACCCTAAAATTTACATAAACCCGCCCCTGAGAACACACAACAAAGGGGGCGGGGCCATGTTGGGCTGCTTTAGAGAAGAGGAAGAGTTGTTGTAGTAGAGTGTTGTTGTCATGCCGTCATTTTACGCCGGACTGCTTCACAAACGAGGGTCAATTCAACACTGGATTTGCACAAAAGATTAACATGACGGCACATGCTAGTGGATGAGTTGAATCAACTCCACAGCAACTACATAAATTTATCCACTAACCATTCAGAAACGTCTAAAAGTTGTAACTTCTTCCTGAGTCTCTCCATCAGTGTCGACTCCGGTTTGAACAATGTAAGGCTGAACACTTTCGTCATTTTGGCTGCGTGAGATTCTCCAGCTTTGTTGTTGTTGAGCGACCGAAGTGCGAGCTGTTAAAGCTCCGCCCTCTTCTGGAAAGGGGGCGGGAGCAGCAGCTCATTTGCATTTAAAGGGACACACACAAAAACGGCGTGTTTTTGCTCACGCCCAAATAGGGGCAAATTTGACAAGCTATAATAAATGATCTGTGGGGTATTTTGAGCTGAAACTTCACAGACACATTCTGGAGACACCAGAGACTTATATTACATCTTGTGAATTATAGGTCCCTTTAACCAGTGTCTTTGCTGCTGGCCTTCTAACCCTAACCCTGCGATCCAGAATGGCAGCAGAGAGTTGCGTCCTCTACTGTACAGCTGTAAAAATGACACAAACAACTTTGCAGCTCAAATAATATAGCGTATTTTTAACATAGTAATGAATGTAAGTGTTTGTATAAATTATGATTATCTTCACATTTCTGCGTTTAAACCCTCCAAAAACTGGTCCACTAGAATACAGTAGATTGTGTGAGGTGGGGGTAAATTAAGCATGATCTGCAGTGACATCACAATCATGTTGCATTGTGGTCTATGGAGCTGCCTGAAGTGTAGATATTGAGTAGACTCCCTTCCTCTGTCAAAATCGAGGGGTCAAGGGTCTGTCCAAATAAACTTCCCTCGCCCACTTGACGAAGTTGAACACATTTCAAAATGGCGGTGGGGATTCCCAGAGTTCCCAATTGTGTGTCTAAAAGTGGAGTTAAACACAGCCTACTTTTTAGGTCATGTAACAAACGTGAACTTCTTTTTTTATGTTTTCCCTTTTCCTTATATCCTTTACGTTTATTGCGCCCTCTAGTGGTGACACCAAGCAAAACAAATTAAAGGGAAAGGTCATTACAGAATGATTCATTCACATAAAGATGGACCAGTGTATTCCTCAGAATATCTCCTTTGACGAAAGAAAGTCATGCTGTTTGGCACAACAGGAGTGGATAATGAACTTTCATTATTTACCCAATTGTTTTGGTACTTCAGTGCTTTATCCATTCATCCACAAGTTTAACTTGTCTAACTGCGTTTAAACTCTGAGTTTAATCAGTTGGGGTTCAATTAGAGGAATGAAACTCTCCCGTCTCCAAATCAAACCTGTGAAACTCATTTTGAAATGGCAGCCAAAGTAATTGCTCTCTTATGATCTGTGTTTGAAATGAAGGCTAATTATGTTGATGATGGTGATCAGCGCTGGCTGAGGGCCTCAGGGGATGGGATGGGAAAAGGATTGATTTTGAGAGCTCTCGGCTCAGAGAAGTGGAAACTCACCGCTGGGCCGATGAGTCGGCAAGTTAGCAGAGAAAATGAAAACTGCGTGAACTCAATTATATCAGAACAACACCTGGATGAGACAGGAAGTGACCGTTTCAATCAGGCTATGCGAGGATGACGTGACCTCAAGGGTCGAAAAAGGCCTACAGCAGCACTTAATATCCGATCTTCACCAGCATTTACATTTTATGGATTTGGCAGACGCTTTGATCCAAAGTGACTTACACTGCATTTACATTTTATCAGTTCATGCTTCCCTTGGGAATTGAAGTTGCTTCATATTTTTTGTGGAAATAATATGATTGTGTCAATCTGTTTTCCCATTTTTTTCTGTGTATGTTAGCTTTAATTAATATATCATGAACTATGAATAATAGTATATTTAGGAAGTAACTTTAATAAATGATACTTAATGCACCTAAATGTGTGCTGTCAGTGCTGACTGATGTTGTGTTGGCGGGACAAGTACTCCAATCCATTTTCAATGGATATTTTTACTCATCACAAGGGCTGACGGGAAACAAACTGTTCATTGTTAGCAGACTAAATTTAAACAAACTGTTCTGACATCAGCCTCGCTTTAGACAAACGCAAGTCTGTTTGTGTCGGTTCTGCTGAGAATGCCTACAGTTGGCTTCTATTTGCTTTGATATGGTTTCATGTTCCTCCTCATGATCAACTCGTGTGATGAGCAGCAAATGAGCCGAAATAACTTGCTCTTCTGGAGAATCCAGTTTAAGATGGTAGCTGGCTTCTAGTTGGTCCAAGCTGGTCTAGATGGTTGATCTTTTGGACTGTCTGCTAGTGGAGCTGGTTTCTTACTTGTAGATCGTGGTGGTCAAGCTGGTAAGAACTGGTAGAGCATCTTGAATCAGTAAGAAAACAGTTTAACCATGTTAACTCCTTCCCCGCCAATGTTTTTTTAGAAAAAGATTGATTCTAGCTTCATACATTCTTTTTTAATCAACACTAAAATGTGGGTAAGTTTCATAAAAAAGAAACATTTTGAACACAAAATCACATTTTTTAAAGACTACAACGTGCGTAAGCTATGCTTTTATCGCTTGTTTCTGCTTTTTTTGGCCTATGTTTTGTTCTGGAGATTCTCTACTCTTTCAGAAGATGTGTAATAGTGCCCCCTACCGTACAACAGGGAAAACACGGAAAGCTGGAAAATTCTGTCAATGACAGGGAAAGAGTTACAGTTGGCATGACACAGTTACACTAGTCTTTTCTTCTCTATTGTGCCGTATATCTGAGTGAAACGCTTCGCAAACAAGAACAAATGTAGGGCGGGGCTTGATTTTGATTGGATGGTTGTGGTTTGCTATTGGTGGATCTCATGTGAGTGACAGGTTGCCCCGCCCTCATCATCAGAGAAGAGATGCTGCAAGAGGGAGGAGAAGATATTCTGATTCAAGATTATGAGGAACATGAATTTGTATTTGTACACCGATAAATCATTTATTATAAACACTAAAATATTCCATTAAAAAATAAGAATTGTCAATTTCATGGAAAGTTTAATCTAGTACGAACGGTTGTTTGCAGCCTCAGGCCTGCCCGCCGTGACCAAGAGTTCTGATTATTTTTGCAATAATGAGCAAGAAGGCTGCCAAGCCAGATGAGGTAAAGAGTAAAATGGGTTAATAGCAGAATAGAAACGAGCTGACATGCCAAAGCAAAGATAAATCCCCATGATGCATTTCACACTCTTACACTGAACACCAGAGCACATGACCCAGTCAGTTCTGGGTATTAACACCTTTCTCAAGTCAGCTCATTTCTGTCTTTTACACACACGTATATTTCTCTAGGGTCTTTCTCTGCTCTTTTACTCTAATAGGTCCCAAAGCAGCACTGAAGCTGTGATTGATGCTGCTCTCTGTCCGTATCACTCTCTCACACACACACACACACACACTTTCAGTGCACTTTGTCATTTCAGCCTCCCGCGCACACAATCACACATACAACTACATTTTTAAATATCTTCTCCTCCCTCTTGCAGCATCTCTTCTCTGATGACGAGGGCGGGGCAACCTGTCACTCACATGAGATCCACCAATAGCAAACCACAACCATCCAATCAATTCCCCACAGACAAAATCAAGCCCCGCCCTACATTTGTTCTTGTTTGAGAAGCGTTTCACTCAGATATACATCACAAAAGATGCCAACTTTAAAGGGGTCATGAATTGAGAAATCAACTTTTTCTTGAGCTTTTGATATATTAGAGGTCATCGTACTATAAGAATATCCTGTAAATTTCAGAACTGAAAACTTCCTTGTTAGTCCAATAAAAGCTTTTATTGACACCAGACCCAGCAAATGACTGATCCTGTCATAGATAGGTGAAACTCCGCCTCTGCAGAATAAATCAACTCCTACTTCATTAGCCCCGCCCACTGGTGTGTCAGTGAGATGAGGAGGAGAGAAGAGCGATACAGGACTAAAATAACATTACCTTTCAAAGGATCCTAATGCTAGGAATATGGTTATTTATTTTCAACAATGTGAATGTCTCAGTTGAGCTTTATTTATTTGTATTCGGTACATTTCACTGTGGATTCTTTGGTAAATCAATCGCATTTCGGTGCAAACAGACTTTTACGATATGGACTCGACAGTAATGCAACAACATGTGAGTAACTGTGTTAATTCTAATGCCTGATCTGATATTAATGATTCATGTACAGTCAGATGATCTTTGTCTGTGTGTCAGTAAATCAAACCAGTGACTAAACGCTCAACTTCACGTTGTTTAAACGGTGATTAAATTATATATAGAAAGCGATCAAAGAACGCTCCCTTTACAATCACTGGAGCTGTCAATCAAACAGAGCGAGTTTATCAGTGACTGAGTTCTGGACTTGCGCCAAAACTCCCGTTTTATTCAACAAATCTCTTAGTTACATCGCGTTTGCACTGTTAGTTATGATGAAAGCATTCGTTAGTGTGCAGAAATTGAGTTTTAATGACGAGATCACTGCTTTCATGAGCTCAACAACATGTCTGTGATCGACTACAATCTTCATCACTGCAACCTTTCATGCCACGATCTGAATATAATTAACACTTTTCACGATTAGTAAACCTTGAGAGCTGTAATAGTAAAAACATGCTAAACGTTTTAGAGAGAGTAATACTTAGCTATTTCATATGTAAACATGTCAGCCAATCACAGCAGTGGGCGTTTACACTGAAGTCTCACAGCAGACACGCCCCTTAAAACAGAGCGTTCAAATCAGAGGACTAAAATCAGGGTAGGAAAAATGCCTTTATTTCTAAATTATGACAATTTTTGATGTAAACAGCATACTAACATTATAAGTGCACCCCAGGAAACGTTATAAAAAAATAAAAAACGCAGTTATGACCCCTTTAATACTTTAGCTTTAGTAGTTTGATCAAAGCATTAGGATGAGCAATAGTAACAGTGTTGCTTGCCTTAGCAAACACCAATAAACATATAAACGCACACATCAGATGTGTTTTTGTCAGTATCATGTCTCAAAATTCAGATTTTAATGATCTCCCCCTGCTTTCACAGTGTGAACGCTAAGATCTTTCCGGCCTGTTTTAACTCAGGGATTGCAGGCGTGACGGATCCGTCTGGAAGAATCTCTCTTCTCCTGCTGTCAGTCAGTGTTGTGGCTAGCGGAGCGCTGTCACTAACAGATCCTCTCGCTCCTGCAGCAGACAGGATCACGCCTCACGCCGCCGCTCAACACCAGCTGCTAATTGGAGCAGTTGTGGGAAGACAGCCATGACCGAGCTGTTCACATATGTACAGCACCAGTGCAAACACACACATCCGCTCGTTACATTGGTGTTACATTCATGTTCCTCGCAGATACTTTTCTGCCAGTGCAACTTAAAGGTACCCGAGTGGCGAGAAAGTGGCAGTTACAGCAGATCAGAATACGTCCAAGCTGGGCATATACAACTGTCTTGTGTTTATAATGTGTGTACACTATATATACAGTGTGGAAAGTTACTTTTAAAAGTAATGTGTTAAAATATTGTTACACTTCCTAAAAAAGTAACTAATTACTTTTTATGGAAAGTATGTTACTTTTTCTCACTTGGGCTGGGCTTGTTTGTGTTTTTTTTTTAAACAAACAAAACAAAAGATTTATTTTTTTGGTAAATGTAAAGGCCCTTTCACACCAAAAACATTTGTGCGGAAACGTGTCTGTTATTTTCCAGATGGAGAGAGTCATTCCTGATGGAGAAATGTGTCATAGAGTTTCCTGGTCATTTGTATTTGTTTGAGTATGTGTTCCCGTGTAAGCCCAGAGCTTTATTCACAGAGTTCACACTGAAGAGTGTAGTTGTTTGGATGTTTAAATACTTTGAACTTAGATATGAGAAAGTCAACTGTAAGCCATTAGTGGGAGTTCAATGGAAATGCTTTTTGTTGTCATAAGGTGTAGTTCAGGTATCTGCCAGCAGGGGCTCACCGGACCACAGACCAGCTCAACCTGCCCTCCATTTACACAGTTCTCTTCTGAAGACTGTGAAACGCTGTTCACATCACATTTTACTTTCAGAATATGGAATATAAGTGAATTAAGTGGTATTTGTGACTTTGGCCATGAAGGAAAGTCACTTACTGGAGTGAGATTTTGATGACATCAGTCACACGCCCCTATTTGAGGTTTTGAGAATGCAACAATTCATCTTCATACTTAATACTAAAGGTTAATGTCACTTTTTAGAAACTTTTCATTACTCAATTGCATGCTACCTACCTAATATTACATGTGGGGTACCTGCAAATCATATTTCCTACAGGCCAATTTATCAAAGAAATGATGATGATGATGATATAATACAAAGCAAGCAAGACTTACTTTCTTCATTTTATTTAAAATAGATTATAGAGGTGTTAAAGAAAAACCAAATCAAATGACGTGTTAACATGATGATCTTATGACATGTTACTCTCGTTATTTTTCCTGTAAATGACTCTTTATTAAGATTCTGTCACAGTTACTCTTCTTATAAAATATACTTTCTAAGGTCAAAGTCTTGATGTTGTTTTTGGGCTCTACTAGATTGAATGTTGATTATTTTCCTCATATTCTCCATTGTTGCAGCTCCTCTCTTCCCAGTCTGTCAGTAACGCTCTGTTTAGTTCCTGTCTCTATGAAGCCCCGCCTTCTGAAAAGCACAATGTGCTCTGATTGGTCGGCTGGAGCAGTGTGTTGTGATTGGTGTTTGGGAAATGTCCCGCCCCTTACCATAACCGCCCGTTTCAACACACTACTAACTAACTCAACCAGGCCCCGCCCCTTTATTCTGCGCATGAATTATTTAAATGAGGAACATTGTGACGTGAATATAGAGTTAACTCTACCTCACACACGTAATAATGCACTAATGCATTTCAGAAAGAAAGAAACACAAATAGACTGAGGCTGTAAATGTGGAGGTGAATACTGATTTGACTATTTCAGATAAGGCCGTCTCCCTGTAGATTTGCGCCTTTTAGAGTGTGTGTGTGTGTGTGTGTGTGTGTGTGTTTCAGGGACGATGTGAAGGTGAAGCAGCACATGCTCTCGATTCAGACAACATTTATTACACACAGCCTTGAATCGCTGCCAAAGTTTTTCACAAATGGAGCGCTGAAGATCTTATAACGTCTAAAAGCAAAAGCTCTTGTAATGCTGATTAATCTCTCTAAAAGATCTATAGAGTTTATTGCTCTTTGTTTTATACATTTATTCATGTTGAAATATTTATTGTTATTAATTATTGATCTTAAATAATTGTGGCACTAATAGTCAGTGTTATCCTGTGGGCGGGTCATGCTCTAAACTATAAACTGCTCACTAAGCCATACCAACCCTCTTTATACCTTCCCTGTCACCTCAACACACACAGGTTAATTAACACACTTATTAATTATCAATCAGCTGTGTATTACACTTTTAAATAGACAGATCTTCTAAATAAGCATTGTAACCGATCCAAGGTCTGTCCGTTTTTCTTAAAAGCTGAAGTAATTTCTGAACAGAACTGACTGTGTTCATACAGGTTTCCCTGAACGCTCTCCCTGTCTTCCATTGGCCAGAAAAACAGATAGCCCCGCCCTAATCTCACGCCATTGGTTGAGTCAGTGTTGCTGTGTCAGGCTCGTCGGGACGCTTAAACAAGTAATGTTTTCAGGGCAATCGTATGGCTTACTTATAGTTGTCTCTGCATGTTAGACTGGATTTTGAGAACGTATTTTAACTTTTGGCAGGTCAAGTCAATTACTGCAAAGGCAGTGTGATGCTTTGGGCAATGTTGTGCTGGGAAACCTTGGGTCCTGCCATCCACGTGGATGTTACTTTGACACGTACCACCTACCTAAGCATTGTTGCAGACCATGTACACCCTTTCATGGAAACGGTATTCCCTGGTGGCTGTGGCCTCTTTCAGCAGGATAATGCTCCTGCCACAAAGCAAAAATGGTTCAGGAATGGTTTGAGGAGCACAACAACGAGTTTGAGGTGTTGACTTGGCCTCCAAATTCCCCAGATCTCAATCCAATCGAGCATCTGTGGGATGTGCTGAACAAACAAGTCCGATCCATGGAGGCTCCACCTCACAACTTACAGGACTTAAAGGATCTGCTGCTAACATCTACAGATACCACAGCACACCTTCAGGGGTCCATGCCTCGATGGGTCAGCAAAACAGGGACCAACACAATATTAGGAAGGTGGTCATAATGTTATGCCTGATTGGTGTACATATTAGACTCAGAGTAGTACTGTAGTATGCTGTTTGGAACAGAACCAGAGCTTCATGCCCATGAAAACTGATCTGTGTTTTGATCTGGAGAGGCAGGATGTTTCAGTGGTTGATGTCGGACTGTAATTCATAATGCATAAAAACGGATGTCTCTTCTATTATAGATCACTAAAAACCAGCTGCTTTACTGGCTGAATGTTCGCCCTAAGCCAGCAGAAATGACCTAAACAGTTCTGAAAAACTTAATTAGAGGCCAATAAAAACGCTGCTATGGAGAACATCCTTCCTCCTGAATCTGATCTAATGTCATTTGATGACTTAATCTCATGTTTTAAGAAAAATGTTATCATTTATGTAGAACATTTAAGGTATTTGTTGGGCCACTTTAGAGTCGTTAATATGAAAATGTAATTACTCTCAGAGCGCCCTTTCCCTTTGATTTCATTTTATGTTTTCTTGCTCTTCATCTTTCCTCTCTTGAGTTCCTCGTTTAAATCCTTGTTGAAAGTGTAAATCCGAGTTTTGATTTTTCACTCCGGTCCAGTTCGCCCATAAACCCGTGAGTGTGTCTCCGCTGATGTTATATGATTTTTCATCAATCTGTTTTGCTTTTTTCAGGGAAAATGTTCAAGTCATTAGACTTGCCGCTGATTGTGGAGTTTATGCTAATGTTCTACAAAGACAAGCCCATTGATTGGCTGTTGGACCACATCATGTGGGTGAAGGTGTGCAACCCAGAAAAAGACGCGGTAAGAATTATACATCTGTTTTCTTAGTATAATTATTCTTGATATTATTTCTGTCTAACCAGGTTTTGCTCATTCAGTATATGAATCATTATTTTGAGAGACATGATCACTATATGATGAACAGATTTAATTTAGGCTTTCACTCGCATATAAACTTTGATAAGCGCACATGCATAGAGCACATCAAATATGGTCAACAGCAGCTCATACGAGCTTGACACGTGAAATTTGATGTCTTTATGAACTTTTTGAAGCTTGAAAGCATGTGGCCAAAATGTCCATTGGATAATTTGTTTCTGGTCTGAGACGTTTGTTCAAAGTGTATATAGTTGTTATATAATGTTAGTAAATGTTCTTTGTGTCCCACAGAAACATTGTGACAGGCAGAAAGCAAACCTACGCATCCGCTTTAAACCGTCTCTCTTCCAGCATGTTGGAACACACTCTTCCCTCGCTGGAAAGATCCAGAAACTCAAGGTGAGTGTGTGTGTGTGTGTGTGTGTGTGTGTGTGTGTGATAATTTTATACATTAGGCACAGTACTCTGCCTCAGGACTATGTTCATTTCTCCTCATAGATTGTCCAAATTACAAATCAGAATCCCAGAAGGCATCTGATAACCGCTCATATCCTAATAAATCAGCATGTGTCCCTACTCTGTCTTTATTCCCTCCAAATGAAGAGCAGTAGGAATCACCATGGCGATGAGTGCTCGTCTGACCCGCCTGTTCTCTGTCGTATTGATTTTTCTCCTCGTCCGACGAGCTGCTGAATGAATCTGACGCTCCATTTCCTGCTCGCTGTTTTCTTCCTCTACATTTATCATAATACTGCCTCAATCACTGCTGTTATTCTTTGTCTTTTTATAGACAACTTCTTTTATTTGTTTTTCATATCAACTTTTGACATGTTTTCACGTTACAGTTTTTGGTGTAAACCCATGTGTGTTTGACATTAGATTTCAGGGGTCATATTTAGCAAAAATCTTAAGACTAAAATTTGCTCTTTGGTCATTTTTCACCGAAAAATGTTACCTTTTTTTTAGAATTTTTTCCTTCATCGAAATGGTACGAAACTTGGTAAAGGTCTTGGCACTTGCTATGTGAACAAAAAAATAAAAAATAAAAAAAATAATCATGGACATGAGTTTCCAATGGGGCTGCAGTGGAAATGAATGTGAGGCGAACCTCATCTAGTGGAAGCGTTTGGTACTGCACCCAAACAAAGTCTTACTGAAAGCTCATTTTTTGAGATATCAACCTCAGACTTGTCTAGATTAATACCTTTGATTTTCTCACAGTTTTAGAGTAAAACATTTTTTTGGAAAAGATATATTTCATATAAAAATTGATTTTTTTTTTCACTTTTCATAAGAATAAATTTAAACTTCTATTAATATTTTTTTAAGTTTACTGTTCTTGCTTTTTCTTCTTTTAACTTTTTTCACTTCAGCAATAATCTGCCAAGTGTCTATTCCAACTTCAGTCTGCGCTCCAAAGCGTTCCAGATTTATGACAGTTTAAGTTGGAAATTTCATTTTCAGGTATTCTGAATTTCATGAATTTTTAAAATTTCATTTTCTATATGCTCAGAAAGTGAATAAATGGATTATAACTACTGCAGAAATATAGTTTAGTACCATAACATCCTAAAAAAACCAAAATATTAAATAAACATTATCGAACTAAAATATAGTGCATTCATTTCATTGAAATAAAATTAAAAATTGTGGTCATTTTTAAGCGCCATGCGAGGAGCACCAGAGGGTTAAAAAGAGGTCGGCAAAACTTTACAATAAGGTCTCATTTTTTAACATTAGCAGGCACATGCTGCAAAGCAAAAAAGATAAATGTTACTTTGTGCAATCTTCATATTACATTCCTGCAAATATGACAGAAAATTCCCTGGCATTATCCTGTGGCAAAAAGGAGAGTAATTGCTTTTTAGACAACCTGGACGAACCAATGAAGAATGTTTTCAGTGGGTTATTTTACTAATAAAATGAGCATATGAGAATGTCTCAGTGAGCTTTTATGATATTTTACACATATGAGGTGATTTTAGCACATTCAGATGTTTCAGTGTGGATGAGCAGCCGCTAGTTTAATGTGAACGTCGCCTGAAAGTCTGGCTCAAGGATGAAACAATAAAATATAACCATAAAAGGTAGTGAAAATAAATGAAGGCATAAAAAAGACACTTTAAATGTAACTTTATGTCAAACCTTTATGTTTTTTATTGTTGTAACATTAAAGGACATGAAGTGCCTGTATTTGAAGAAACACCCAAACACTGTCCTTCTGTCTGTTTTGTTCAGGATAAGGACTTCGGGAAGCAGACGTTGCATAAAGGTCACGCTAACCCGCTAGCTGAGGTCACCACCAGTCTGAAGACGTACCAGCACTTCACGCTGGAGAAGGCCTATCTGGGCGAGGATTTCTTCTGGGCGTTCACACCCGTGGCGGGAGACTTCATACGCATCCGCTTCTTCACGCCTGTCCGTGTGGAGAGGTACTGTCACACACATCCCTCCGGTTTCTCTCTCTCAGGTTGCTCCAAACGTCACTGTGCTGACAAACAAAACACAGCATTACAAATGTCCTTTGCAGAGAAGGCAATCCCAGAATGCCTTGCGATGATCTCACTGGAAAGATTTATCCAATTTAGTTCATTCAATATGTATCTTCTTATCAAAAACATCAACAATAGTTCAGTTTAATCAGAAAATCTTACCCAATGTTTGTATCTCCATATACAGCGCAAGAATAAAAACTTCATTCTTTTTCTCCATAGGGAAATTGATTTTTAACAATAATGTGGACTGAGACACTATCACAACCAAAAAAGAGGTTTGAGTCCATTTTAAAGTCCAGCTACAAAATCACTTACTGAAAAAAAGATTAAATCAATTTACTTGCCTTTCATGTGACCATTAACCAACATCAGAGAACCGTAAACATGCTAAAGTGGTGTTAAATTATTAAAATATTAACTTAAAATCTCAAGGGGGACTTCAAGTAAATATTTTACATCAAATGTGGTTCAGCTGACAAAATCAGCTACCATCTTCTAACGCACAAATCTCGCTTAAGCTCGTCGCTCCCAAAAGGACTGCTGTGTGTTTTTATGCTTATGTACAAAATGCGAGTGTCAGTTGTGCGTCTGAGGGCTGTTTCTGTAGCGCACTGACTTTCCGTCAATTATGAGGTTTCATTTCCTTTCCTTGGAAGGTTGCTGCCTGTGAATGAAGCAGAAAGCGTGTTGTCCGTTCTGTAATACAGCTCGTCTCGCACAGTCGTTCCCATCACGCTGACTCAGACAAGCTGGATAATGCATCAATCATCATGAGCCACAGTCGTCCATACATTTTTAACCCTAATGGAAAGTTCATGCATTTTTCAGGCTTAATTGAGAGCTAATAGTGCTCAGTCTGAATGAGAGCGATTGACGATCACTCACTGGCCTCCTTCATGCTACAGAAGACACAGTTTAACAAGCGCAGGTGTACGTTTACCCTCCACAGCGGCTCTACATGTGTAATTATAGAGAGAAATCTGCCAGTGTCTGTGACTGCTCGTGTTTCCCCAGAGGAGAAAGAAGATTGGACCTTTGTTTTTGGACACTTAAAAAATGTTTAAATGTCATTGCATTACACAGCATGTTATAAAGTGTCATCAAAACTCATTTTTCTGAGCTGTGTTTTTAGATGCGTTTAATCAGCTTGTAGTTTAATCACTTGGTTTAAGACATCATTTTTTGTGTGACTAAAACTCGCGTTCAGTAGTTTGGGGTCAGTAAGAGACGTGATGCATTAAAGTTATCAGAATTGACATTTACATTGTTACAGTGTTTCCATTTCAAATAAATGCTTTCAGTTCATCAAAGAATCGTGGAAAAAATACATCATGGTTTGCACAGAAATATCGATAATCAGCAAATCAGCATATTACAATGATTTCTGAAGGATCATGTGACACTGAAGACTGGAGTAATGATGCTGAAAATTCAGCTTTGATCACAGGAATAAATTACACTTTACTATATATTCACATAGAAGTTATATTAAATTGTAATAATATTTCACAATTAGGGCGAAATAGTTAGTTTTCTTATTCTTCCGCTCTTGAGTCTATGGCAGCCCATAGAATTGTATGGTAAACAGTTATGAAATTTGGCACACAGATAGAGGACAGTCTGAAATATTACCATAGCAAATTTGGAGTCTCTACCTCAAACCCTCTAGCGCCACCAACAGTTCAAAGATTCACTCATGTTTATGCTCATAACTTTTGACGCGCAAGTCCTAGTCGGCCATTTTGAATTTTGTCCTAGAAACAAAATTCTTTTTTCCTCTGATTCCATGCTGATTCGAATGATATCCATGATATTTTTTTCTTTGGTCGGCCATTTTGTGCGTCGGCCATTTTGAATTTTGTCATAAAATGCTGTGTTTTACGAACACATGAACATAACGTTATGAAACTTGGTATGATTCATCGAGGTCATGTTCTGAGAGGACCTGTAAAGTTTTAAGTCACCGCCCCCTAGTGGTCAAGAGATATAATGAAATTTATGAAAATGCTTATAACGTGAAAAATTCAACATTGTCACTTACATCGTTAGATTTGTTGGCACCAAATTTGCCATATACTGTCCCCCATATTGAACTTTATTCAAAACCTACTTTTTCGAACTCCTCCTACAAAATTTTGTCCGATTTGTATGAAATTTGGTTTGTAGCATCTACAGACACTACAGATTTTTGACAGACCCAACCGTTGTTTTATACCGCGTCAACAAATTTGACTGCAAAGACGCCAAAATGGATATGTAGCTGTATTTTTGCAAAAGTTTTGTGTGTTGACACGAAACTTGGTACATGTCATCACAGGCATGCATGCAGAGTTTCGTCATAACGCCACCTACTGCTCAGAAGTTATAAACCATGTTATTATGTTATAAGTGTTATGTAATTTAAACAGCTTTATCCTAACCTCATGATCACAGATGTCCACAAATATTTCCTTTTCTGCCCTTATTCAGCTTGACCCCGTAATTGCTGCTTGCAGCTATATTTTTAAATGTATTTTTTATCAATTAAATACAGCCCAGGTGAACATGAGAGACTTCTTTCAAAAACATTACAAAAAACTTACTAACCCCAAACTTTTAAATAGTAGAGTAAACGTCTACTTTTTGGGGCCACTGTGTGCTGCAGCATCTATAAATAAATGCATGATAAGATTATATATAAAGAAACATCTGCAGCACCGTTCTTTAGCATTGTACTCCTTATGGAGTTATAAGATTGATGGTTTGGGTGATATTTGTGTGTGCAGGTATTTCTTCCGCAGTGGAAACATCGAGCACCCTGGAGACAAGCTCTTCAACACTACAGTGGAGGTTCTTCCTTTCGACGTGAGTCCCTGTCATTGTGTGCAGACGAACACTAAAAGTGTGTTTGTTTGATTGTGTGTTCCCTCTGGGCAGGAGGAGACTGCTATAAACACCTCACAGATCTGTGCTGAAACACTGTCTCAACCAGCTCAATACTTCAGTCAGGGTTGAAAATATAATGCAGTCGCAAGAACTCTTTGGCATGGTTCCCGTTTGAGCAGATGTCAAGAGCTGAATTTATCATATTTGGCTTAGAACCTGTTTATATTATTATTATTACCCATACTTAGGGTTATGGACTTAAATCTCTAACCTGAAGTATTAAATGTGCCATGTAACTACAGACACGCTTGCTTGTGGGTGGACGACATCCTTGCAACCATCGAGAGCAAAAGATCAAGATTAATAAACACACAACATGAAATACACCGATCGGGCATAACATTATGACCACCTTCCTAATATTGTGTTGGTCCCCATTTTACTGCCAAAACAGCCCTGACCCGTCGAGGCATGGACTCCACTAGACCCCTGAAGGTGTGCCCACTGTTGGCTCTTTCGGCGGTGGACAGGGGTCAGCATGGGCACCCTGACTGGTCTGCAGCTATGCAGCCCCATACGCAAAAAACTGATGCACTGTGTATTCTGACACCTTTCTATCATTAACTTCTTGAGCAATTTGAGCTACAGTAGCTCGTCTGTTGGATCGGACCACACGAGTCAGCCTTCGCTGAGCCTTGGCCGCCCATGACCCTGTCGCCGGTTCACCACTGTTCCTTCCTTGGAGCACTTTCGATAGACACTGACCACTGCAGACCGGGAACACCCCACAAGAGCTGCAGTTTTGGAGATGCTCTGACCCAGTCGTCTAGCCATCACAATTTGGCTCTTGTCAAACTCGCTCAAATCCTTACGCTTGCCCATTTTTCCTGCTTCTAACACATCAACTTTGAGGACAAAATGTTCACTTGCTGCCTAATATATCCACCCACTAACAGGTGCCGTGATGAAGAGATGATCAGTGTTATTCACTTCACCTGTCAGTGCTCATAATGTTATGCCTGATCAGTGTACATCACCTAGAAATCCCAAAAAAAGTATCCGTGTACTTTCTTCACTGTTTGTCTAATGACAGTCAGAATGACAGCTGACAGATGTGAACCTGATACTTGTTGTGATGAACACAACGGATATATTGCGTCAGACAGCGAGAGTTTGAGGAAAGTAGGAGAAAGCAAAGCAGTGGAGATAAAGATATACTTCTGTTTTATGAGCTAATGGAACTGTACTGACACATGGTAATAAAATGTGACCTGCTGTGTGTGCGGTCGTCGTGGAGGAAATATTTTCCCCCGAGGGAGAGCAGACGAGGGGCGGCACTGTGATTTAAGATTACAGCCGGAAACGGACCTTCACCGCAAGATTAATCGTGGGATTTTCTAAGAGCGAGAGCCTGTCGCCCTTTAATATCTCTCATCCTCTCACTGGTTTTTGCTTCTCCTCCCTGCCGGGTTGTTATATCTCTCTTTTCTCCTCATTTCCCTCTTTGTAAAGCTCCCTTTAGGGACATTTATGGAATTCAGCCGGATATAGGAAATTATCAGGCAATGCCCTGGAGAAAAGAGTATTTGTGGTCTGTTTTATGCTGTTAATGCAGTTTAGGAAATTAGAGCGTCGCTCTGCTGGGGGTTTTGAACATATTTGTCTTCTCTTGGGTCACATCACAGAGTTTCGGTCCAAGAAGAAGCCTCGTTTCAGAAGTTACAGTTGCCAGGAATGCAGACACAATATGTGTAAACCCAGTATCTGATGTTGTTTACTTACACAGTTATTTATGGGCTTTTTGTGCCTTTATTCAAAGAGGATAGTAGAGAGCAGACAGGAAAGCATTGGGCGGAGAGAGGGGGGCAGGATCGGCAAAGGACCTCGAGACGGGTATCGAACTCGGGTCGCCGTGAACGCATATGTTGGCGCACTAACCACTAGGCTATCGGCACCGACATGGTCTGTGAAGTTTAACTGATCATCAATCACAACTCCAAGGTTCCTGGCTGTCCTGGATGGAGTTATAGTTGATAAACCTAGCTGAATGGAGAAGTTGTGATGAAGTGTTGGGTTGGCTGAGACCACAAGCAGTTCTGTCTTCGCAAGGTTGAGTTGAAGGTGGTGGTCCTTCATCCAGGCAGAAATGTGTCAGACAGGCGAAATGTGAGCATCGGATAATCTGCCTGGAATCATCGGTGATAGGAAAAGCCATGTTTCTGAATGACAGATCGTAGTGATGACATGTAGATGCAGAAGAGAAGTGGTCCCAGTACCGAGCCCTGAGGCACTCCAGTAGCTAGATGTTGTGACTTAGACACCTCCAAGATACTTTGAAGGACCTACCTGAGAGGTAAGACTTGAACCACTGGAGTGTGGCTCCTGAGATGCCCATTGTCAACAGGAACAACTGCTGTGACTGCACTGAATGCCTGTGCTGAGCTTCCTCCCTCTAAATGTCATCCCAGGGCTCCTGCGTCACTTCTCTTTAATGCTTCCTTCACGCTTTAATTGCTTTTGCTGTCATTTTTATTTTATCTTGACAGAAAAGCAGAAACACAGATTGGTTCAATATATCACTTTCAGAAGAATCTCTGGCAAAACTGACATTTCTAATAAAGGAATATCACCTCAGATCTGGCAAAACATACAGTTGCACTCGCTTTCATAAACCGTTCGTTCATATAGAGATTATTGCATGCAACATAATAAAGGCCACATGTTTTCACACAGTGATTTTTACATTTTATGAAGAAAAGAGTTGTGTTTGTCTGGGCAAAACTCATCACCAGTGCTGTGGGTGGTTGCTAGGATGTCCTGGGTGGTTGCTAGGTGAAGTCTCTCTGATAATCTGCTCTCTAGATATGGCTGGGGTTCCTCCAATATAAGAATATGGGAATGTTTCTAATTGGGATGGAAAAAAATAATATGTTAATTTCTGCAACTATTATTTAATGCATCAAGAAATAACTCAAAAGTAGGCAGAAGTAGCAATAATAATGTCTTTTCCCCATGCCCTTTGATTGGCGTAACGGTGTATGATCATGCAGGTGTAATTGTGTTAATAAGTATAAATACTTTTGATACTGACATTGTATCAAGAAGTATACCTCGGATACCAAATGTTTTAACTAGTCATTTTATTACTTATCAATTTTTGAGCAAGTACATAACCAGCCAGTGTTCAAAACTATCTCTTTATAATTCGAATGGTACTGTTGGGTTTCCTTGGGAAATTCGATCATGCCTTATTTTGGTCATACTTCCAAGACTACAATCTGTGATTCTGAAGTACAGTATCCACACCGGTGCGGTGACTGACAGCAAACACTAGATTCATCCGTGTTGAGGAGCCGTGCCGATGCACAACCCGCGTAAAAATGATAATTCCGCAAACAACTGCAATTGCAGGTTTCGAACAGAGATGGCGACAAAGAGGCAAAACTTACGGACTGCAGCTTTAATGATAAATAAAAACAATCTGATCATTTGCAGTTTAGTTTGCTTGAAAAACAGAGAAGAGCATGTATTTGTCTGTGTGAAGAACAGATGTGAGTGAGTGGAGAGGGTTTACATGCTGAAACACTCCAACACTTTTGTCCCTCTTCAGAATATTCAGTCGGAGAAAGAAGCACTGAAGGAGGGGAGAGAGAAGACACCGAAGTACCAGCGCACAGAAGATGGCTTCATCAGAATAGGTGAGCCGCACCTGCTGTGAAGAGCACACTAAATATAGCAGCATGATTCAGCACATAAAGAACATTCATGCTCGTATGGAGCTGAAAATGCTGAAAGAAACAGAGATTGTGGTTATGAATGACTGATGTCAGCTTGTTGTTGTGTTGGTTTCTTTTAAATAAGATATCTTTTTTGATGCTTTAGTCTTGTTTCACCATCTTGAACTTCATATAAATGATGCAGAATTGATGCAATATCATATGGCGCTATTAAAACGGCCTCCACAGTGACATTCTCCTGAGAGAGCGCCAGTGCCGCCCACTTCTGAAGCGCTTACACAAGGAGAATTCGACTGTGTGAATTGGGACTGGGTTGAACATACTGATTTATTGATTTTAATTAATTCTCATTTTCATGGACCAATATTGATTCTTAAATCCCAAGAACAGAACTTCACTAAACAAATTCTGTCAGTTTTATTACGAAATGTAAACACTAAATACCATTTTGTGTCTCTTTAATGTGTCGTGACAATTCAAGCGCGTGAACCGATCATCTCTTCCTCTTTACTACTAGTTGCAGCACCAAATAAACACGAATGAACATCAGAAGGAAAGATTCAGAACAACTTACTGAAATGAATCATGTCTCGTGTAATCCATCAATCAGTGCAGAAAGACGTCAATAAAACAGCTTGAGAACAATGTCACGTAACGCCACGTTTACCTCAGAAAAGCCGCTCAATGACCAAAAGCTAGAAAAATAACCCTAGAGAGCAGCATACCTGATGTATATCCAAATGAATCAATATCGATTCGAATTGAATTGTGAAATTTGAGTCAGTAACCAGCCCTAGTGTGAATCGTTCACTCCCAGACCTTGCTTTCTGTCTTTCTCTTGCTCGCACTCCAAATCCATGGAGAAAATCCTAGCAAATCTTTATTTTGAAACGTCTGAACTGTTTTTGATCTGTTTGCGTCTCTCACTCTTTTTCTCATGATTATGTATGGATGTGTGTCTGATTGCTGTGCCTCAGGGTTTATTGAGGCCCGTCCCTCGTGACGGAGCGTTAGATTCCCCTTCAGTCATTAATGCGCTGAATATAATCCAGACAGACGCTTCGGAGCACTGCGGGAACACGAGCAGAAAATGCATGTTAATCATTCAAAATATGTATCATCCAAAAAATCCAAACAACATTTCATCCTGCTCTTCTGTATGTTGGTTTATTTGATGTGTTTTGTGTGTAGTTCGATGAGACATTTCACACGAAAATCATTAATTACAGTCTTGCTCACAATATTCTATTAATGGTTTGTTTTTCTACTGAATCAATTAAAGTTTGGCACGGTCTGCCTGAGCCTCTTATTCGCCACATCTCAGAAGACTTGTTATGCAAATGTTTTGAAGAGCTTGTGTTGATTCGTCCCTCAGGGAAGTTTGAGAACGGGATCGCGGAGGGCGAGGTGGACGCTTCCTTCGGCCCGCTGGAGGCTCTGCGGCTCTCGGTGCTGACCGACTCTCCTGTGTGGGTCATTCTCAGCGAGGTACAGATCACCATCTGCTGCTCCACTGCTGCTCTCACAGCATTTTTTCTTCTGTCAAATCAACTTAGATAATTAATGTGGTTTTCTATGTGAATATATAGTAAAGTGTAATTTATTCCTGTGATCAAAGCTGAATTTTCAGCATCATTACTCCAGTCTTCAGTGTCACATGATCCTTCAGAAATCATTTCTTATTATTATCAATGTTGAAAACAGTTTTTGCTGGGGTTTTTTGTGCAGTTTCTCTGTATTTTTTTTGTTTGTTTGTTTGTTTTTGTGGAAATCATGATCGCACTGCCATTCAAAATGAGTTAAGTAAGATTTTAAAAGAAAAAAAGAAAGAAATTAATACTTTAATTCAGCAAAGGCACATTAAATAAATTGCTGAAAATAAATGCTGTTCTTTTGAACTTTCTAGTCATCAAAGAATCCTGGGAAAAAATGTTTCAAGGTTTGCACAAAAATATCAATAATAATCATAAATGTTTCTTGAGCATCAAATCATCATATTAGAATGATTTCTGAAGGATCATGTGACACTGAAGACTGGAGTAATGATGCTGAAAATTCAGCTTTGATCACAGGAATAAATTACACTTTACTATATATTCACATAGAAAACAGCTGTTTTACATTGGAATAATATTTCACAATTTTTACTGTATTTTTGATCAAATAAATGCAGCTTTGGTGAGCAGAAGAGACTTAAAAAACCTTAATGTTTCCAAACTTTTTGACTGGTACTGTATATATTTTCCTTTTTTATTTATTTATTTTTTTTTACATTTTTAACATAAAAATATGAGGTAAAAATGTCAATATTTATATAGCATCATTAAAAAACACGATTTTTGACCAAGGTGCTGTACAATATATCAAAAGGCCATCAAAATTAAAACCATATACAACATAACAGATTACAAACAGACAAAATCAGCTATGATTAAAAACCAGAGAAAATAGATATGTTCTGAGTTTTACAGATAGTAAATAAATAAAAATAGCAACAAGATATTATATAATAGTAAGATAACATATAAGGCACTGCATTTTAGTTTTTATTCATTTCTGTTATAATTTAATATAATTTATATGTAATGTATAATTATACACTGCCATTCATTTCCGAAAGAGTCTCTTCTGCTCATCATGGCTGCATTTAATCAAACATACAGTAAAAACAGTGAAATATTATTTCAATGTAAAACAGCTGTTTTCTATGTGAATATATAGTAAAGTGTAATTTATTCCTGTGATCAAAGCTGAATTTTCAGCATCATTACTCCAGTCTTCAGTGTCACATGATCCTTCAGAAATCATTCTAATATGATGATTTGCTGCTCAAGAAACATTTATGATTATTATCAATGTTGAAAACAGCTTCAGATGATACATTTTATTCTTCAGGATTTTTGATGAATAGAAAGTTGAAAAAACAGCATTTATTTGAAATTGAATGTTTTGTAACATTATAAATGTCTTTACTGTCACTTGTTTTGATCAATTTAGTGCAATGTTATAATTTGTATTTTAATCATATATATATACTTATAGCCTAGTTTTTTTGTCATTTGCAAACAGATCATTACAGTTTTCCACCTTCTCTCTCTCTCTCGGCAGATTTTCATCAAGAAAGCCGAGTGATGATGTTCAGCAATACCTCACGTGTTCAGCAGCTCTCTGGTGCAGGATGGCGTCTGCTCAGCACCTCTACAGGAGCTCTTCACACCAGTTTCTTTAGCTTGGTCCAACAGCGCCAACTGCTGGCGACAAGCTGTTACAGCAGGGCAGAGAATGCCAGACGGTGGCTGATGACGGACACACACAGACACACAGCTCGTGCTGTCAGACGCGCCGCTCCTGCTGATGACGACTGTCTTTTGTAAACTGTATTTATATGTATATATGCCCATGGTTGAGGTTATGTAATTACACTGGTATGTTGTCAAGGGCTTCCTGGACGGAGAAACTTTGACATTCAACTAATGCTGCTTTGGAATGGAAGACTCTTCTTGATTTCCTACTCGAGATTTGATTTTCAAAGTTCAGTTTGTGTTGTTAATTAGTTGACAAATGCTTCTGTTTAGGCTACTCCAAATGGTGTGTATTTATTGTATTTATGAGGATACATTAAGAGTACACACACGTGATAGATACGTGTTAGTTCCTCCAGATCGGCCCAAAAGATCCCTGATGATGAACGAGTGACGTTATTGTAACTAGAGTATGCTGCAGAACTCTTCTTCTTATAATTAAAAGGAAATCAGTCGCAAAAAACAAGAGGGAAGCCTTCGGAAAATTTTATTTATACATGTATTTTTTATTATTATTATCATTTTTTACTTTCCAGGCATATTGCAATATGTTTTTTCCCTCTTCCTGCCTTAATGTGACGCAGTCGAGTGCTGATGTGAGCGGAAACAGATCTATAACACACCAACATCCCAGGAAACGTTCTCAGAACGTTCTCTCAAAGTTATGAGCAAACGTTCTTCCAGTAACGTTAATAAAACGTTCGCTTAAATTTATCTGGTCTCATAATGTTAGTACAAAAGCATTATTTATAGATTTTTTTGGACGTTCATCTAGCGTTTTTTAAATGTTTGACAGAACGTTCAGAGAACATTCAAAAGTAACATTGCCATGCAGAATGATATAATAGAATGTTTTCTTAACGTTCACATAACCAAGAATGTTCAGAGAACGTAATGGGAACGTTAGCCAAACGTTCTCAGAACGTTTCCTGCCAGAAACATGACTTATAATCTGTTCAGCTCAGTGTGAATCAATGCACTGGTATTGAGACGCTCAGTTTGCTCTCGGAAAATATGAATAATTAATATTTATCAGATGCTACACAAATTTGCCAAGGGTTCTGATATTTACCCATGCCTTACAATGATTCGTCGTTTAGTTTAACAAAACAAGAGTACACCACTGTTGGATAGAGGTAAACTGGACGATCAGCGTAAGATCTTGAGCTCGAGCAGAGTCTTCAGAGAACGTTTGTGCAGTAAGACGACACCATCTGATGAACCAGTGAGGTTTGGCAGGAGGGTCACATGACTCGCGTCCCAGCAGCCCCTCAGCTTTCACTGTCCCTTCATTGGTTTCTCTTGATTAGCCCATCTGAAAATGTAATGCTCAGCTGATTTGAATAAAGTCAAAGTCTAAACTTGACCTCAGTGTTTATATGTTGTTATGCAAAGTACTGTTTGAGCTAGACGAGCTCTTCAGATGTAGAAATCGAGATATCCTCTCTTATATTTCTGAGAATATATATATGGAGGTGGCTCTGAATGTGTCTTTACTCTTCCCACCCATCTTCTTCAAGATTAACCCCCAACATGAGTAAACAGGTTAACTCGTCTCACTCGACCGGCGGCTCCACCGCTCTCACTGCTGATGGAAATGAGATGATGACCAAGGGTGTGTGCTAAACACTGGAGGTCAGTTTCACTCGCATGACAATAAAGATCGAGTCACTAATTCACACGCTGAAGGCTGTGAAACTGACATTACATCAGCTGGAGAGAGTCGATGCTAATACAGGAGTGTTTCCAACATCATTTACTGTGTGATTTACTTCTGTGGAACATAGAATTATCGATTTTTCTTTTATGCCAGAAATCATTAGGATATTAAGTAAAGATCATGTTCCATGAAGATATTTTGTAAATTTCCTACCGTAAATATATCAAAAATGTATTTTTGTGAGTGGATATGCATTGCTAAGGACTTCATTTGGACAACTTTAAAGGCGATTTTATCAATGTTTTAACTTTTTTGCATGCTCAGATTCCAGATTTTCAAATAGTTGTATCTCGGCCAAATATTGTCCATCAATGGAAAGATTATTTATTCATGTATGTATACATCTCAATTTCAAAAAATTGACCCTTATGACTGGTTTTGTGGTCCAGGCTCACATATATCACCAGTTATTATCGCAGAATAAATGTTAATATGGTGATCAAGCCTTGAATTATGCGTTTTAAAGCCTTGCCAGTTAAACTTTTTACACAGATGATGTTCTGACATGAGCTTTTCTGAGCGCGGACACCCGAAGCGCACTAAAACACACTAAAATCCTGTCGCACAGCGTGTGAGTACTGAAATAAGTTCTCTTTCACGTCTTCTTATTGCATTAAACTGTCAAATACACACAGTTGTTTATATCTTAAAAAGTAAACATTTCGGATGCGTGTCCTTATATTTGATCCGTGCATTCTGTCTTAAAGTGACAGCAGCCTAATAATTGATACATATATGTATTTATATATATATATATATATATATATATAATATATATACAGTCAAACCAAAAATTAGATATTTTTGATATATTTTTACTATGGGTGCAGGACACTATAGTTAATTTATGTAAGTGAGGATAGCAAAATAAAGTAAACTGTGACATATTATACCCAAAAATTCTTCATACAGTGGACTACCATAAAAATTTGGAACCAAAAATTATTCAGACACTTTGACCTGATCATGTTTTGCTTAAGTGTTATCTGACATAATTAAGATTAATTTTTCTGACACAGTTTAACTCTGAGACCTATTTTTCTAAACTATAGTGAATAAACTGTATTAATGAATGAAATGTTCAAGGTGTCTGAATATATATGTATATATATAGTTTTGTGTACTAAAACAAAGGTCGCTCTGTATTAGACACCATCATCGTCATCCTCAAAAAAGAAAAGAAAATATTATATTTGTCTACAAATCTAATTTGAAACCTTCATCACAAACCAATTTCGTCAAATGCTATAAAAAATATTTTTTGGCATGTAGGCAAGCTGTAAGTATTTGATTGTTTTCTAAGTGTTAATCATCTTTTTTTACATGTTTGTGTTGGATTTTAAAAATTTACAAATACAGCCAAAAGGGTACATTATAAGCAAAAAACAACAACAACAAAGGATATAATTAAAGTTAAATAAAAGCATCAAAATGTTTACAAATACTAACCCATTTTACAGTTTTCATATTTTTCAAACTTGCTTTTTAATGAAAAAGGCTTATTACCCTCATATTTACACTTATATACTAAATTTAGATGATAGTAGCAGCAGATTGATTAATATTTCATATGATAAGGCATATCATAAGTGGAAAAAAACGAACGAATAAGACATTTTCAAAACAGCAATGCATGGTTCTGAAAATGAAATCCGTCATCTTTCACCTCTGCTGTGATGTATCCAATAAGCGTCCGTTTCCGTGTACGCCACGGCCAATCAGCGGTGTCCACGAGGTGCAGGTCGGGGGCGGAAACCAAAGTCTGTGACAGACATCAAATCTGAGCAATCATCGTCGCGCATTGCCTAAGAGGCGTGCCCACGCGCAATACAGTAGCCAATCGGACCGCGCGGGAGGCGGAGCCTTTGAATCCAGAATCATCGTCCATAGCCACACGTGACGCGCTGTAGTCGCAGGCGGAGTGCAGCATCAGTGAGCACGGGTGAGTACACTAAACCTGCAAATATTAGCTTTATTAGACCTGTGTGTCTTTCAGTTCATGTGTATCATGTTTTGCTGATTTGTTATTGCAAGAAAAGGGGGGATATATAGAGTGTAAACATGAGAGTAAGTGCGTAGAGCTCAAGGCTAGCCGCTTCAGCTAAGCTAACTGATACAGGTGTCATGTCAATAAAAGCAGCCGTATGTCCAGAACTCGCCTCTGAAACCCGCTTCATGTTATCGATCGTGTGACTGTATTATCAGAGGAGTTAGATGAAGGCTGAAAGAGCGGTTCGGTGGTTTTATCAGGTGTCGGGGGCGGGCAGAGCTGCTGAGGGAGATTACGAGTCAATGAAGTTAGTCAAACAAACGTTGGTCAGATCTATACACTTTAAATCGTTATTTACACACATGTGAGGTTTAATTAATCTTTCCATGATTCTCTTGTGTATATAAACGTGTATTTATTTATAGATGTATGGTGTTTCTAATATTAAATGTGCAGCCAGTTCACATCGACCCTGATGTTTGACTCGGTGTCGAGTGATATTTGATCACTGTATACATCTTTTGGTTTCAGTTTGAGTTTATAAGTGGATGTTTCTGGAATAGTGTGGGCTGTGTGAGGGATAAAACGCGGAAAAGTCAAACCGGCTGAACGAGAGCAGCACATGTCAGTTGAACCGTCATTTCCGCCCTTTAAGAGAAAAGGTCGAGGTCACGAGGTCACTTTTCTTTCCTTGTGTTTATCCCAGGAAGAAAATGACTGTTGTGTGACCCCTTCTGGGCTGTTAACATGTAACTACGTGCTTTCAGATTCTGGCACAGTGAAGATAGAGCTCAACTTTGACCTTTTATATTTAACATTCTCAGTGGCAACTCTTCTAGAAGTTTAACACTGAACGAGGTCATGCAAATTATCTACACGGCTTTATCTATTCACTTTTATGGCCCGTATCCTGCTCTGAGGCATTGAGTCACTTCACTGGTGCACTCTGGGAATGTTTTGTGTAGAAGGTCTCTGGTACCTTCCCCCATCGTCTCAAGCCCAGATCTGTGTGTGCATTCTGTGAGTGTAAAGAGGCTTAACCATGTGTCTGAAGTGTGTGTGTGTGTGTGTGTGTGTGTGTGTGTTCACTGTTGGGTGCTGAGGTGAACGAACCCCCGTTTGGACCCACACATGTGGCTTAAGCCTGACAAAATGAGTAGATGCTCTGGGCAATCATTTAACTAGCACTTTGGTTAAACAACCAATATAATGTACAATCGACCAGTTATTATCGCAGAATAAATGTTAATATGGTGATCACGTCTTGAATTATGCGTTTTAAAGCCTTGCCAGTTAAACTTTTTACACAGATGATGTTCTGACATGAGCTTTTCTGAGCGCGGACACCCGAAGCGCACTAAAACACACTAAAATCCTGTCGCACAGCGTGTGAGTACTGAAATAAGTTCTCTTTCACTTCGTCTTATTGCGCTTAAACTGTCAAATACACACAGTTGTTTATATCTTAAGTGAAAGTAAACATTTCGGATGCGTGTCCTTATATTTGATCTGTGCATTCTGTCTTAAAGTGACAGCTGTATAATAATTGAATCTGTGCATTCGGTCTTAAAGTGGCAGCAGACTAATAATTGAATCCGTGCATTCGGTCTTAAAGTGACAGCTGCCTAATAATTGAATCTGTGCATTCGGTCTTAAAGTGACAGCTGCCTAATAATTGAATCCGTGCATTCTGTCTTAAAGTGACAGCTGCCTAATAATTGAATCCGTGCATTCTGTCTTAAAGCGACAGCTGCATAATAATTGAATCCGTGCATTCTGTCTTAAAGCGACAGCTGCATAATAATTGAATCCGTGCATTCTGTCTTAAAGTGACAGCAGCCTAATAAACCTGCTGCCGTCAGTGTCATTAATGTTAATCAAACCAGAAAAGATAGAAAATTACTCACCGCTCTTGACTGAATAACTTCAGTAGCTTTAATAAGAATCAGTGTATATTTAATTCATACAGTGAAGTCTATTATTTTTATTTGTTTATTAAATTTCTTACTTGAATGCTACTTTTACAGTAAATACACCTGGTGTAGCTGAAAATAATAATGCACTGTTTATTTCATTCATATCTTATATTGTATTTGTTCTATTATTCTTATTATTAATAACAAGGATAAAATAATTTTGGTCATATCGCCCACCTATACTTTGGTCTAAATGGTCTGTCGTTCTTATTTTGTTACCTTGTAAGGCTAAATTTGGGAAATTAGTTTGTCTGTATTGCTCAATGAGTTGCAAAATACTCTTAAAAACCAACATGAAAAAGAATTGTGATAAGATTATGATCCTGTCTGAATAAAATCGTGAAATGATATTTTTGCCGTATCTGCTACCCCTACTATCATATGAGACCAGCACAGCTCTATAGGAGAGTGTTTATATGGTATATCAGTCATTATGCAAACCTATTTGCAGTGACCAGAGAAGACTGGCCGATCAGAGCCGCTGATATGGCCGGTCAGTCGGCTCTGGCGGCTCTAATGTTTAATCAGCGGAGCAGATCTCTGCCCAAACTGGATTTGAAGCAGCTCACTGTCAGTTAGCACTGCCATGTTGAATGTCTTCCTCTTTCAGTCCCAGTTGTTAGTTTTATAGGATCAGGGTGGAGTCAGTCCAGTCCAGAGCGTCTGGAGGAACCGTTCAAATAATCAGATGGCCGGCTTGCTGTTTCCGTCTAATTAATCGGCTGATATTAGACGATTAACAGAAGTGTTATAGTCGTCACTTGTGTGGGTTAGGGTTGAGTCTGTGGGTCTCTACTACTAGTTTTGCTGATGTCTTGTGTTGGTTCAGATGCTCATGTTCACTTCAGATTAGCTTTATAGTGCTGATAGTGGAGGGCTGGAGTTGTGTAATCGCTCTACCCCCACAGATGATCACTGGTGCACTGAGCAACAGATGGGTCAGGACTGAATCCTGTGACCCCCAACCCCACTACAATACTCCCTCTGACACACACTCCTCTGTGTAGCCCCAGGGATCCTCAACTCCAGTGTCCGGCTCTTAAACATCAGCCTCAAGCAAATTTCACTGTTCAGTTCAGTGAGGTTTAACTCTTTCCCTGCCAGTGTTTTATTTTTAAAGGATTAGTTCACTTCAGAATTAAAATTTCCTGATAATTTACTCACCTCCATGTCATCCAAGATGTTCATGTCTTTCTTTCTTCAGTCGAAAAGAAATTAAGGAAAACATTCCAGGATTTTTCTCCATATAGTGGACTTCACTGGGGTTCAACGGGTTGAAGGTCCAAATGTCAGTTTCAGTGCAGCTTCAAAGAGCTCTACACGATCCCAGACGAGGAATAAGAGTCTTATCTAGAGAAACCATCGGCCATTTTCTAAAAAAAAAAAAAAAAAATTATATACTTTTTAACCACAAATGCTCGTCTTGCACTGCTCTGTGATGCTCCACGCATTACGTAATCACGTTGGAAAGGTCACGCGTGACTTAGGTGGAAGTACCGATCCAGTGTTTACAAAGCGAATGCGCAAAGACTAAGTCAAACACCCATTACAAAAAAAGGTAAAACAACAATGTTGGACGATTTTGAAGTTGGAGGAGAAAATGAGATGGAGTTTTTCGTCCTACGTGTGACCTTTCCAACGTGATTACGTAATGCGTGGCGCATCACAGAGCAGTGCAAGACGAGCATTTGTGGTTAAAAAGTATATCATTTTTATTTTATTTTTTAGAAAATGTCCGATGGTTTCACTAGATAAGACCCTTATTCCTCGTCTGGGATCGTGTAGAGCTCTTTGAAGCTGCACTGAAACTGACATTTGGACCTTCAACCTGTTGAACCCCAGTGAAGTCCACCATATGGAGAAAAATCCTGGAATGTTTTCCTTAATTTCTTTTCAACTGAAGAAAGAAAGACATGAACATCTTGGATGACATGGAGGTGAGTAAATTATCAGGAAATTTTAATTTGAAAGTGAACTAATCCTTTAAACTACCATCCGATAGCCAATAGTGTGAAAATTTGCTTTAATCGCCCAATACCGATTATTGGCCGATATATCGGTGCATCTCTTATGTTCATATATAATCACAAACTTCTTGGGAAAATTGTGCAAACCTACAAACAAGCACAGCAAACCTTTTTTTTTTAAATTTTACATCACAATTGCAAATTTATTAGAAAAATCGCAATTAAATCTTGCACCTCCAGTTGAAGTGGTTTGTTTGTAAGGCTGGATGAGGAGGACGTCTTACAGTTTTCTCTGTGTACCTCGATGAAAGTCGTTTTTGTTTTGTTTTGGCTGCCATGGTGATGTGTTGCTACCGGACGCTGTTGGCACCAGTGGTTCAGTCGCACTAATCCTGAGTGTGTTAAGCTCATTAACACTGCAGTCTGTGGGGTACAGCGTCTGTGTGTGTTCAAACACCACCGCTGCCTGTTTAAGGTTCTTCACGAGGGTTATTGAGACCCCAGAGAAAACCAGTGACACTGACAGTAATCGCACACTCACGCTGGAGACAGAGAGCAGGGGTTTGTGGGTCTTCTAATGGAGTGAAATTGAGGTAATATTGGTCATTAGAGTATTTAAATCAGCTTCTGATCACTCACACCAAATGATGCTTCAGCTGAATGATGCTTATAGTGAATGCAGAAGGCTTTTATCCAGCAGAATCACATTTTCTTGCAAAGTGCCGGTTAATTACAGGAGTGTGTGTGTGTGTGTGTTTAATCTCATTGGGGTAAATCTTATTAAAGACAAGGGGCTGATGCTGCAGAACTCCGCCTCTCTGCCTTCGCCGTGGCGACTGGAGTCATGGGGACCCTGGGATGGCAACGTCCACTGCACGCACACACACACACACACACACACACCTCAGTCTGCAACTACAGGCCGGTGTTTACATCATGTGTACCATGTGACTAGAAATGGTCTGCGGAAGGAGTTCTGCTCTACCATATATCCTGCTGATGAAGTCCTGATGTGTTGTGGGATTTTAGAGCTCAGATTTGATTCATGACTCTTGTGTCTGTAGACTATGGAGCTGAAGATGCGGTTATGTGTGGCGCTGCTCTCTCTGAGTCTGTGTCTGCTCCTCATGGGTCATGTGAGGGCGCAGGAGGAGGCCGATGACATGGAGATGGACGTGGAGGATGCTATCGAAGACATGCAGGAGGAAGATGTTGAGGAAGAGGAACAAAAAGCCCCCGCTCCACCGCCTGTACCCACGGTAAGACCAACAATCAGTTCAAGCTCTCGTCTGTGATTCGTTAAGTTATCTGCCAATCATTGATCAAGTCACTTAAAGGGCCAGTGCACATAAAAATGTGATGTCTTTGCAAACCCATGTGACTTTATTTCCTTCCTGGAACATAACTCTTTCTTAAGTGTTGTTAAATATAAACCAGTGTTATACAGGAGCGACTAAGTTAACGTCTTCCTGAACGTCTTTATTGAAGGTGACGTATAAAGCTCCGGAGCCGATGGGAGAGCACTACTTCGCTGAGTCATTTGATAAAGGAACGCTTCAGGGGTAAGATGTCGGTCATCCTCACAGCGTATATAGAGTGTGTTTTTTTATAAATACACAACCGTTCAAACTGTAATATTGTGAAATATTTTTATCATTTTAAAACAGCTGTTTTCTATGTGAATATATAGTAAAGTGTAATTTATTCCTGTAAATTACTCCAGTCTTCAGTGTCACATGATCCTTCAGAAATCATTCTAATATGCTGATTTGCTGCTCAACATAAAATCAGATAAATCTGATTATTATTATTAATGCATTTTTTTTCAGGATTCTTTGATGAATAGAAAGTTCAAAAGGACATTTATTTGAAATAGAATCTTTTGTAACATTATAAATGTCTTTACTGTCACTTTTGATCAGTTTAATGCGTCCTTGATGAATAGAAGTATTAATTTCTTTGAGAATAAAAATTCTTAGTAACCCCGAACTTTTGAACAGTAGTGTATATCATTTGAAATACTTTGTCATGCATATAAGCAAAAAAGAGCCTTGAATTTTGCCTCGATTGTTGAAGGTTTGTTTTTTCTTCTAGGTGGGTTTTATCTCAGGCCAAGAAGGACGGCATTGATGAGGAAATTGCAAAGTATGATGGTAAGTTCAGTATGCTATTTAATTTTCATCTGCTCGTCTAAATGATAAAATATTCAAATTTTTGTAATAGAAAAAGTAGGCATACCTTAAATGATTAGTTCAGCATACAAACAACTAAAAACACTAAACCTTTGAATAAAAAAAGGAACAGTTTTAGACTTTTTCTGAAACTCCGTATGAAAATTCAAAACTTCAGGACATTTGCTGTAAAGTGGTTTTCGGGTTGAAAGTGAGATGATGTTTTTTGTGTGTAGGTAAATGGGAGGTTGAGGAGATGCAGAACACTAAACTCCCTGGAGATAAAGGTCTGGTGTTGAAATCCAAAGCCAAGCATCATGCCATCTCTGGTCTCCTGCTGCGACCTTTCACCTTTGACACCAAACCACTCATCGTCCAGTGAGTATTCATGTCTGCTCTCCGTATGAGTTTTACCTTGGCCTGTCCAGATGGAATAAGCATAAAGAGAATGTTTTAGTTAAAATATTGTGAGTTGGAAATTGGCAGCAACCCCAAATCAAAGTCATTGTGTTTTCTTGTGTCCAGTATTAAAGTACATTGACATTGCCTGAGAATGACATGCTGATTATGAAGCTCAACTTTGTCGAGACCTAAATGAAACCATGTACTCAAACAATGAGATGTGAAATGATGATAGTAAAGATGTGTCATGTTTCCTCAGGTATGAGGTGAACTTCCAGACCGGCATTGACTGTGGCGGCGCTTATGTTAAACTGCTGTCTCAGACCCCTGATCTGGACCTGGTGAGATGCTCTATATCTTCATTGTGCTGGTGATGATATAAATCACAGTAGTTCTTGGAAACTAACCTAGACTCTCACAAGTCCCTGCAGGTCCTTAAAAAGTCTGTTGAATCAAATTTAAGGCCATAAAAAGTCTTAAATATCTTAAATGGTATAAGAAAAGTCTTAATCTTCATTTGGGGACAGAACAGGAATTGTGATATGGCTTAATGTGATTGTTAAACTTCAACAGGCAATGGTTTAATTGAGTGCTGCATGTTTAAGTAAAATCGCTGTGGTGCTGCAGCTTCTACAGAGCAGTTCACAATCAGTGAAAACCGTACATTTATGCCAAGCGATTGCTTATGATCTACTGTTGATGAATTATGACAATGTGTAGCTTATGGTGTTTATATCATACCTGCAAACTTGTGGCGTTTCTGCGTTATATACAAGCGCAGCTGCGTTATATACAGGGTTTACCATGGTAACCGCTATATTTCTGCTGTTCCATAAGTGTGAAACTGTGTTTACATTCAGCCGGACTGGTTTGTGATTTTATGTAATTGATATGATTGACTCATCCCTTTTCTTAAAAAATGTTTACCATTTTATAACACTTTTTGTCAAAAGCTTGTATATTTGAACTGTAAAGTTGTAATGAAATTATGGTTTTTACAGTCATTTTATGGTTTGGTTGTTGTCATAGATCTTGCTCTACCCCGTCCATATGATATTAATTTTATTTGTGCTGGTCATAAAAAAGGTCTTAAAAAGCCTTAAATTTGATTTTAAAAACCCTGAAGGATAGCCTGCTCTCTAAAAACATACAGGCCCTGTTTCTGCGAGGTATTAGATGCATCTTTGGTGATCCAATCACTAATTTCTGTTTGCACCTGTCACTAACATGCGTTTCTAATGTGTCTCCTGTGTTTGAATTTTGTTGAGACGCTCCCCTCTTGTTTCATAAGACTCTACATCACTTTCTCGCACATGTACAACTGTGTTTTGGAACGACGCAGGGAAGTTTGCTGCGTTTTCTCATAACACGTTAACGTTAAATCACATTCAGGACTGATGAGAGTTTCCACTACAAATGTGATACCCTGGTTTACTCCATACCTGGTTTCAGTGATCTGATCACAAAACATTTAGACGTTTATGCCTGTATTCAGTTCTGACCACTTGTTCTATGTATCCTCACCTCACTGCCTCCTGTCTGTCCTCACAGGCGGAGTTTGTGGATAAGACTCCATACACCATCATGTTTGGACCTGATAAGTGTGGTGAGGATTACAAACTGCACTTCATCTTTAGACACAAGAACCCAAAAACCGGCGAGTTTGAGGAGAAGCACGCTAAGAGGCCTGACTCAGACCTCCGCACGTACTACACCGACAAGAAGACTCACCTCTACACACTGGGTAACACACACACATCTGAACCTGCTGCACACACTCTCATTATACTGCACCTGTGTATCAGAAAAATGTTCTGTGAACATTGTGAGGTGTTCTAATCTCTTCCATCGCACTGCGAAGAGAACTGGCCAACCTATAAGATTTATGCTTTTGGTCTGAAAGACTGTGACATAAAACCAGGACTTGGTGATGCTCATGAAAAGACTGTTTTGCTAAGCGAAAGTGAAGTGATGTTGGCGTTTACAGGCCATTTCATGCGTGTCGATGTGTTCTCCTGCAGTGTTGAACCCTGATAACAGTTTCGAGATCCTGATCGATCAGACGGTGGTGAACAGCGGCAGTCTCTTGAATGACATGACTCCCCCCGTCAACCCCCCGGCCGAGATCGAGGACCCCGATGACCACAAACCAGAGGACTGGGATGAGAGACCCAAGATCCAGGACCCAGACGCCGTCAAACCTGAGGACTGGTGAGACAAAGAGAGAGAGTGTGTGTGTGTGTTGTACTGTGGATTGAAGTCATCACTTGTCCATTTTCTCATTGTTTGGTGTGTTTGTGATTCAGGGATGAAGATGCTCCCGCTAAGATCGCTGATGAAGACGCTGTGAAACCTGACGGCTGGTTGGATGATGAGCCGGAGTACATAAGCGACCCCGATGCCCTCAAGCCAGAGGACTGGTAATGCATTCTCCATTACATTACAAGAAAACCCTGTTCTTAATATTAACTCTTTTCCTGCCAATGTTTTTGAAAAAAGTTGCCAGCATTTTTGATAATTTTCACTGAATTTTCATGGCCCCCAGAATATATTGTTTTATGAATATCTGAACATGCAATATATCAAAATAAAGAACAGAGCCTCTACTTGTAAACAAAAAAGTGTTTTATTCTAGCTTCAAGCATTCTTTTTTTAATCAACACTTGAATATAGGCAAGTTTCATTAAAAAGCAACATTTTGAGCGAAAAGATGAGTTTTTAATTAAACACTACATCTGAATCATGTTCAGTACGATGATCAAAGCATAGATGCAGTAGATCACATCAACACCACCAAAGCTTCACAGTCCTATACCACTTCCTGGATCGACATTTCACTCCGTAACATTATGCAGTTTTCATTATTGTTGATTGCATTATTTTTCATATGCATCTGCTTGCATATGAGATTGCTCGTTTCTGCGTCTCCCTCGTCTGTGTTTTCGTTCGGAAGATTCTGTACTCATTCAGAAGATGCGTAATAGCGCCCCCGAGTGTATAACAGTGAAAACCCGTTTTCTCATAAATAACGGAAAATTCTGTGTTTGGCAGGGAAAGAGTTAATAAATATTTTTGGTCTTAAACACGATTACTAAAAATTCACACAAAATTAATATTTGTTTTATTTGTTTTTCCAAAGAAAAACTCATAAAAGCCATGAGGGTGGGGGAATATTATAAAGTATACCAGTTTACCAGTACACTAATGTAAACAATATATACTATTAAGCAAATTATTATAACATTTTTTTATTTTTTTTATTTTCTTGCAAAATGTAACTATTGTCCGCCAGCTCTTTATATAAAGCTGGATATATAAGCATGTCCAAGTTGATCCAGATACATACAGTGATATATATATATAATATATTATATAGCAAATCTCACTTGCTTGATTGTTTGTATCATCACAAAATGTAACCGTATTCTCATACAGCTGTAATCTGATAAATGTGACTATAAGGCATGAAGATATTATGAACATGTAAAGCTGTTTTAAACCAGTGAAAAGCGCTATATATAATTTGACTTGGTTTCGGTAGAAATCTTGCCACAGCGGTGCAGGTGTGAAGTTTAGTTTCAGACATGTGAAAGCAGCAGACGTGATCACGCTGTATGAGCGCTCGTGGACAGTGGTGGAGTCAGCTGACTTTAATGAGGAAATTAGGACTCCTGGGGTGGTGATCTAGATTTAATTGTTATAATTATAGAGAGCAGAGCTGAAATAGGGATATAAGGGTTGTGTTGCTCTCCTGTGGTCTTCCTGCACTACATCTGTGCTCGTCTCTCAGGGATGAGGATATGGATGGCGAGTGGGAAGCTCCTCAGATCCCCAATCCTGTGTGTGAGACGGCACCCGGCTGTGGGCCGTGGGAGAGACCGATGATCGACAACCCCAACTACAAGGGCAAGTGGAAGCCACCGATGATTGACAACCCTAATTATCAGGTAACTGCCATCTCATACGGCTTGTTTTATGCTCACTGATCTTTCTGGCAGGGTTTCACAATGAATTAAAATAAAATCGAAATCGCAATATGGTTAATCAGTAGTTGTCCGTAACCCTGAATATTAAAAGTAAGGGTGTAACTCCTCCTCACACGTTTTCTACTTCAGCGTCTAATTGTTTGTTGGTTTGTCAGGGAGTATGGAAGCCCAGGAAGATCCCGAACCCAGACTTCTTTGAGGACCTGCACCCGTTCCGCATGACTCCGTTCAGCGCCGTCGGTCTGGAGCTCTGGTCCATGTCCTCTGACATCTTCTTCGACAACTTCTTCATCACCTCTGATCGTACTGTGGCTGAGCGATGGGCGGCTGATAGCTGGGGTCTGAAGAAAGCTGCTGAGGGAGCCGCGGAGGTATGAAACATCCCTTTATCTCTCTCTTCTGCTCTACCTTTCCCTCATGGGATAGCAAAGTGTCCATCAGAATCTCGCTGGAAGTAGTAGGTCATTTGGGTACTGTATATATGAATGCACTGTTGCATCTTTAATGACTTTTGAGGCTTATTTTGCGGCGTTTGATCAGTTATTGAATCACGTTTATGTCAAAGAGAACTTCTGTGATGCAGAAACTCTTTCAAAGCAAAAACAAACACTCATTTTTGATCCATTACTGCATCTCTCATGTACTGTATGAGATCTCGCTGTGTGAAGCGTCTGTCAGAGGAAATCCACACGTGCTGTCGTGAATAATTAAGCCAGGTGTTTTCTCATAGGATAGGGACATGCAGTCTCATGAATAATTATGAGATGCAGATGAGTCATTGATGTACTATAGTACAAATACACTGTAAATTCCATTTTTATGACTGGATTCTGTGATTCTGTCCTCGTTTTCCGCATTGTGGAAATCAAAGACCTACATGGTGTATTGCGTATAGCGGCAGAGGTCACAGTTAGACGGCACTGTACATCTCAAGTCTGTTTGAGAACGGAGAACACTGATCTAGACGAGCCGAGCCGAATCCTTTTCTTCAACAGAGACGTGAGCAGCGCAGGGTCTGTTTCAGGAGTCTCTCCGAGCCGCTGTGGATCAGGGGAATGTCTCTGGCTCTGTCTGTGCTGCAAGCCACCGCTGAGTGCTGTGCACTCTGGGATTAGCTGGATTTTAGCCGGCTTTCATGAGAATTCCTACTGTGCAAATGCCTTTTCCCCCAAAAGTGGATTCCAGACATGCCTTACATGTTAAACTGGAGGGCGAGCTCTGTCCCTGGCAAAAGGACCTAACAGAAGCCTGTGGCTCATGTTTTGTTTTATCAGCCATGATGGCTTTATCACACCAACGTCAAAGACAGAATCGACAGGGACCTGTTCCTCAGTGTGACTGCGTCTAACTATTTATCACATGATGTCCAAAGGATGTGCACTAGGTTTGGAGGGTTTACAGAGCACTCAGTGGTTAACTTAAAGAGACGGTTCACCCAAAAATAAAAATTCTATCATTTACCAATTCAGTAACCAGTACGACTTTCGTTCATCTTCAAATCACAAAGGCTTTTATTTCCATATAAAAATGTATGCACATGTCATATGGTCAGCAGACGCTCAAACATGTGAATTTGACACACAAGAACCAATGAGGTTTACTATATTTGATGTGCTCTGTGTGTGTGTGCGCTGATCAGTGTTTATATGTGAGTAAAAGCCTAAATTAAATACGTTTATCATATAAAACAGTCTTATATCTTCAGAAAACTTTTGATTTTAAACTGATTTGCACTATATCCCGCTGTCATATTAACTTCATATTCATAGTGTACTGTGTGTAATTGTCATTACCTGGTATTTGAGAAACTCTGATTCCCAGTGAACACAGACTCAGGTTACAGTGTTTACTTAATTTTATTAACTTTTTTATTTGTGAAAAATACTGTAATAGGAGTACCGAATCAAAAACTTGAGTATAAATCTGTGCATTGAACTGATTTTTTGGATGTTTTTTTTTTCATATTAAGTTTCAAATCACTTACAGTTCCAGTCAAAAGTTTGGAAACTTTACTATTTTTAATGTTTTTGAAAGAACTTTTTCGAAAGTCTCATCAAGCCTGCATTTATTTATTTCATTCAAAAATACAGTAAAAAAAAAACAGTAATATTGTGAAATATTGTTAGTTTAATGTAGTTGTTTTCTATGTGAATGTAATTTTACTATAACTGTAACTGTTTCCAACATTGTTAATATTAATCATCATATTGGAATGATTTCTGAAGGATCATGTGACACTGAAGACTGGAGTAATGATGCTGAAAATTCAGCTTTGATCACAGGAATAAATTACACTTTACTATATATTCACATAGAAAACAGCTGATTTACATTGGAATAAAATTTTACTGTTTTTACTGTATTTGATCAAATAAATGCAGCTTTGGTGAGAAGAGACTCTTTCAAAAACATTAAAAATAGTAAAAAAAAAAATATAGCTTCCAAACTTATGACCAGTACTGTATCTAATTTTATTTTGTAAATATTTTATAAAATGTAAATAAATAAAAAGCATGCATGTTATATTGGCATGAAAAGCCCATACTACTACAAACATAACTAAAAAATGCAGTTTTGATTAATAATTAATTGCTGGTGGATTGTAGAATATGACCCCAGTCTTTTTTGTCCGTTGTCTTGATCCAGCGGTCTTGACACACTGAGGTTTGAATTGGGTCACGTGATTTCCTGATTTCTACTCTAATAAATGCTGGTGAAAATGGCATTGATTTAATGAAGTAAGTGTGTGTGTGTGTGTGTGTGTGTGTGTTCACAGCCTGGTCTGATGAATCAGATGATAACGGCTGCTGAAGAGAGACCGTGGCTCTGGATCGTCTACGTCCTGACCGTGGCTCTTCCTGTGGTGCTCATCATCGTCTTCTGCTGCACTGGAAAGGTACGTGTGTGTGTGTGTGTGTGTGTGTGTGTGTGTGTGTGTGTGTCAGCTCCATTTCCCCTCAGCATGATGTGCCATTTAAAGCACTGTGACCTTAGCGTATGGCCAAGGGTGGATCTGTAGAGCAACAGTCTTCCTGTGTCTTACAGAAGAGCTCAGCGCCCACAGCTGCTGCTGAATACAAGAAGACGGACGAACCGCAGCCAGACGTGAAGGATGAAGCTGAAGAAGCGGACGAGCCAGGTCTGACAGATAAACATGCGGGGGCTTGGACCTTATGGAGGTGGAGCTGTTTGTTTTATTTGAATTCTGTTTCTTCTGTTCCTCAGATGCAAAGAAGAATGAAGAAGAGGACTTGACAGGAGAAGGAGAAGGAGAAGGAGAAGGAGAAGAAGGAGAAGGAGAGGAGGCTGCCGAGAGCGACCACAAAGACGACAGCACATCTAATGAGGTAGAGTGTCTCGTGCTGTTAAATGTCTTCATTTCAGTGTTTTTGACCATCAATACTGCATTATATTCATGTCGCACATGTTCAGCACCCCAAAAACGTGTCTCATTTGCCTATATTTACAAATCTGCGCATGAACACGTCACACGTGCGCTCTGGTCAGAGGAACAGATGCCATTAAAGTCTTTACATGCCTCTTTATTGTGATTACACTGCAAAAAAGCTTTTCTTACACAGTATTTTTGTCTCGTTTCCAGTCTAAATTCTTAAATCCAGATGCTTTTACTAGATTTTTTTTGTTTTCTGGAAGAAAAAAAAAAATAATCAAAAGGAAATGAGTTTTTGCTTAAAACAAGCAAAATTATCTGACAGTGGGGTGAGAAAAATCTTGTTTCTGTTTGGGACAGGATTGAGATTTCAAACAGAAACAAGATTATTTTCTCACCCCATTGTCAGATAATTTTGCTTGTTTTAAGCAAAAACTCATTTCCTTTTGATTATTTATTTATTTTTATTCCAGAAAACAAAAAAATCTAGTAAAAGCATCTGGATTTAAGAATTTTTAGATATTTAGACTGGAAACACAAAATAAGAAAAGCATTTTTTGCAGTGTAAGATCAGCATACGCCACATTTTACTACGATTATGAGCCTAAACGAATACATTTGATCAAAGTATTGTTTATATGAGGAAAAATTTAGTTGCATTACTACCTAAATCTCATTATAATGAGGGTGCCTGTAAACATAGTCAAAGATGATTGACAGATGAACAAATAACCCTTCCTCAAAAGCCTGTTTGATCCTATAAAATGATGTCGATAATAAATCAATCAAACCTGAGTAGCTTTTGGTCCAGTAAGTGATTTCATGCTCATATTTCTGTGGTTTCCATCTAGAACATGTTTTGATTCTCATCATTGTGTGTTGTGTAGAAATCAGAGGACGACATCCTGAGAAGGTCTCCCAGAAACAGGAAAGCGAGAAAGGACTGATGGACTTCCTGAATCTGTTTGAAGTGCAAAAGTCCTCAAGCGTATGCCAACATCCCTCTCCTGCTCCGTCTTTCCTCCTCCCCTCACTCCTTCCCCGGCGATGGTCAGACGGTCCGCCACATGACCAACAGCGAATCAGACGCCTCCTCGAGCGCTCTTGAGGATGCTGATGGTTGTCACGATGACCATTGAATAGCATAGAAACTTTCTCTGTAACTAAAAAGGAAACGCAATCTTTATCATTCCTGAACTGATCATCCGACGCTCGTGTAAAGATCCCGTTCCCCCTCTCGGCTGTCTCTCACACTCACACACACACACACACACACACACACACACACACATATTTCCAGACAGTGTTCCTGAACCCTAACATATGACAACACTATGGCACACTTGGTATTGTAAGGTTTACAGGCCAACAGCTTTATTCCTTTGTTCTAGAATTACTCGAGAAGCCATAGAAGGTCAGCTGATTGATTGGATACATTCATTATAAACGATATAAACTATAAAATGGCCGCTTGACAGCTTAGATACACACCTAGGTTTTAACAAATATAAATGAGATGTTTTCTATTCCATTTCGTCATGGCATCAGTAGAAGGCCGAACCGGCCGGACGAGCCGCACACGCTCAGTGAGGTATCCAGGGAGAACGCCAGATAGATTCGTAGCTTCTAGTGTACTGCCTTACTTGTAGGACACAAGATTTGCTAATATTTTTTTCTGTGAATGTACTGTGAGTTTTGTCTAATACATTTGTTTGTTTGTTATTGTTTTTGCTATTCAAATGGAATTTTTACTAAATCATGGATTGCTGTACAGATGTCTTCTCTGGTCTTGAACTGTTCTAACCTGTCCAGCCCAATAACAGGTGTTTATCTTCTCTCACTGTGATGTCATATCCTGTCCAGCAGCAGTAGCAGCTTCCTATTTCACTGAACCAATCACATTCACACCACATGAGAACTAAGAGGACTAAGTGACCGTTTAATCTGTTTCCAATTCAAATGTTTGAGGGTGAATCCGCTTAAATAGGCTTCATTTTTTCATGCAAAATGTATTTTATTTTGCTTTTCCAATAAAGTATGGCATGAGCATGTAAATTAAGTGAGATTCACCCTTGATTCTCTGTTTTCTAGTTAGTGTCACTCAAAGAAAACATGAAGAAATGTCCTGGGTGTAAAGCAAACCGTTGAATTATTCCCTCAACCATTTCACATTGACTCTGCCCCTAAAAACTTGACCCCAAATATACGAAAAAGGCACTATTGGGGGCTGACCCTGATCTGAAGTCAGCTAGCGCGTATTGTATCGCTAGTATTCTTAAAGTTACTTGTTTATACTCTCAGTATGGCGAACTGTTCCTATCCCATCGAAACGGTCATGTGAGATGCCATAATGTGAGCTCTACCCCGAGACTAATGAAGAGTTGGCACTTTCAAAGGTAACTGAGAACAACAACAAAACAAAATCACATGACATACAAGCCAATATCTGCTGCTCTGCTGTATTAATATCTTTCTCTGATGGGCATCATCTCCAACTATAAATGTCCTGTCTGTGTACACCTGTGATTTGGGCTGTTTTTTTCTTTCTTTTCTGTTTTTCTTTGTCTTTTGGATTACTATTGTTTCACAAATGTAGGTGATTGATAGTGTGGATGGATAGAAGGATTGAGAACCAATGGATTGTGTGATTTACTGGCAGTAATTGAAGTTGTGAAATTGAGATCACAAGTCTGGATGATGATTCTGGTCTTGCTGGGACGGTTTGGGGATAATCCATCATGTTACTCACGAACTAAAATAAACTAATTTGAAGAACGAGAGACGTGTGGGTTACTGTGTGATTCTGTCGGATTTAGGGATTGCTTTCTTTAGCATTTGTGGACGAATCTCATTAAAGAACGTCACTCAAAAGAAAATGTGAATTACAAAAAAAAAAAAAATTAGATCTCTTTAATTGAATCCAAAAGGTTTTAATTATATTTTGCTACATATAAAGGTATTTTAAAGATTTTAAAGTGTCAAAAGGTCATTCGGTTTAACCATCCAAAGGCCAATACAGCCATTTCGTTTGTGATTAAAATATCTTAAAATGTAATAAATGTATATCTTTTTTATTCTGGCATGATTTTATAACATCATATATCAACATAGTGCAAAATGGTATTAAAATTATGTGTAGAAGTCGTTGCTTTGTTATGAGAAAGAATGTCCGGAAAAATGAATTTCATTGATGTCATTCGGAGTAACCAATATAAAGGGACCATTTTGGATCAAGTCATGTGATCAATATCATGTGACATCATTCAGACACCTGCAAAGGACCACATGGTCGTGAAGCAAAGTAACTAACTCTCTCTTAACTACTTGACAAATTCATGTTTTCACTTGTTCATACGCATGTCCCGAAACATCAGGTCATTCGGTACAACCGCTATAAAACATGGAAAATGTTGTCATATTTTAAAAACTTGTACTAAATATAAAATGTTTGATTGTCCTTTCGTTAGCTGGCTAGATATCAGCCTGTTAGCATTGTTTGAAAATATCGTCATTCGGTATAACCAAAAGTGTCAAATTTTGTCAAATGTTTGGCGGTGGATGTGTTTAACCATCATTAAATGTGACAATACTAATACTATATAATAAATTCAAACCAACAGAACCAACCAAATATTAATAACTGATTATTTTGTAGCTTTTTTCCTGTCAGCATTTTTTGCACAGTGAAATGAAACCTGTAGGTGTTTTGTTCTTCCCTCATATTTAAAAAATATTAAATATGTTCCTCATATTTTGATGGTTTAATCAAATTTGTAGTGTCATTAAAAACAAATATCCCCTCTGGACATCACTTTTGGCCACTAGTGCACGTACTGTAGGGTGAGGGTTTGGTTTAGGGTTGTTGGAAATGAAGACACCTGTGTGAACCTGAGAGGAACTGATGCCATGCATTCACTATTCAGAAATGAAATGTGAAGTTAGTTCTGAGAAAAGTAAAACACATTTGTTTGCAGATATTTTGGAAATGTAATACAATGAGGTTTATAGTTTTGTAGGCCACTCAATAGTTTATTAAAGGACAATGGAAACCTCCTAAATCAGGTCAAACGCTATCTCTCTGAGCGTTATCTGTGGAAACTACTGCACACTGGAGTATCGTATCCAAACATGTACTGCGTTCTTTTAAAAATAGCTCTTTGAGATGCAAAACGTTGATCTCAGCAGTTAAGAGATTGTAAGGAAGAGCTATTTTTGGAAGTGATAGCGGAGTGAGTTGCATAATTCAGTTTTACACAATCAGAGCAGCGCTGGGTCTTGTGGTGGAGACTGAGCAGGCTGTAGTCGAACCGGTGTCAGAGAAGCTTCCTGTTTCTTTCAAATCATCATGTTTTCATCTCCCAAACAAACTCAACATGCATTACGAGAGGGGAATACCTCAGTCTGACAATCACACGAAGAGAGGCTGCAGTCTGGAAAACATGAAACCGTTTATACCTCAGGTCAGAATAAACCCTTCTCAACCTGTGATGCGTGTGGTCAACTATAGAGAGGTGCCAAATACTGGAATATAGGCGTAAGAGGGATCATAAAATGTACATGTTGTTTTTATTTAGTACTGTCCGGAATAACCTATTTCACATAACAGATGTTTAAATACTCCACAAGACAAAATGACTGAATTTATAAAAATTGCCCCGTTCAAAAATGTACATTCCCTTAAATCTGGTCTGTCATCACCTGGATGATCCACGACTGTTTTCATGTTTTGCAATAGTTGTTTGTGAGTCCATGTAATTGTAAAAAAAAAAGGTAATTGCGACTTTTTATCTCACGATTCTGACTTTTTTCTCAGAATTGCAAGATTTAAACTTACAATTGCAAGTTATAAAGTCAAAATTGCGTGATAAAAATGTGAAATTCTGGGTTTTTTTCTTGCAGTTCTGATTTTTTATTTCACAGTTCTGACTTTTTTTCTCAGAATTGTGAGATTTAAACTTAGTTGCAAGTAATAGTCAGAACTGTGTGATAAAAATGTGAAATTCTGACTTTTTTTCTCACAATTACGAGTTTTTTTTCACAATTCTGACTTATTTTCTCGCAATTCTGACTTTTTTTCTGGAAAATTGCGAGTTTATATCACAATTCTGACTTTTTTTTCTCGAAAGTCTGACTTTTTATTGCAATTCTGACTTTTTATCTCACAATTCTGACATTTTTCTCAGAATTGCGAGATTTAAACTCACAATTGCAAGTTACAAATTCAGATTTGCGTGATAAAAACAGATTTGCGTGATTTTTTTTCTCAGAATTGTGAGATTTAAGCTTAGTTGCAAGTAATAGTCGGAATTGCGTGATAAAAAATGTGAAATTCTGACTTTTTTTCTCACAATTACGAGTTTTTTTCACAATTCTGACTTTTTATCGCAATTTTGACTTTTTTTCTGGAAATTACGAGTTTATATCACAATTCTGACTTTTTTTCTCGAAATTCTGACATTTTTCTCAGAATTGCGAGATTTAAACTCACAATTGCAAGTTATAAAGTCAGATTTGCGTGATAAAAACATGAAATTCAGATTTCTTTTCTCACAGTTACGAGTTTTATTTCACAATTCTGACTTATTTTCTCGCAATTTTGACTTTCTGGAAAATTGCGAGTTTATATCACAATTCTGACTTTTTATCGCAATTTTGACTTTCTGGAAAATTGAGAGTTTATATCTCACGATTCTGACTTTTTTCTGGAAAATTGAGTTTATATCTCACGATTCTGACTTTTCTGGAAAATTGCGAGTTTATAACACAATTCTGACTTTTCTCGCAATTCTGACTTTTTTCTCAAAATTGAGAGTTTAGCTACATCTCACAAATTCCAACTTTACAATTTGCAATTGCAACTCTATATCACACAATTCTGAGAAAAAGTCAGAATTGTGAGATATAAACTCGCAATTACCTTGTTTTTGTGTTACATACATATTAGTATTCAAAAGTATTCTAAAGTATTTAAATTAAGTTACAAAACTTGGGTAATCTAACGAAATACGTTACAAATTACTTTTTAAAGCAAGTATTTTTTTAATCTGTAGTGAAATACATTTTAAAAGTAACCTACCCAGCCCTGTATCTATCTATCTATCTATCTATCTATCTATCTATCTATCTATCTATCTATCTATCTACCTACCTACCTTCGATTTATAAAAAAGTACATTCATTTCCACAATGTAAAAAACATGAAAACAAAGTGTTTTAAATGTGTTTTCCCGAGAACAATACGGCATCACATCTGCTGAGGAATGTTTTAGTGTTGTGAGTTTCCAGAGAGAGTTCGTGATTGCCCGAGTGATCTGTCACTCACAGCGCGTGGATAAAACAGAGGAAAAAAGAAAAAAAATAGTTACAAGATGGCGACCAACAACTGCCTGAACACTGGAAAACAATAGAGACAGCGCAGTAGGGCAGAGTTTATTTCTTTACCGTTTGCTTTCTCGTTTTCGCGTCGCGTTAACCCGGGGGACAGGAGTCGGTTGTGTGTACTTCGAGACTTTTAAAGCGCATTTGGAAGAAAGTGAGTTTATAATGCTTTGTTTGAGGGCTAGTTAGCATTCAGGCTAAGCTACATCCGTAGCTAATGTAACTGTGAGGAGGATCAGCTGTTAGCCGCACTGCTAGTTTAAAAGTTACTTTTACTACTAAAACTCACTTGTAACTCTCTAATTTGGTGTTTTAAAGCTGAATGGATGTAATGTAGACGGTTTTACACATCACTTTCTAACCTTTCGTCGAAGGGTTATTTCAAGTACGTCTTTTGTCAAACTTCAGCTGTGAGGCGATAAAACTACACGCTTATTTTGAAGTTGTTGTTCAAATTTTCGCGACAAGACAGAGAAAGCGATTTAACTACGTGTTGTGAATATATGGGCCTAAACGTGAGGTAAATATTATTTAAAGGGTTTGACGTTTTCAAATAGAGTAAAACTTTTCAAACTTTCCTCTAAATTATTTCCATGTCTAACTTCTAAGATGAATAATTTATTAGTGTTCGCGAACTCTTTCATTCATAAAATGGCCGTTTTAACTTCATTCTGGCTTGTGTCAGGACTCCGGGCTTGAATATAGTTGGATAAGAAGGATTGTTCAGTGATTTTTGTGCGTTCGTTTGTTAAAAGGAAACTTTTTTTTCTGAATATAAGCGCTCACATCTGAACTATGTGCCATTTCTTTTGTTGTATAAGGAGGCAGATAGTGATAAAAATGGAGTGTGTTTTGTAAGGACAGGCTCGCAAACACACTCAAACGGCACGATCAGTCTGTGAGTTGTGCTGCTAGTATCCAGAGACTTTATAAACGCGGATGATGGCGGATTTCGTGGTGCCGCGGCACAACGCGGTGATGGAGCGGCTGCGGCGGCGGATCGAGCTCTTCCGGCGGCATCACACCGGCTGTGAGAACCGCTATGAAAGCACGGCCGGGGAGCGGCATGAGATGGGTCGACAGCAGACCTATGCACTGCACCAGCGCTGCCTGCAGACCAAGGCCAAGCGCTCGAACAAGCACAGGCAGCCCGCGGCGGCGAGCGCGGACCCGGCGGGGCAGAGAGGGACCGGCGGCGGCGCGGAGCTGGCGGACGGAGGGAGCGGGACGCCCGGGGAGCAGAGCAGAAACAACACGCTGATCGCGGTGAGTCTATGGGAAAAGGGTTGCGATGTTCCTGCAGGTCAGATGGCTGAAAGATTGTAGGTTCAAACATCGCATATGTTGATTTAGAAACATCGAGTTTACTCCAAACCTGTGTTGCATGTTACTTTGCATGTCCTAGATGTAAAGTAGTGAAGTGTCAATCAAACTTCTGCTCTAGAAACACGAAAATGTGTGCAGGTGTGTTAAAGTCGCATGGCAGGCAGCATCAGCAGCGCTGAGGTGATCATGTGACCGTGACACGAGCACGCGCCCAGCACATGTCACATGAGCTCTATGGTGTGCCACAGATGTTTTGAGAGGGGAGATCAATGAGTGATCACCTCATGGCTGTGTTTGTTTTTTGGACTGTGCATTGCATGGCTACACTTTCCAAACCCTGAGAAATACACTTTCAAAGAATCCCTGTTATCCCGGTATCGGCCGATATATGTTCATTTTTAATGTTATCGTTATCGGCCCGATAAGAAAATTTGGCCGATGTATTTCAGCTGAGACACTTCAGATGTGCACTGTTCATGATGGTTTTGAATTGCTTGAAATATGATTGAAATCACTTCAGAAAGGGAAATGCATTTAAGTGCAGCACAAGTCTACATAATATTATAATGTGAACATTATAATTGTGTGTTTGGGACATGGATTTTAATGGTGAAACTTTTGTTTTTGTAATCAGGCTCTCAATTTTTTTTTCAGATTTATCGGCCAATATATCGGTTATCGGCTTTCAAATATAAAGAATTATCGGTTATCGGCTGAAATTTTCATATCGGTGCATCCCTAATACTTCTGAAGACTTTAGTGCAAATTCAGTTTTACGGCATTAATGTCGTTGCGTTAGATAAAATATATGACCAAGAAATGGAGCACAACATTTCACAAAAAAGACTTTTAGGTTTGAAAATTGTGTATCGACACTTAGTGATTGTGAAATGTTCTGAGAGCACATGACGCTTGCTTTGATATTTTCTATTTAATGCAAAAAATTATATACTTTTTAACCACAAATGCTCGTCTTGCACTGCTCTGTGATGCTCCACGCATTACGTAATCACGTTGGAAAGGTCACGCGTGATGTAGGCGGAAGAACCGATCCGGTGTTTACAAAACAAACGTACAAAGACCAAGTCAAACGGCCTTTACAAAAAAAGTAAAACAACGATGTCGGACGATTTTGAAGTTGGAGGAGAAAATGAGATGGAGTTTTTCGCCCTACCGTGGTACTTCCGCCTATGTCACGCGTGACCTTTCCAACATGATTACGTAATGCGTGGCGCATCGCAGAGCAGTGCTCCATCGTTGCTCCTGTGTTGTGCGTTTGTTTGTGTCGCGTTTACGATGATGTCACGGCAGTAGAGGCAGCATAAATATAATGATCAGTCTATAATCCCACCCACTTTGAAGCGGTACTAAACTGCAGTGGAAAAGCAAACCGAGCCGCGCCGAGTCGTACCACACAGTGGAAAAGCTCCATAAACATCTGACCTCATTTAATCACAAGCAGTGATGTTTTAGTGACTGACCGGTCCTGCCACACTTCAACAATCCGTCTAGATTTGATCTGTCCACCAATCATTCATTCACTCTTTGTAGTTTACATTGTGGGAATGTTGCTACATGCTCATATTAGCTTAGATTTAGTCATTTCGAGGCTGTGGCTATCTTGCCAAACCTCACCTATCTTGCCAAACAGGAACTATTCTGTGAATCTCAAGAGTGAAACTGTTTTTCTTTTAACTATATTTTCTAGGGAATCAAGCGTAATTCTTATAGATCAGCTTTTAATCTGTAGATTTTCATTGATAATTTCTCTTATAGGATTTTGGATGAATGAACTTTTAATGGAGGGACGGAAATCTCTCAGGATTCATTTAAAAATATCTTTATTTGTGTTTTAAAGAAGAACTAAAGTCTTATGGGTTTGGAACGACATGAGGGATAGGGCTGGGACAAAAATATATAGATGCGTCGCGATTCGTGGATCGATTCTGACATTTTCCGAATGCATTGCGATTCTCTTTTGAATCGATTTTTAACAGCAGATGGCGCTCTAGGCTAGTTTTTAATCTCACGCTCAAATGCTCATGAAGAAGAGCGCTCGTGCGTTCAGCTGAGTCTGAGAATGTATTTGCACCTCAGAATGCTTTTATGACGTGACTGCAAACACTCTTGTAATTCGCTTTAACCTTTTCGAACTTTATGAATGATTATTTTAGGTTTTAGTGGTGTGTGTAAGGAACTGGAAGGAAGCAGAGTATGGCTGTTTCTAAAGCACGCAGTGCCATCTGCTGTTAAAAACTAAGAGAGAGAATTGCGATGAATTCAGAAAATATCAGAATCGATTTGCGATGCATCGATTTATTGTCCCAGCCCTAATGAGGAAGAGTAAATGATGGCAGTATTTTCATTTTTGGGTGAAACTATACTTTTAAGGCTGTTGACGTGACCTGCTAGGGTTAATGCCAGCAGTGCAACAAACTACATCACATCTAAAACGGTGTTTCTCAACCGGTGAGTCAAGGCTCAAGTTTTGAGTGGGTCGTGGAGTGAAAATGCTGGGTTGATTCAACCCATGTTTGGGTCAAATATGGACAAACCCAACCATTGGTTTTAATTTTTAGACCCAACAGTTGGGTTTGTCCATTACGTTTACACGACAATGATGTACTAAAAACGTTGTTATCATTGTGTTTTTCGTGTACAGACGACAACATTGTCAAAACAATCCCTGTTCATCACACGGATCTGCGAAAATGACAAAAATGGCTGTATTCTGCTGTCAGGCCAGTAGGCGGTCACTTGTAAAGAAACTACGCGCCTATAGACTGAATACGTAATGCGCATGACGTCACTGTTTTTACATTTTTGTAGTCGATAACAGTATTGTTTTAAAAACTTGCACTTTGAAACCCATTTTCAAGTTTTTTTTAGGCCCCCAAAATGCCGCTGTCGTGTAAATGCACGCCCAAAACACAACGTTTTTAGTTGAAAATGGTGTCATGTAAACGGCCCCTTAAACTGAAGTAGAGACCAGAGTTAAGGATTGGAATTTTTAGGAATATTAATAACTGATATTTCATGACAATAATGATCACTTAATTGCCAACTTTAACACTGTAATATGTAATAACTATAAAAATCATGTTCACATAGTTGCAACCGTAGCCTTTTATGCTCCAGTAGGACAGTTAGGTTAGCTCAGGTGAGGTAGAACGGTGTTAATCTGTCTTGGTAAGTAGGTTATGTTTTGTGTCTGGAGCAGTCAAACTAGTTTGGAGCTCGTTTGGCGTGAAGGCTGCAGCTCTACAGTAAGCGTGTCAGAGAGTGGCTGTGGGACAGCGCCACAGGAGTGTTGGAACGGTCATGCTGACGTGATGATGTGCGGTGTTTAGGATGACTCAGGTCTGCTCACACGCACCCTTCCCCCTGCTCGCCCACACCGCTGACTCACTATTGTTCCCAGTGGCCTCTGCTCTGGACAGCTGCATGTGTCTGTATGCTTTCACACTTTTCTGCATCTACAGCACACTGGACGCTCAAACCTGGTCATGATAGATTGAAAACTCTCACTCAACCTCATGTTGTTACAAAACATATGACTTGTGACTTGGAACACAATGAGTAAAACGTAAATTCCACGAATTACTGTGGAAGAAAGAAAATCACATGAGTTTGTAACAGTGTGAGGGTCAAGTGTTGACACTTTTTTGGTCATCTACCCCATCTGCAGATGTCTTGATGTTGATGTAGCTTTTTAGTTAACAAGTGTTAATAGAGTGAATCTTGAACATAATGCTTGTGGCAAACTGTAGTGCATCTAGATATTTCCCTTCCCCACAGTATGACTCAACATAACTCACTCTTCCCTGCTCAGCACTTGTCCTGCAACTGGCCTTTCACAGCTTCTGACCAGGGTTAACCAGAGATCAGGGCAGAAATGCCACCGAAAATATTTTGAGATTTTGTCGATAACCATGATCAGACGAGTGTGTTTTTGTGCTGTTATCTTGTCAGGTTTAGGACTGCTGTGGACAGCTGACTCCTAAAGGTTTTGTTATTCTTCCTGTTTTGTGCAGTGGTTAGTTTGCAGCAGTGACAGAAATCACATTTTCCAATAAGATTAAATTGATTTTTATTTCTTAATCTGCATTTTATCCTTTATAAAGGCAAATTTTTTCTTACCTAATTAAATGTAGCCTATGCATCATTTATTGTCAAATTATTACATTTAAACAATAAATCCATTTAGAATAATTGAAGAATTGCCAATCAAATTAAATTAGTATCAACAAAATCCATCTTTGCAATCCAGAGGAAACAGAGAAGCTGCATCTGGCATTTAGATGTATTTAGATTAGACTGTTTAATGTAGCTCAGAGGGACATAAATGAATTTAACCTGCAGTTACAAATGCATAAATGTTTTGATGTTTTAAAAATAAAACATAAATGTATGAAACGATTTTAAAATTGAAAAGATAATTTAAATATGAAACTAAAACTGCCAGCAGGTGGCAGCAAGTCACTAGTCAAGTTTCCATCCAGTTTGTGCGCTGTTTTGTTACCGACAAAGCAAATATGCGCAAAAAAATATTTGTGAAATTTGCTGTCTCCAGGATATTTCCATCCAGTTGGCCTTTTACGGATAAAATGGTGTGCATAATGACGTCATCCCTAAAAAAAAAAAAAGAATTGTCGCTTAAGTTTTGTTAAAATCTGCTCTTGAGCCGTTTTCATACATAATTTTGCGTCTGTCGCAAATTTGTTTCTTTTGCATCCCATTTGTAAAATGTACAATTGAAATTCGCCAGTACTGCGTATTTTTCAAATATAATGTTATTAAATAGGAAATCTAAGAAGACGACGGCGAAGTGGAGCAGCTCGTCTGACAGGACTTGATGAAGCGCAGGTTTGGACACAGAGCAGCTCAATTGTCTGGTATGCCAAAATTGTTAGGGTCCATAAAAACACTGGTACAGTGAAATATTTAGTCTTTGATTATAGCAACAGTCTTTAACGCTATGAACATGTAGTCGTGGAGAACGAGAACGCATTCAAAGCAAAAAAAAGTTATTTGTTCTGGTTTCATAGTTCAACAACATCAAAAATATCAAATCGCTGTGTACTAAAACATTTTAATCGTGTATTTAACCTTTTTTTTAATTGGTCTGCATTAGCTTAACTGAGGCTTATTCTCACATAACATTTCTAAAATTTTATTAGAGCCTTTTGGAGTCAACTACTTTATTTTCCTAATTTATTTGAGATAAAATTCTATATTAATAAATTGCACTTATTTTATTTTCAAGTGTCATGTTTGTGAATTTCATTTGTCATGTAGTCTAGAACCATTTCTGATCATTAAATCGAAACACTCACGATTTTGACATTACTTTTATTTATTCAGATACAGAAGTTCTGTATTTTATTTTACCTTTTTGTCAGCGTTGAAAACTCAGTCTTCCTTAATTTAACAGACACCTAGCTTATTTTTGCATAGATTTTCAAGACCGTATTTTCCTCATCCTTTGGATGCACCTTTGAACTACGATCTACAGAGAAACGCTGCTAACAAACGAACGCGCGGACGCTGCATGTATAGGCTAATTCTGTCATGTGACAACACATTTATTTGCGTTAAAGCCCCTTTTCTCGACAAAGTGTTTTCAAACTCATTTCTGCAACATTTGAATTATTGATATAGATTTTATGTGCTAAAGCTAAACGTAAAAGGTTTGTGTCAACATTTCATACATTTTATCGACAAATGGCATTCCCATCGGCTATATCACTAAACATTTTAAAGCGCTAAACCTTCTTTTTTTTTTTTTTTCGCGAAAAAATCCTTGGATGGAAACCTGGCTACTATTAATGAGTGAATCATTGAGTCATTTATTCAACGGATTCATTCAGCTGGACTGATTCATTCAGTAACGAAGCACCGCTGTGTGTCGCTCAGAGACTCCAGTTCTGCCGTGGAACTATCTTCGTTGGCAAAATAGAGCAAAACAGGCAATATTGTGTGTAAAATGTAAGTCACTTAATTGTTTATTAAACTGTTGTATAAAATCAATAGCACATTTGCAATTGTGCTGATGTTTGGAAAAAATGTGTGATTGCTTAACAATACCATATGATATAAATAAAAGAAATACTCATACAAGGGCATTTTTACTGCTTTTTAATAGAGTAAATCACGCAGTGAGCGTGCACTCTGTGTGTTTTTGTTTGGTTTTTTGCAAAGTGAGGGACATCAATAATGTCAGATTGCACATTGTCACGATACTATCGTATATTGCACACCCCTACTGTAGTTGTCAGATTTCTGTTTACCAGTGTCATTAAATGTGTATGAAGCTAAGAAAGCTTAACTGAAGTTAGTACTGCTTCGTCTTGGCAAAGCGCACTAATAAATGAACAGCTGGTTTGAATTGCACTTGCAGATTTTTGGCTGCTCTCAACCATTAAAGGACTAATTACTACCTTTTCTAAAGGGCGTTAAACTCTTGTTGGACTTTGCCCCTCGTTTGTAAAGTAGCTGTAACTGCAGAGCGTTGAGTGTAGTGACCCGAGTCTTTGCTCTAATATCGATCGCTGCGCTCAAACAGCGCTCTCTGCCCTTGGGCCAAAACCGCCGCTCCCCTCCCGTGCGGTCGGGGGATGTCCATTGTAGCAGGCAGGGCATCAAAGACGAGCCGAGCTCGAGCCATGCATGGGCAGGAATTCGGCACACTCCCGCACCCCTCCGCGGGCCGAGCGCTGACTCTTTTGTTGTGGGATACACGTTCATACACATGGTAATTAGACTCATGTGGCTCGAGCTCGTGGGGGAGGAATGAAGATGGAGGGAAAGTAAGAGCACAAGAGATTAAGAGACGCATGTCGGCAGAAAATTGCTTTGGGAAGAGTTTTAGCATGTTTGAAAGGACGTTTTCGTGGGTGTGCCGCCCAGCGAGGTCGTCTCAGAAAAGTGACTAGCCGATACAGAGAGACCAGTTTTTCAGGTTCAGAGACTGCAGGTGTGAGGGGGAGTTGACATCAGACGGGCCGCACGCCTTCAGCCGGAGCACAGATCATCGCAGCGCTGCGCACGTCTGTTTGGACGGCTTACAAAATGTTTCCAGACCTCATTCTGTTCCTGTTGAACAGTGCACACTTTGAAATAAATTCTCCTTTATTATATTGTTGCTTCACATCGTGCACCAGCCCTCCAAATCTAGGGCCGGGTATCATATGAATGAATGATTCAGATTCTTATCGATTCCATAAAGGTAAAAAAAAAAAAACTTATTCTAAGTCTTATTGCAAAACATTTCATTGTAGCTGAATACCATGAATAAAAATCAACAGGGTAAAGAACAATTATACAAGGAACTTTTGCCTTTAGTTTAAAAATATCATAGCAAAAACAACTAATAAGCATTAATAAAGACAAGTAAACACTCAGTAATTAAAAAATAACAAAGAAATTGGCAATCACACAAATAAATACAACTGAACAAAGATTGAAGATTTTCAGGTATTCAGGTACAGAAACTGTAATCTAATGAAAAATAACACTGCACTTTATAAATATACATTTACAAATAGTTATTGTCAATTTTCTCTTCGTCTTTTGTTGTTTGATTAACGTTATTATGGAGACGGCAGCAGCAATACTAAGCTGCTGTTACTTTAAGTCCAATATACTGTTATGCGTTTTCTTTGTCAACTGTTTACGTTCACTTAAGACCTAACCGACTGTGTTTATGAGGATGTTTTTGTGTGTATTTGTCAGTTTAAGTGCAAAAAGACGCAGAAGAGAACTCTGTATGAGAGGCGGCTTTCTGTGCGCATGTTTTGGATGAGTGCGCAGCACAGAAAACGGCGTCGTCTTGCACTTGAATGGTTTAAAGTCATATTAAAATGCACACAAAGGAATTGATAAGAGGAATTTTAATTTTATAACAAGCATCCGATTCCTGACCTTAAAGGGTTAGTTCACCCAAAAATGAAAATTTCTGTCATTAATTCCTCACCCTCATGTCGTTCCACACCTGTAAGACCTTCGTTCATCTTCAGAACACAAATGAAGATATTTTTGATGAAATCCGAGAGGTTTATGACTCGTCCATAGACACTTTCAAGGTCCAGAAAGGCACTAAAGACATCGTTAAAACAGTCATGTGACTGCAGTGGTTCAACCTTAATGTTGTGAAGAGACGAGAATACTTTTTGTGCAAAAACAAAACAAAAATAACCACTTTATTCAACAATCTCTTCTCTTCTGTGTCATTCTCATACGTTGTTTACGTCCAGCGCTTCCAGGTTCTACGTCAGAACACCGACTCATTATTGGCCGGCTCCTGCGTCAGCGTCAAACGCATGCGTCGTGCTGATCACGTGATCGGCTTTGGCCAATACTGAGCCGGCATTCGGACGTAAATACGGAAGCCTTCACTGCGTCACCTGCGTAAGGATAATGACAGAGAAGAGAAGAGATTGTTGAATAAAGTCGTTATTTTTTTTTTGTTTTTGCGCACAAAGTATTCTCGTCTCTTCATAACATTAAGGTTGAACCACTGCAGTCACATGACCGTTTTAACGATGTCTTTAGTACCTTTATGGACCTTGAAAGTGTTGATTATATTGCTGTCTATGGACGAGTCATATACCTCTCGGATGTGTTCTGAAGATGAATGAAGGTCTTATGGGTGTGGAACAACATGAGGGAGAGTAATTGATGACAGAACTTTCATTTTTGGGTGAACTAACCCTTTAAGTATCTCGATAATTTTTTTTTTTTTTTTTTTTTTGATTCCCAGCCCTATCCAGAACTCCTGTGACCAGAAGAGGAGCTTCTTTTCCAGTGATCTAACATTTGTGTACCCATAAATTGTTTGTGGTTTACATGATATTTTTACATTGTGTGGTGTAATTACAACCCCCTAACTTATACAGCACACGGTAGGCTGTTTCAGATCGGAGAGCAGTGGCCCTTCAGTTTTAAGAGCATGATTCATTCCTAACAGTGTGCTTGTGTAAGTGAATTGTTGTAAAACGAGTTCCTAATTACCATTAATGTACATAGAACAACTGCATTCTTGGTCCACATGACATTTGCCCTTTGCCCTAACAAATATTGAACATCATTTAAAAACAAGATTTTTCTTTGCTTAGCCTAATATGTTTTTGTTTTGTTTTTTTATTATTTTTTTTTTTTACTTTGAATCATATATAATATAATTATATAAAATAGGCCCATAAATAAACATTGATGCTGTGAAATATTGCATAATATAATGCCTAATTTGACTTGTCTTCTCTGTGCAGTTACAGGAGACTGTGAAGAGGAAGTTGGAGAATGCTGGTTCACCTCTTGGCCGTGACCAGGTCAACGGTTTCACCGATGGCTACCCGCCCAATAAAAAGGCCTGTGTTGAGGACGCACTAGCCGGTCGTAATGGGGTCTCAAATGGCACCGTGCCTCCTCTTTCGCCCATGGACACTAAACATAATGTGAATACTGAAGGCATGATGGCCAATGGGAACCACAGAGCAGTTGGCGCAGAACACAACGGAGCAGGAATAACCGATAGCGGTGCGTCACGTGGCTCAGAGTCCGATTTCCGCCTGAAAGAAATGAAGCAGGAACCGGTGGACGATATCTTGCCCTGCATACTGCCCACAGGAGGTGCGACTGGAAACAACAGCCTCTTCCCTGACCTCAACCTCGACGATCAGGACTGGAGTGAGATCATGGAGGAGTTCAATCGCTCCGTACCCTACGAGGACATCCAGGAGCTCTTCAGTGACAGCTTTGGTGATCGCAAAGACCCAGAGCTCACGTCCACTGCGGCTCAGAGCTTGATCCCGCCAGATCTGGCGAGTGTGAAGACTGAATTTTCCCCTGCTACGGCTTCCTCTGCCTTCGATCAGGACTCTTGTAACGGTTCACCTCAAGTGAGACCCACTTCATCCGGGCCGCCGCTTCATACCAACTCCCCTGTAACGGCTCCGGCCACGTCGCCGGCCCTGCCGCAGCATTCACAACAGCCCAACAGACCACTCCCAAATCACATGATGCCCGTCCCACCCAAAGACCTGTCCCCCGCGCAGCAGCTGCAGCAGTTAGCGGCACGTGAACAGCAGAGAGCGATATTACAAAGCCAGCAGCATGTGGTTCAGAAGCCGCCTCAACAAAAACCTCAGCAACCGCAAGCGGCGAAATTCCACCAGCAGCCCAACCACTCTACATCTTGGCCCCAAAATGCTCCCAGCCAAAGTCAAATGGGTGGGACGTTTGGTCTTGAGAAGCCCACCAGCCCTTCTTTGTACCCACAAGACTTCCCCAACCCCAAGACCCTGCTCATGCCGAACAAGGGTTCTCCCAAAGCAGGCACTCCGGCTGGGTACATGCAGCCCGGCGGCCACGCCAACATGTTGAGCCACCCAGCAGCGCCCACGGGGCCTCTCGGCCACCCGCCCAACCCAGGGTCCCAGGCGGCCATGTTGGACTACAATAACACTAAACCCCTGTCCCATTATGAGGCCGGAGCGGCAGGCGCACCCAGAGGCCCTCCGACCACACAGAGCCAGAACAAACAGAGCCAGGTCATCCTGAACCTGATGCGACAGCAACAGATGCAGAAGCAGAGGCCGACCAGCATGAACTTCAGACCAACACACCTCCAGCATGCTCCGGTAAGACTACTGAAGACCTCACATCTGTTGCTATCTAGGGGTTTTAAAGGTTTAGTTCACCCAAACGTGAGATTCTGTCATTTACTTAGACAGCAATATAATCAACACTTTCAAGGTCCAGAAAGGTACTAAAGACATCGTTAAAACAGTCATGTGACTGCAGTGGTTCAACCTTAATGTTATGAAGAGACGAGAATACTTTTTGTGCGCAAAAACAAACAAAAATAAGGACTTTATTCAACAATCTCTTCTCTTGTGTGTCATTCTCATATGTTGTTTATGTCCAGGTTCTACATCAGAACGCCGACTCATTATTGGCCGGCTCCTGCGTCAGCATCACACGCATGCGTCGTGCTGATCACGTGATCTGCTTTGGCCAATACTGAGCCGGCATTCGGACGTAAACACGGAAGCCTTCACTGTGTTACTGCGTCACCTGCAAAAGGATAATGACAGGGAAGAGAAGAGATTGTTGAATAAAATTTTTGTTTTGTTTTTGCGCACAAAAAGTATTCTTGTCTCTTCATAACATTAAGGTTGAACCACTGCAGTCACATGACTGTTTTAACGACGTCTTTAGTACCTTTCTGGACCTTCAAAGTTTTGGTTACCTGGACTTTCAATAGAAAAACTTCATTAAAAGTATCATGTGTTCATTTCGAAGTATGTCATCAGGGAAAGTAAATGACGTGAAGTAATACTTTGAGTAATGTTTCAATTAATGTGTTTTTGTTTTTAAGTACTTTTAAGTTCTTTTATGTTGTCTCGAGGTTCTTGAGACAGTAAGAGATTGGTTAACTCTTTCCCCGCCAGTGTTTTTTTTTTTTTTTTTTTTTTTTAAATTTAAGATCATTTTCACAAAACTTTCATGGCCCCCAGAATATTTTGTTGCAATATATCAAAAGAAAGAACAGTGCGTCTGCTTTTAAACATTTTATTCTATCTTCATTCATTCTTTTATCATCAACACTTGAATTTGGGTAAGTTTTGTACAAAAAAGCAACATTTTGAAGAAAAAAAAACATGTTTTTGTCAAAGACTTCGTCCGGATGGGATTCAGAGCGATGATCAGAACACAGATGGAGTAGATCGAGTCCATCAACACCTCAAATCTTCAGTCGTTTCCTCTTCATGAGTTCAACATTTCATTCAGTAACGTTAGGCAGTTTAATGTTTGATTGTGTTATTTATGTGTGTCAGCAATGCTTCTATCACTCGTTTCTGCTGCTTCTTCTTCTCCTGTGTTTTGATCTGGAGATTCTGTACTCTTTCAGAAGATGTGCAGTAACGCCCCTACCATAAAACAGTCAAAACAAGGATTCCCAGAAAAACTCATCAGTGGCAGGGAAAGAGTTAAGTGCACAAGTATACATCAGCACAGATGCGTATGCTATAGTGCGCGTGGCATGAATTTCATGTCTGAACTACAGTCATTCACAGAAAGGGCCCTTTTGTTTGTAAGAGCTCGGTCACATGTGACATCATGTCAGAACTTGTTTCTGTCTTTCATCTGCTTTTGCTGAATGTCACTGTGGTAGAGATGCTTCATAATGATTAGTAATAATGAGTGGTTACTAATACTCACATGTTCAAGCAGAGTAGGTCAAGTGTTATTGCTCTGTCCTTGTTATAGATGTGTTGTAGATGATTGTGAATGTATTCAAAATGACTGGTTTTGGTATTTTAGCTTCCAGACTACAGCGGCCTCAAAACATCTGGACACGTAAGAAACAAGATAGTTGTTCAGTGATGTCCTTGACACACCCAGCCGATCTTGTGTGGGGGAAAAACAACTTTTATCTTTTAATTTGTGACATTTCCAAGCGGAGTGTGATCAGCGCTTCTTTGTAGTAAGAGAATAAATCTAGCATCCACTTCAAGTGCAGTCAGAGACCTTGAAAAACACACAAAAAACCCTTTTATGAACTGAATATCTGCTGGTAACTCCTCATCCGCTAACCTTGAAGATAATATTGGCAGCAGGGAGTGTTTCTCTGCTCGAGTGTCTGAAGTAAATATAACTATCCTCAGCACAGAGTTAGATTATTATAACTGCAATAAGGCATTTAGTAAGACATCCATATAAGAGTGTAGAAATGTAATCGCTGTAGAGTGAGTTACAGAGAGAAAAAAGAAACAAAGCAGATGTTAAAATGAATTAAAGATGCAAAAACAAATCTGGATATGCACAGTGTACACTAGGGGTGGGAGGAAAAAATCCATCCATCGATGCATCGCGATTCTCTCTCCCCAACGATTCTGGATCGATTCTGATCTTAGTTTTTATGACGCTGAGTGTGATTTAGAAACACCCGGATTCTGCTTGCTTCCAATTCCTCACACACATACACCACTCGAACCTTCCGTAAAATAATCTTTCATAAATTTCAGAAAGGTTGAAGCGAATTATGACATTCGCGGCCTTCACTGCACAGGATGCGCTGTGAGAGACGCGCGCTTTGTTTGATGTTGCAGTGCGCGGTCTCGCCCGTCAGTATTTTCCTTACAAATGCTCTACGAAGGCATCATTTGTGTCATTTGGAATGCAGTGAACTTGTATATTTAAAATATGAAACTCACTTACAGAAGGCTGCTTTCAATTTAAAATGCTGACGCTTTGTTTGTGAAGAGTGCTCGTGCATGTGGCTGTGCGCGACTCCGTGTGAGTGGTTTAATGTACTTGCGTCTCAAAATGGTTTTATGACGCAAAATTAATGTAGCCTAAACACAGCCAGTTTTAAGGGATTAAATGGACAGGACAAGCTGCATTACTTTATATTTCAAAAGAGATCCGTGCATGAATGCAGCTGCTGTCTATGATGTAACAATAAAACGACAGTAAACATGAGAAAATGTTCAGATAATCAAAAAATAATGAAAGCACTCTTTGTTTATTGCTTGTAATATGTTTCGTTGCGCCTCTTTATTATTTGCTACTTGCTTGTATGTTTTGAAGTTATATTAGTTTAAAATTCTTAACATATAATTGTTTTAGCCTAATTTGTAATTATTTTAAAAAGTAAGCCTACTTATAGTAACTTATGTAAGGATGTAAATATAAGGATTTTAAGTCTTTTAATTCAGTAAACTAATTAATAATAAGAAAAGGGGAAAAAAAAGTAGATCAAGAATCGTTTTGGAATCGGATCGTGACTCCCAGAATCGGATCGGATCGTGAGGCGACTAAAGATTCCCATCCCTAATGTACACACTCAATCTTGGAGCATGTAAAATGATGTGGCGAGACATCCGTGAACATTTGAATGATGACGCAAACTTACTAAATGGCATTAGAGACAGAACACACTGTTTAATCAAACACAATTTAAACATCCGTCTTAAAGGTGTCATGAAAAGGAACTTTGTCTTTTTGTCATGAAAAGTGCTCGTCTTTTCTTCCATATAGTGACGTATATCAGAGTGAAACGCTTCCCAAACAAGAACAAATGTAGGGCGGGGCTTGATTTTGTCTGTGGGGAATTGATTGGATGGTTGTGGTTTGCTATTGGTGGATCTCATGTGAGTGACAGGTTGCCCCGCCCTCGTCATCAGAGAAGAGATGGAGGGGAAGTTATTCTGATTCAAGATTACGAGTAGTGGTTGACCGATATTGTTGTGGTGTGTGTTTGTTTTTTTTTTTTTTTGTTTTTTTTGATGGCAGAGGCCGATACCTTAGAAAACAGGGTGGTCGATATGAAGTTTGCTATATATATATATATTTTTTAATTATTTATTTAAATATTCATTTATTTTAATTTAAATATTCATTTATTTTAATTATTTAATTTTTATTTATTTATTTTTATATTTAATTTAGAAATTATTTGAAAATGCATTTAAAAAATAAATCTCTAAATTAAACACTTTTTAGATGGCAACTTCTTGATTCTGTAATCGTATTACAGTATTTTTCACAAATTAAGAAAATGAAAAAAAAGGAAGTAAATACTGTAACCAACAGAGCACTCGGTAATCTGGTAAATTTGTGCACACTGGGAATCATATTTTTTCAAATAAAGACAAGATAACACTAATTTTACATGCAGCACACAGTGAAAATGACATATGACAGTGGGCAACTGAATATAGTGCAGTATATATCGGTCACCACTAATTACGAGGCACATGAATTTAAAACAGTGATGTGATTTTTGATGGTGACTTTAACATTCATGAGTCATGGAGAAACTGAATCGTAGCAATGTTCACACACCTCAGCAAGACAACACAATGCATAATATAATAAAAATACATGCTGACTATATTGTCCAGCTCTAGTGTTTTCTGTGTGTGTCTGCAGTGGGCCTCATACGCCCCGGGGTTGATCAGTTTGTCTGGGTCAGGCAGCTGGTTGCTAAGGAGCAGACAGCCACACACACACACACACACACACACACACACACACACACACACACACACACACACACACACACACACACACACACACACACACACACACACACTCTCACACTGCGGTGGGGGCTGAGGCGAGTCAACAGAGAAAAGGACAGACAGAGCCAGAGAGGGAGAGAGAGGAGGGGACGACAAAGCCGTCTTTCATGCGTGCTGCCCACCCGCCCCTGGCCGTCGTCCTGCAGAGTATTTTCAGATCAGCGTTTCTTCTGTTTAAATATAGCCGTTTAACCCGTTTGGCTTTCACTTTCTTTCGAGATATCAACTTTTACTTGCATGGTTCAGCGACTTGTTATTGTTAACTCTGTTCTGTAAAATCTCTGTCCGCATCTCACTTTTCAGATAACACGGTTTGGTGTCGTCACTGACCTCGAAATACCTCTGCTGTGAGTGTTTGTTGTGAAAGGGCGTCTGCCAGCGCTGGCGTCTCATTTATTTTTAAACCATCTTCGCCACTGTCTGTAGTCCAGCGCTGAGGAAGCTCTTCGCCTCTCAATCAGGTTGGATCGGAGCGGAGATCTGCTGTTCAGCTGCTTTGATGCCTGAATTTAAATGTGAAATTCAAAGCAGTGAGATCTGAAACATTCAGCTGGTGTGGATTGCATTAATTATACTGTAGGAGGGGGAATCTCACAAAACCTGCCAAGAATGTGTCCTAGTTACACTTCAGCACAAAATCAGGAGGAAGAAATAAGACATTGTACTTACAGCCTAGTTTTAGGTGTTTAGGGCTGTTAATATTTTACACCCAAATTCTCTTATTTCTGTAGTCCAGTGCCATCAATAATGATATATTAGATCCTTTTCTTGAATGCAAAAAATAAAACCTAAAAAAAAAAAAAAAATGTAAAATGTTCTTTGGTTGTGTGTATAAAATATAGTTTTATATATATCACAATTACAAGAAGTTTTATGTAAGGATTTTATTTATTTATTTGTAATGTATGTTTTTGGAAATTTGAATTTAACTTTTTTTTTTTTTTTTTTTTAATTGTGCCCTCTAGTGGCAATGATCCTCTCATTCTCCATGCATTGTGTGTTTTTAAAAAAAAAAAAAAAATTGTCGTCTTTAACAGTCTACACAATCAAAAGTTTGAGAACTTTAAATATATATATATATATAATATAATTTTTTTTTTTTTTTTGAAAGTCTCTTCTGCTCACCAAAGCTGCATTTATTTGATCAAAACTACAGTAAAAACAGTGAAATATTGTGTATATATTATGTAAATCAGCTGTTTTCTATGTGAATATATAGTAGTGTAATTTATTCCTGTGATCAAAGCTGAATTTTCAGCATCATTACTCCAGTCTTCAGTCACATGATCCTTCAGAAATCATTTATTTTAATATTTATTTATTATTTAAATATTTGTATTTTAATATATATTTACATTTATTTAAATATTTATTTATTTTAATATTTATTTTAATATGTAAATATTTATTTTATTATTTAGATATTTATTTATTTTAACATTTAATTATAAATTTATTTGAAAATGAATCTCTAAACACTTTGTAGATGGCAACTTATTGATTCTGTAATCATGATTACAGTATTTTTCACAAATTAAGAAATTGTTTGAAAAAATTAATAGAAAGGAAGTAAACACTTTTAATGTTTTTGAAAAATCTCTTCTGCTCACAAGCTGCATTTGATCAAAACTACAGTAAAAATTCTGAAGGATCATGTGACACTGAAGACTGGAGTAATGATGCTGAAAATTCAGCTTTGGGAACCCATTACACTTTTTTATATATATATATATATATATATATACACACACACACACTTTACTGTTTTACATTGTAATAATATTTCAGAACTTCTACTGTATTTTTGATCAAATAAATGCAGCCTTGGTGAACAGAAGAGACTTCTTTCAAAAAACACTAAAAGGTTTCCAAACTTTTGACCAGTACTGCAGCTTTTTTTTTTTTTTTTGGCATTTTTGCCTTTTATTGAGATAGGATATTATAGAGAACTGACAGGAAGCAAAGTATGTGTGAGAGAGGGACAAGATCAAGAAAGGTGCCCGAGCCGGGACTCGAACTCAGGTCGCCCAAAGCGCAACAACACGCTACATATTGGCTCCGACATGAACACCTAGTTTACTCTAGAAATGGGATGTGGTCACATCCGTCCCTGCCCACCTCCAAACATAGTTTGAGTGATCATGTGGTTTGGACCCAGTCTGTATTTATCTGTGTCCGCTTGAGTTCGGATCATACGAGTCGGATGTTTAACAGGCGTGAACTAGACCTCTGTTTTTCAGAGGTATGACTTGAGCTTCCTGTCTCTGTCGGTCAACACAAGTGTCTAGTGGAAACTCCTTATCCACTACCAGGGAGCTTAAGACCTTTAGTAAGACACATATCCATATAAATGAAAGTAGAGACTCAAGTGGTGTACAGTGGGAATACAAATAAATTCTCTCATTCTCTACAGATTGAAGCTTCTGTAGTTTGTAGTGCTGAATAAGAGTCGTCTCTTGCTCTCTCTCTGCAGGATTCGGGATCATACCCCTCCACCGCTCATGTTCCTGGCCCCGGAAACACCATGACGCCGCAGCCCAGCAGCAACAGCATCCCGGCTAACCATAGTAACACGGCCTACATAAAGCAGCAGCAGCAGATGCAGTTGATGAGTCAGCAGCAGAAACAGTTCCTCCAGAGACAGATGATGGCCGAGCAGGTGCCGTTGCTATTTATTGCTTTGATACAATGCCAGCAATAGATTAAAGAAACCATTGTTGTGTAGTAATAATCATAACTAATTCTACAACTGCTTCCAAAGTGTCTCATTCACAGATCTGCCTCTAGGGGGCAGCAGCCTCACAGGAATACTTTGGCTAGAAGTCTGTGGGTGTCTGAAAGACTCCAGTTCATCACATTGTTGAAGTAACTGAAGTGTGTTTGTCTCAGGAGAAGCAGCGGCAGCAGCAGGAACAGCAGCTGCAGAGGCATCTGACCCGTCCACCGCCTCAGTACCAGGACCAACAGAACCCGCAGGCCCAGCAGAACCCATTCCAGCAGCAGCAGGTGCCGCAGTTCGCCGGTGTGCCACCCTGCCTGGCCCAGCAGCACCCCTCAGGCTTCCCCGAACACACCATCTCCGGTATTCCCCTTTCTCTTCCTGATCATCAACTAGCCCCATTTACATCACCTGTTAGATCAACTGCCATTTTGTTGTCCAGAATGCATCAGGACACATACACCAGACATCCGTTCATTACCACCTCCAAATATAGTTTGAGCAATCGAGTGGTTTGGACCCAGACCGGATTGCACAAGTTGGAAACTAGACCTCTGTTTTTTTACTCACGAGAAAAGTTCAGTATGACATGAGCTTCCTGTCTCTGTAGGTTAACACAAGCAGCCTTTTGTTAGTAGTAAACAAACAAGCCCACCTGATTTGCAAGCGTGTTTATTGATAGACTCATTTGAATGGCAGAAACACAGTATGGTTAGTGTGTGGTGAGGTGGTGCTGCCGTTACACAGAATTTTTCATTTATCTGCGAGTCTGTGTTGAGTACAGGCGGTCTTTTTCCTGCAAAGTAAGCTTGTAAAATAGATGTGGTGAATGAGTTTGGAAAGTACCAAGTCTACGATAAGAGACTTGGCTCATCAGAAGGGTTGAGTGTAGGAGGTTTTGGTTATGAAATTGATGAACAGGATGTCCCACCTTTAAATGGTGCTTGATAGTGACTCGAACACCTTACTGGACTGTTCTTTGGTACTTTCTCAACCTTTCTAATTGGTTGTAATCATTTAAAGAACAATGTACTAAACATAGGGCTTAAGAAAACTTTCCGTTGCCTGAGGGCAATGCTGTGCTGTAGAGGGTTAAACATATAACTGGAGCTTCAGGTGAAGCATCAGAATTCTCTCTGGTAACGTTATGCAGGTCTTCTGCAATCTGTTATTCCTAGGGGTGTGACGAGATCTCGTGCCACGAATCAGTTTGCTGATCACGTGACGAGATGACTGACAAGACCACAGCGGAGGATTCGTTACACAACAAAGCCTAAGCATCTGACAAATGTCTGATCTTGTAGAATTCGCACTCGGCATCGCCGCTCCCTATTCAGAGTACGCGTGATCACAAAAGCGAAAGTAAAACGCGAGTGCGCATTCAAACGCGATTTCAATACCCCACAGTTTGGAAGCGGCTCCCTGTTGCATGCAAATATCTCTCCCAATATGAAAGCTATCTTAGGCCGGGCTGTGTAGTTGTAACCTTCTCAACTCTTTATCATGCTTGAAGAAAAAATTGGTCTCTATTTGCACTTTGTATATTGAGAGAGTAATTTGATTATGGTTGCACTTATTGCATGCACTTAAGACCAAGATAAAACTTGTTCATTTTTAATTATACTGTTTTTATTTCTATGATCAATTTGTGGAAAGGAGTTCAGTTAGGAGGTCAAAAGTTGTAGAAGCTCATAAATCGTGTACAGTTTTAAGGTCTGAAGAGACTCGTATGAAATCATAAAGCAGAGAAGCCAGTCAGTTGAGTTTGTGGCAAAACCTTTTACAGTGCTTGAGTATTGTTGTCTCTTACTGCATATGATAATTCATACTCAGAAAGTAGAACTGAAATGACATTTATTACAAGATGATTAGTTAAAACATTTCAAATGCACCTGAAGACCTCATGCATTTCGTCATTGAGGATTTCTTAAAAATACTCTCATCTCATTCTCGTGAGCTACCTCTCTCGTCACACCCCTAATTATTCCTCTTAAACCCACTTCATTTGCCTACACTTGAGAGCCACACCCACATCTCAACATCCAATCAACAACTGACACAGGAAACCAAGACCCGTCCTACATACTGTCTCTTTAATAATCCGTTACACTCGGATGTATGGCACAATAGTGAAGAATTCTGTGGCTACTTCATTTTGAAAATTAAACAGATTAAATCTTGCCATCTTGCTTTCTTGTTCTAACTGTGATTGTGGTCTACTGTTTTAGGTGCATCTCAACCAATAGGAAATGTCAACTCTCTCAGTGGCGCCGCCCCCGGAACGCAGCGGATGTTCCCTCAGACATCAGGCATGATGGGAATGGGGGTGGGCCAGAATGCTGGCCCAACCACTGGTCCCTCTCCGGCTGCCAGTCAAGCAGACATGAGCCTTCCATCCTGTGCAGGCGGTCTCGGCGTGCCGCAAGTCCTCTACGCCAACATGCCCATGCATCCCTCCCATCCCAACCAGCAGAGACCACAAATGTCTGCCGCTTACCGACAGAACGTTCTAGCGGCCCAGCAACAAGCACACTTGAAAAACCAGCCCAATGCTGCCATGATGAAGCAGCAGCAGCTGGCCCGTCTGCCCAACAGCATACCCAACGCCATGGCTAATAGCATGGGCTCTGCTATGCCAACCAGTATCCAGGGTGCCTTGCCCACACAAGCCCAGTCCTGGCAGCAGCAGCCGCCCCAGCAGCATCCAGGTCTCCAGCCCGGCTCTGCTAACGGAGGCATGCCAGCAGGTTTCCCCAACTCCGGCTTCCACATGCAGTCAAGATTGTCCAAACTTCCCAACAACACCCCGTTTCCTCAGGGTGCCATGGGAAATAGTGCGGCAGGTCGAACCTTGGCAGGCATGAACCCTGGACAAATGATGCCTAACATGAACCAACAACGGACAAATATGCCCCAACAACTGCCCGCTCCCGGCCAGCAGACGGCCCAGCAGGGGCAGCCGCAAGTGCCGCCTCAAACCCAACAGGTTCTGCCCGATTTGGGGCCCTTCAGCCAGCCACAGGCCGGACCCAATCGCACTGCAGGACTTCAGTGCAATCAGACTTATCAGCTCAACAGGACAGCCAATCAGCAGCTCCAGTTTAGCTACAACGCCCAATCGGGAAGCAGCTTGTCTGGGTTTCCTGCTGAGACTGACCTGGTGGACTCTCTGTTGAAGAATCAATCGACTCAAGAGTGGATGGACGATATAGACGAGCTGTTGGCCAGTCACCAATGAGTGATAACAGAGCCAGTGCTGGTGCCTTCAGTAGAAAACGTGAACGTCCGGTTTTGGATGTTCCTGCTCGTATCACGGTCAGATCTGCTGTGTTCTCTATTGAATATGTATATGGTGTATATAATAGAAGTCGAGTAGAGTATTCTCTGGACTGGAAGTTTCAAAGAGGGAAGCGCTCTACTACTGAACCTGTGGCTCAGTAAAACCACTGAATTTGAATGAGTGCACGCTCAGGCACACGTTCAGCCATTTACACGGTTGTGTTGCCTATGTGTAGGCAAAAGGAGGGTCTCTTCAATGTCAGGAATGTCTTGACACGGTTCCACAGGCCTTAAATTTGCACTCTTGAAGATGCACGATATGTGATTTAGAGTAAAAGAGTCTAAAGCAATAGTTCACCCAAAAATGTCATTTACTCACCCTCAATATCGGTCCAAAGCCATATATGACTGCATTTCCTTCATGAGCGTTTTGGCCGTTCATTTACATTTGGCGGCCTGAAAATGCAAACTTTTGAAAGTTTTTGAACAATACCGCTCTCGTCTTTGTGAAAATGGTGACGTCATGCACGTGTTACGTGTTCAGTTTATAGGTTTCTCTACAAAGTGATATCGCCATCTACTGGCCTGGCAGCAGAATACAGCGTTTTTGCATTCAGGCGAGAACGATCAAAAAACGAATCCGTTTGAACGGAGATCGTTTTGACAACATTGTCGTCTGTACGTGGGAAACGTTGTATTCTGCTGCCAGGCCAGTAGATGGCGATATCACTTTGTACAGAAACACTACGCACTGATCATTCGTCACATCGTCACAAGTCATATGAAGAGTTTGGAAAGACATTAGGGAATAAACTTTAATCTGGGTGAACTGTCGCTTTGCTTACATGGCTCTTATGTTCTACATGGATAGTTTTGCATTGACTAAATTTAGGAACTAGATGCTTTAAGATGCGTTTGATCAAGTCGTGATGGCTTGAAGGAGTGTAGATGAGACGTAATAGTGAAGAGGAAGAACATTTGATCTGACAAACTCCACAATTCTCCAGTGAACGTGGACTTACACTTTCATATGTTACACTACACTTTAATATTTCTTTTCTGGAATTGAATTTGAATGGATTTGGTAAGAGGGTTAATATTCCTGTTTTCTCCCTCTGATGTTACATTAAGGGGCGCGGATCCCAGCCGCGTTTCCTGGACTCTCGCTTCATCCCAGATTCTGTGACAGGATTTCATGTATATTTATATATTTGTTTTTTGTTTTGTTTTTTTGTATGTATGCAGTTTCTATTGTTCAGGAGAAGATAGATCTTATTTTTATATGTACATTGTTGCAAATTTTTGTAAGTATTTTATACTTTTTATTATTGTTCTCTGTAAAACGAGAGTATTATGTAAATATAGTTCTCTAGAAACGGGCTTGTTTGGTGTGTTTATTCAGCGTTTTATGCATCTTTGGAATGATTTGTGCATTTTAACCTAGATATTGCTAATGAACAGTGAGTTTTGGTCATTCAAGGGAAAAACCCCTCTAGGCTCTCACTGTACCTGCTGACAAATTTTACTATTAGTGATGTAATATCTGACCTGCCCAATTCGTTCAAGCTGATACAAGTGATTAAGGAAGAGCCAGTTTGTGTAGTTTGGACACACAGAGAGAGAGAAAAGCATCTGTTCTCACTGTCCACTGGAATGATGCTGGATCAGGTGGTGCTGTTAGCAGCGGTCACAGTGCTGGGATTGCTGGAACAAGGTAATGTCTGGAGATGGTCAAGTCAAATCAATGTTTGTCAGTTTGTACCGTCATATGCTCAAAAAACAGTTCATACAATGATGAAACATGCTTGAGCAACATGATTTCAAGTAGGATGCGTATGAATGGACAATAGTTATGTTGTTGAATGTGAACTTTAAACTAGTGAGTGATAAGAGTGTAAGTCATGTTGGCACGTACGCCTTGCAAATTGGCTGATAAAATAATACAGTATTATTAAAAGTGAGGATTAGGCTTGAAACGAGTAAACAAATGGAACAAAATGAGACATCTTGGAATTAGTTGGACAAACTCATTTTATCAAGTGCATTGTGGGTTTGTTTGTTTGTTTGTTTGTGTGTGTGTGTGTGTGTGTGTGTAGGCCTACTTAAATTGATATTCCCCTAAAATGTTCCAAACATTTACGACACAAAAGATGATATTTTGAAAACGTTGGGGACCAAACTGTTTTGGTGACCGTTGACAAAAATTACTGAGACATTTCTTTAAAATATCTTCTATTATGTTCTGATGATAGAATTGTGGTCTATCCCTTTAAGCTTTGTCAGAACAAAAATCACTCAGGAAAATTTATTTGTCAGATCCATTCTCTACAAACTATCTTTTTGCTTCTCAGGTGGGTGTTTTGTTTTAAGGATGACACATTTTTAAATGAAATGCCAAATATCGGTTTTGAGAACGGGATATTAAGCAATGTTTGTCATAAATTTAGTTACCTCAAAAATCCGTTGAAAAAACCGCGTTCATGGAGATGTGGTAATCGTGTTTCTCTTCCCGCCAGCGTACTTCTCTCTGAAGGTGATCTACGCGCGGAGGAAGTACTCGGTTTCGCCGCCCGCCATTACCGGACCGCCGGAGTTCGAGCGGATCTTTCGAGCCCAGTAAGTTCGACGGAATGGATCGCATTTACATCCATGACATGAATACGTAGATGACTTCCCTCCTTTGTCTCATTTGTCTGTCATATTCTGCTTTGCCAGAGCGAACTGTTCGGAGTATTTCCCCATTTTCATCTTCTCACTTTGGCTGGCTGGAGTTTTCTTCAGTCAAGGTGAGTTTCTCTGAACTGAACAAGCATTATCATCAGGTAGACTAACGCCTACTTTGTTCTCAAGAAAAACATATGAATTAATCGTGATAAAATGCAGCTGTAATATTTTATGTTATTAATAAATCTAGCTCAAGTAGTTTGCAAATATCACATTTTGAGCTTCTGAAGAGCAACCTAAGATATTTAGCCTGGCCAATCTAGTTAGGCTGGCATGTTCTGGTGGTTTATCATTGCATTTAGCACAACATTTTCCAGAATTCCACAGAGAAACACTGTACTGAAAACGTTTGTTTACAGTAACAGAGAGCATCTACTTTTTCATTTGAATGAATGAAAATGCTAAAATCTTTGGATATTTGGTCTGTTTTGATGGTTTTAGAGGGGTTTGGGGCACTTGACGGATGGTAAGTCTAGCAAATCGCCTTAGAAATGTCTACAAAAGGGAAGTTTCCCTTGTGAGAAGTGTACAAATAATACCTCTGCCTTGCTTTGGTTAACTATAAATTAAAAGACCAAAGAAGTCTATTTAGATTAAACTTCTCACATCTGACATTGGCTTATCGCCATAATCTGACATCTCACACTACAGATTTGCATGTAAACAAAAATACTTTGAAAATGTTTTATGCAAAACAGTGCAGTCCTGTTGCTGTGTTTTGCTCTTTAAAAACACCTCAGTTCAGATCTAAAATAATTAAACAGGCCTAAATTTAAGGTGGTGCTAGGTTAATTACTATTATACACTATTAAAAATAAAGGTTTTTGATTGGCATATGGTTCAATGAAGAACCTTTAACATCCATGGAATCTTTCCATTGCTGTAATAGTGGGGAAAAGGTATGGAAGCTTTTTTCTTTTCGCCATGAAATAAAAAATAGAAAAAAGTAATTGCGACTTTTGTCACAATTCTGACTTTTTTTCGGAATTGCGTGATATCAAAGTCGGAATTGCGTGAGATCAAGTCGGAATTTTGTGATATCAAGTCGCAATTGCGTGATACCAAAATCGGAATTGCGTGATATCAAAGTCGCAATTGCGTGAGATCAAGTTGCAATTGCGAGATATCAAGTCGGAATTGCGTGAGATCAAGTCGGAATTGCGTGATATCAAGTCGCAATTGCGTGAGATCAAAGTCGGAATTGCGTGAGATCAAGTCGCAATTGCGTGATATCAAGTCGGAATTGCGTGAGATCAAGTCGCAATTGCGTGATATCAAGTCGCAATTGCGTGAGATCAAAGTCGCAATTGCGTGAGATCAAAGTCGCAATTGCGTGAGATCAAGTCGCAATTGCGTGAGATCAAAGTCGCAATTGCGTGATATCAAAGTCGCAATTGCGTGAGATCAAGTCGCAATTGCGTGATATCAAGTCGCAATTGCGTGAGATCAAAGTTGGAAATTGCAAGAGAAAAAGTCAGAATTGTGAGATAAGTCATAATTATCTTTTTATTTTTTTATTCAGTGGCGGAAACAAGCTTCCATAAAAAGGTGCTTTAGATTATTAAAATGTTTTCCACACCAAGAAAATAATGGTTCTTTTAAGAATTGTTCACTGAAAGGTTCTTTGAGGAACCAGAAATGGTTCTTCTGTGTGATACGAACAAACCCCAAACCCAGCATATGAAACCTGATGATTTTCTCTCTCTCCAGCACTGGCAGTGTTCTTCGGGATCCTGTATCTTTACGGCCGGTATCTGTACTTCCACGGCTATGCGGAGTCCGCTCAGGGCAGGTAAAGCGCTGTGTGTGATCAGTTGTGTTGATGTGTGTCCGGTCGTGTCCTCAGCTGTTACTGTGCTCTGGCAGGCTGGAGCCGCTGTACTTCAGTGCTAAGATGCAGTGGGTTCTGATCGCTCTGTCCGGGCTGGGCGTCGTCTGCACCATCACACAGGCCTATCTGGGACTGGACCTGCTGTACTCCTTCACTCATGTGCTGGGCCTGACCGAACACACATGAGAAACGAGCAGGATCAGTGTTTCCACACAGTCAGAATTAGTTTATACATCATTACATTTATGTATCAAATATAGGATGTTAATTAGAGGACATTCTTTTTGCATCCTAAATACAATTCAACTTTTTTCTTTTCTTTTTTTATTGTATAATTTTACAAAAATTACAATTTGACCAGAAATGACGCACAATAAAAATATTCTGCTTCCAAGTGATATTTAGTAATAGTAGTATGTTTTCTTCATACATCACGTCTCATATGTTGTCTAACAAGGTAAACAAGCACGTTAACTTTAGAAATTAATTCAATTTGGTGGAAATTAGATAGATTGTTCCAGACAGACAAATGTATTCAAGCCCTCAACTGAAAAATCTAATAAATACATTTATTAATAAGAAATTCGAAACAACTAGAGATGGTGTTAATTTGGCTACAAATTAAATCAATTACATATTTTAAAAAGCAGCACAGAGAAGTGAATTGAACAAGAAAGGCAAAAAAAATAAAAATTAATAAAAAAAAAAAACCATTTTTCATCTTTTGGTGTTAACTCAGACTGCAAAACATTAAGGAAACAACTTCAACATAAAAATCAACACCTTATGACCAAAAATATACAGGAAATATAACATTCAATAAACCATAATCAGTTCTGGGATATGTGGAATAATCTGAGCACAACAAAACCTCAAGACCTACCAATACAAGATTTGGACAAAGTATTTTGAAAACTTATAAAGAAATCCCACCAACACAACTCGACGACAATTATAATCTGATCATACAAAATCTACAAACTTATGAAGACACAATTAAAAATAATTAAAATCCACTTGACTTCCCGATTACACATGAAGAATTGACAAACAATTGGACCCTAATAATTTCAGAGGCGTTTGTGTGAGCAGTAATCTGAGGAAGTGATTTCACTGTGTTTTAAACAATAGAATTGTAAACTTCGTTAATGAACACCAAATCACAGAACTGCTGACCACATTTACACCCTACACACCCTATCAATACACACGTAAAACAGACCAAAAACCGAAAAAGATTTGCATATTTACAATTCTCAAGCAATTTTGATAGATAGATAGATAGACTGAATTGTTTGACTCCATCTGTATACAGTTTTGTATGTCTGACCACTAGAAGGTGCTACAACTTAGTAGATCAGTGTCTGTGTAGACTAGATCAGTGTGAATTCTTTGTATTTATGCTGATCTTATTTGATGAAAACGCTGATGAAGTACTGACATTTTCCAGGACATTTTAGCTATACTATAGAGCAGAAACACTGGAGGCTGAGATATAATGATGTGATGGACATATTGTCAATGAATATGATATAGAAACTCTTGAATGAGGCATTGCTTTTGTACAAACGCACCACAGAATCACAAAAACTGCCTCTAAAAGTGGTGGACCAAATTTTATAGGACCAAAAGTCATTTAAATAAGCTTTGTAATTTCAAAATCTGATCTTCTTCCTTTAAATGCTAATTACTAATGAATAAATAATTTCATAAATTGTAGTATTGGACCGGAAATGATCAACTATCCATGAAAGAAGGTGCTGTCATTGTTGTGTTTTTCGGGTAACACATTTATTAGATATTGTCTTGATTTCATGATAATAAACAAATAATTCATGATAAATATTCTGAGGAAACAGAAAATGCACAAACACCATGGGTGTATTTCCTGATTTCTGACTATCTCCTGGCTCTTCACTGTCTTTGGTTTTGTCAGCCTTCTAAACTACTGTTAGCTCTTTCCCCGTCAGAATTTGTGATCATTTTCACAAAACTTTAATGGTCCCCTGAATATGTTGTTGTATAAATATTTGCACATACAGTATATCGAAAGAAAGTACAGAGCCTCTGCTTTTAAACATTTTATTCTTGCTCCATTCATTCTTTAGATCAACACTTGAATGTGGGCAAGTTTCATTAAAAAAAGCAACATTTTGAACAAAAATCTGAGTGAATCTTTCGGGTTCCCCAGTAAAAATCACATTCCGAGGGGTAAAATGTTCGTTTTTGGCGGGGTTGCCCTGGTAAAATTTGCTTTCCAGGGGCTAAATATCATGTGATTTGGGGTCGCTTCAACCTGCAGACATGGAAAAACAACCCGCAGCAACAGTGTTGAAGTAGCCCAATTCTGCGGGAAAACCGTGGACATGGCAACAACGAAGATCTGTAATAGCGCCCCCTACCTACATGGATTGCCGGAAAATTATGTCAACGGAGGGGAAAGAGTTAATAAATCTCTGCAAATGGATCCACAGTAGTTTCACAATTAAAAGCAAGATTGAATGCATGTGCTGCTAAAATTAGATCTGCGTTCAAGAGCTTCATCCCAGACGGATGTTGACACGTGTTCAGTGAAGCTGGAGATGGAGGTAATGGTGAACATGTGTCTGTTTTTAAGAGTAACTGGAGGAAATAATGGAGGCTTTTATGTGACATTAAAGAGAGAGCAGTGCACATCTGTGGGATTTTGCCACTGACGAATATTAAGCTAAAATATAGAAATAATGTAGTTAAAGGGTTAGTTCAGCCAAAAATGAAAATTCTGTCATTAATTCCTCCCCCTCATGTCGTTCCACACCCGTAAGACCTTCGCTCATCTTCAGAACACAAATGAAGATATTTTTGATGAAATCTGAGAGGTATCTATAGACAGCAATATAATCAACACTTTCAAGGTCCAGAAAGGTACTAAAGACATCGTTAAAACAGTCATGTGACTGCAGTGGTTCAACCTTAATGTTATGAAGAGACGAGAATACTTTTTGTGTGCAAAAACAAAACAAAAATAACCACTTTATTCAACATTTGTCTGTCCCGTCATTCTGCTACGCTATTTACGTTTGCTGAGCGTCCGTGTTTACGTCCGAATGCCGGCTCAGTATTGGCTAACGCTGATCACATGATCAACACGACGCATGCGTGTGATGCTGACGCAGGAGCCGGCCAATAATGAGTCGCTGTTTGGTCATAAACACGAATGCAGCAGAATGACAGGACAGACGAATTTGTTGAATAAAGTCGTTATTTTTGTTTGTTTTTGCGCACAAAAAGTATTCTCGTCTCTTCATAACATTAAGGTTGAACCACTGCAGTCACATGACTGTTTTAACGATGTCTTTAGTACCTTTCTGGACCTTGATAGTGTTGATTATAGTGCTGTCTATAGATACCTCTCGGATTTCATCAAAAGTATCTTAATTTGTGTTCTGAAGATGAACGAAGGTCTTGAATGACATGAGGGTGAGTAATTAATGACAGAAGTTTCATTTTTGGGTGAACTAACCCTTTAAAGGAGCTGTATGTAGTTTGATTATAAAGTATATTTGAGACTATATAGATCTGACTGTGAGACTATAGTTTGAATGAATCCCTTTTCTTTGCTCTTTCGGCTTTATCCTGAACATTGTATAAGCATTCATTCGTTTCATATGTCGTTGAACAGAAGAGAGGCTCTCGGGAGCGTAAACGTCACATCCTTTTTTCCTGGCAAAAATGTCCTTCGCATAAAAATCAGTCCACAGGCTTTCATAGGAAGTTGGGGAAGGTTCGGTTTTTTTGTTTCGTTACAAGCCGTTCACAATTGGCAATACAATGCGACAAACACATGAAAATTCTTACATACTCTACAGCCCCTTTAGGTCCTGAGACTTTTTCATATCTGAGATGTCTAAGTCTCAGCGGTGAGAAGAGAGATTTCTCTGTTTAGATGTCTCTCTCCAGACGTCAGATGAAGCATGTTTAGGTGAGGAGATTCTTCACATTCTCTGTGTCATGTGACGTATAAAGTATCCCAAATCTGGGATTTCCAAATTATAGATGAAAGAAAGTTGTTGTCTGTCTCTCATTCTGAAAATGATTGGCTGTAATAAGAAAACTGGTTAAAAAATTGGATTATTCATGCACACACTGACTGACTGATCTGTTACTTCTTCAGTAAATGAATGTGAACGCACGACTTTCTCTCCTCTGAGTCTGTCGAGGTCAATTGGTTTAAGGTGGTATTTTTAGCAGAACATTATCAAGAAATATTTAGGTCAGAGCGACAGTAATGTGTGTGTGATCTGAAAAACAACAGTGTTTATCTCAGAGATACAGTAGATGCACCAGAATAATCTTAAAACTTAACTTTTTGCATAAATTCAGAAAACATTTTTTCTAGATCTTACAATATAATTTGCATGTAGACTGAAGTCTCTGTTGAAGGTGGCAACCTGAGCACCTTGAAATGATGAAGTTTGAGAGAAGCGAACAGTGTGTTGATGTGTAATGAGTGTTTGTCTTGGATTGGTGTTATCAGCAGCAGGATGCAGAGAGCTCTTGTTAAAGGTGTCATGTGATGCTGAAAGCTCTCGTTTCCTTTAGCTGCTCCAGCCCATGTGACCCGACTGAGCAAACTCTGACATCCAATAGCGTTTCACTGTTTCCTGAACGATTGTGTGAGAGTGTTTTATTAATGAAATAATATAATCTGACACAAACCATTGTTGCTGTGGTGTATTGTGAGGTTTTGTGTTTTTATTTCACACACAAATGCGAGGTTTTTACACTACTACGTGAGAACCAATGGGGTGATTATTTCAAGACCCCTGAAGGAGCCATTCAAATATCATTGTCTCTCTCTCTCTCTCTCTCTTTCTCTCTTTTTCTCTCTCTCTCTTTCTTTCTTTGGCTTGAACACACAGGTGCACGTTCTCCAGATTCGCACTGATTTCAGCTGACCTGACTGTGTGGATAGGAAGTTGTGTTTTTGGCGAACAGGGAAAAAAAAAATCATATGGGATTTTTGCTGCTTCCTGTTGCAGGAAACACGTTCAAGGATGCAGAAGGGGAGGGTGTGTGTGTGTCAATGAAAGTGAATACACATCTGTATCACAACAAGGACAGAGCAAAGAGTTTCTCTACAGGGCTGTTGAACCTTAAATTGGCTGTAAACATGTTTATGCATGATTTGTTAGCATATTCATGTATCGGGAACACTTTACGTCACAATGAAATCAATATTTCACAATTTTTTTTTTTTATGGAATCGTGCAATATTTATTCTAAATGATTTATCGGTGCACACCATCATTACTGTTTTAAATTCATGTTCCTCGTAATCTTGAATCAGAATAACTTCCTCTGGCACTGACATCTCTTCTCTGATGACAAGGGCGGGGCAACCTGTCACTCACATGAGATCCACCAATAGCAAACCACAACCATCCAATCAATTCCCCACAGACAAAATCAAGCCCCGCCCTACATTTGTTCTTGTTTGAGAAGCGTTTCAAATAATATTTCATGGTGAGTTTGAGTTTTTCAAGTTTGAGTTTTCATGGCTAAAGCAGCGTGCGCGATCAAGCTCTCAGCGCCGTCTGCTGGTGAAAATAATGACTGCACGATTGCTCTGGTAACCAGGGGCCAGTTGTTCAAAAGCAATCTGAATGGATTTCGGCTATCGGATTGGATGAAATCTTGAAAATCAGTTGTTCGAAAGGAAAAAAGGATTCTGAAATCAGATTAGATCACAAAATCCAATCTTGGTTTTGATCTGGATAAAATCATCAGCTTGTGTTGTTCGAAACTTTTTAGTAAGATTGGGATACCTTTGATCCAAAAAAATCTGAATTATACTGATCCCATCAGAAGGGTGGATTTCAGGAACAAAAATGTAATAAAACTTTAAAACTGGTTAAAAAATAAAAGTTTCATCAAAGTTAATCCAAACTGAAAACAAGATTATATAGCTTATTTTTGGTTTGATATAAGATTATTTTGCTTACCCCACTGGCAGATTATTTTGCTTGTTTTAAGGAAAAACTCACTTAATTTTGACTTATTTTTTCTGAAAACAAGAAAATAATTTTTACTTGTCAAGGAAATGCTTCTTGATTTAAGAACTTTAAGATATTTTGACTAGAAACAAGACAAAAACTCTAAGAACAGCATTTTTTGCAGTGTTAGTGGACTTCAATTGGCCCCAAACAGTTAAAGATCAAAATTATAGTTTCAGTGCAGCTTCAAAGGGCTTTAAACGATACCAGACGAGGAATAAGGGTCTTGTCTAGAGAAACGATTGGTCATTTTCTAAAAAAATTTAAAAATTATATACGTTTTAACCATAGACGCTTGTCTTGAACTAGCTCTCTTCTTCTTCTTCTCTATTAGAATTCCGGCAGTGTAGACGCTGCTAAGTGTGTTACTGCCCTCCACAGGTCAAAGTTTGAACTAAATTGTCATATACTTGCACTAGCAAATTGTTTATGACAATTTAGTTCAAACTTTGACCTGTGGAGGGCAGTAATTCTGATAATAAGGAGAATAATCCTGGAATGTTTTCATCAAAAACCTTAATTTCTTTTCGACTGAAGAAAGATGGACATCTTGGATGACATGGGGGTGAGTAAATTATCAGGAAATTTTTATTTGAAAGTGAACTAATCCTTTAAAAATGATTCCTGACATTGATTTAATTCAACACAGTTGAGTTAATTCAAACTCTAACAACGTTTGGACAGCTGCATGAATTGTTCATAAATACAGTTTAATTTGAAAATCTCCTAAAATTGTTAATTAACACAGCTGGAAATGTATTTCAGATGTTTATTGATATCAGCATTCATACATCAAACAGAAAAAATAGAAGTTTTAACAACTTTATACATGTACAGTTCAGCTCAGAGTTTGATTTAATGAAAACAGCAGTGAATGTTTGATGTTTCACGTCTGTTAATGAGTCTCTTAACGATAGAAGAGCAGCACAGATGATTCAGTGAGTTGTTTGGATGCAGCTTCTCTCAGGTCCAGACCGGTGAAGTCTCCACACTGCTGACGCTGAGGGAAATATCCTCCTCCAATACAATACTGAAAAACACACTCACATCAGCCTGATTCCTTTCTAATATTCAGATTTGACGAAAGCTGAGAAATGACTTACGTGCTGAGGATTGCATTCAGTGGGTTTGACTCCGGAGCACATGGCCATGGCTGCTTGATCGCTGTTAAACACTCTGAAGGTGATGAAGCCAGACTCAAACTCCTCTGAGAAAAACACAACACACACAGTCAGTACCCAGCATTCCTGCACTTCATTTTCGATGTGATGTGGATTTCTTTGGGCCTGTTTACACCTGTTCATCTGATTGTGAAAAGACCAGGTGGAAATGCTCTGAAACGGATTTAAATCTGATCACTCAAACCACCTCAGGACGTGTTTTGAGACTCATTCCAGACGAAACTGGATAAGTGTAAATGGGACCGTTTTAACAAATCAGATCAGAAGTGAGCAGGTGTAAACAGGCACTTTGATGTAAAGTAGAGTTCAGTACTTCCAGCAGACGGTCCATATAATTTTGTAGTTGAATCTTTGTCTCCAGTATCATACACCACCGGACTGACGGCTCCCGTATCGCTCTTACACTGTCCGGCTCCAAACCTCACCGGGTACTTCTGTTACAAACACAACACAAAACATTTCATTTTCTGTTGTTACATTTTTACATTTCTTCCATAAAAATGCTTTAAAACATTTAGATTTTCCCCCCCAGAATTATTGTAATGCTTTAATGGTCAAATTAAAAGAAGATGTAAGCTGGTCGTCAAAAAAACTGTGTAGTGTAAATGCGGCCTATAAGTGTCAGTACTGATGCACACACTCTTTAAAGCAGCAGTACATCCGTGCATGTTGGATTTTTATATAGTCTGCAGACAGAACTGTGTGTTTGACCTTGAATAAGTGGTACAGGTTTCCCCCGTGCTCTCTCAGGAACTGGCTCTCTGTATGGTAGCGCAGGATGGCAGAAGACGTCCAGTTTCTCAGCTGCACATCATTGGGAATGTGCCACACTGACACGTCTTGTGCGGAGATGTCGTAGTAGCCAGGATTCTGCGGGATATAAGGGCCGTCAGATTGGTAGTAACATCCTGTCAGTGGTTAGCTGGAGTTTGGTGTGATGATGTACCTTGTAGTCGTCACTAGTCGAGCTCTCTGCACTGCCGAACGTGGCGGTGTTCGCCCATGCTCCGTCTCCTTCAGGCAGGCTCTGGTCATTTCCCTGCTGGCTCGACCAGCGGTCACCGACAGAGCACTTCCCTTTGATGTTGTTCTCATGGACGCTGGCCACAAGAGTCCATCCGCCTCCGGCTGTGCTCATGTCACAGAACGCCTGGTAATATGTGCCGCTCTCTGTGGTCAGGATGTACATGCCGTCTGAGGAGAAAGAAAGAGCCCAGATTCTGCTTTAAGAAAAAACTCAACTGAAAACTTGCAAATGTCCTTACATTTGGACGTATAATAATAATAATAAATCATATAAAACAAATTGAAGTATTGGTATTATTTAGTGACCAAAAAATGTCAAACTAATCAAAACACTCTTGTGTTTGAGCTTCTTCTTTGTCTTTGCTCATTCTGGACTTCATGAGATGATGCTTTTATTCAGTATTGAAGGAGTTCAGTACTATTCCTTCTGTATCTTCTCATAATCATCCATTAAAAATACTTTTTTGAAATTAATGTATTGTTAAAAACTTTTTCAACATTGATAAAAATCAGAAATGTTTCTTGAGCAGCAAATCCGATTATTAGAATGATTTCTGAAGAATCATGTGACACTGAAGACTGGAGTAATAATAATACTCTAATCACTGCTAGTTGACATGTAGTTAACAAGTTACTTGTAGTTAGTAGAATGTCTGTTCAGAAGCATCAAAATAAAGTGTTAGCAGATATTAAGCAGACAGACTACTAATACTCTAATGACTGCTAGTTAACATGTAGTTAACATGTAGTTAACAAGTTACTTGTAGTTAGTAGAATATCTGTTGGGAGCATCAAAATAAAGTGTTAGCAGATATTAAGCAGACAGACTACTAATACTCTAATGACTGCTAGTTAACATGTAGTTAACAAGTTACTTGTAGTTAGTAGAATGTCTGTTCAGAAGCATCAAAATAAAGTGTTAGCAGATATTAAGCAGACAGAGACTACTAATACTCTAATGACTGCTAGTTGACATGTAGTTGACATGTAGTTGACAAGTTACTTGTAGTTAGTAGAATGTCTGTTTGGGAGCATCAAAATAAAGTGTTAGCAGATATTAAGCAGACAGACTACTAATACTCTAATGACTGCTAGTTGACATGTAGTTAACATGTAGTTAACAAGTTACTTGTAGTTAGTAGAATGTCTGTTAAGAAGCATCAAAATAAAGTGTTAGCAGATATTAAGCAGACAGTCTACTAATACTCTAATGACTGCTAGTTGACATGTAGTTGACATGTAGTTAACAAGTTACTTGTAGTTAGTAGAATGACTGTTGAGAAGCATCAAAATAAAGTGTTAGCAGATATTAAGCAGACAGTCTACTAATACTCTAATGACTGCTAGTTGACATGTAGTTAACATGTAGTTAACAAGTTACTTGTAGTTAGTAGAATGTCTGTTAAGAAGCATCAAAATAAAGTGTTAGCAGATATTAAGCAGACAGTCTACTAATACTCTAATGACTGCTAGTTGACATGTAGTTAACATGTAGTTAACAAGTTACTTGTAGTTAGTAGAATGTCTGTTAAGAAGCATCAAAATAAAGTGTTAGCAGATATTAAGCAGACAGTCTACTAATACTCTAATGACTGCTAGTTGACATGTAGTTGACATGTAGTTAACAAGTTACTTGTAGTTAGTAGAATGGCTGTTGAGAAGCATCAAAATAAAGTGTTAGCAGATATTAAGCAGACAGTCTACTAATACTCTAATGACTGCTAGTTGACATGTAGTTGACATGTAGTTAACAAGTTACTTGTAGTTAGTAGAATGGCTGTTGAGAAGCATCAAAATAAAGTGTTAGCAGATATTAAGCAGACAGTCTACTAATACTCTAATGACTGCTAGTTGACATGTAGTTGACATGTAGTTGACATGTAGTTGACAAGTTACTTGTAGTTAGTAGAATGGCTGTTGAGAAGCATCAAAATAAAGTGTTAGCAGATATTAAGCAGACAGTCTACTAATACTCTAATGACTGCTAGTTGACATGTAGTTGACATGTAGTTAACAAGTTACTTGTAGTTAGTAGAATGTCTGTTGAGAAGCATCAAAATAAAGTGTTAGCAGATATTAAGCAGACAGACTACTAATACTCTAATCACTGCTAGTTGACATGTAGTTGACAAGTTACTTGTAGTTAGTAGAATATCTGTTGGGAGCATCATAATAAAGTGTTAGCAGATATTAAGCAGACAGACTACTAATACTCTAATGACTGCTAGTTAACATGTAGTTAACATGTAGTTAACAAGTTACTTGTAGTTAGTAGAATGTCTGTTGGGAGCATCAAAATAAAGTGTTAGCAGATATTAAGCAGACAGTCTACTAATACTCTAATGACATGTAGTTAACATGTAGTTAACAAGTTACTTGTAGTTAGTAGAATGTCTGTTGAGAAGCATCAAAATAAAGTGTTAGCAGATATTAAGCAGACAGTCTACTAATACTCTAATCACTGCTAGTTGACATGTAGTTGACATGTAGTTGACAAGTTACTTGTAGTTAGTAGAATGGCTGTTGAGAAGCATCAAAATAAAGTGTTAGCAGATATTAAGCAGACAGTCTACTAATACTCTAATGACTGCTAGTTAACATGTAGTTAACATGTAGTTAACAAGTTACTTGTAGTTAGTAGAATGTCTGTTGGGAGCATCAAAATAAAGTGTTAGCAGATATTAAGCAGACAGTCTACTAATACTCTAATGACTGCTAGTTAACGTAGTTAACATGTAGTTAACAAGTTACTTGTAGTTAGTAGAATATCTGTTGGGAGCATCATAATAAAGTGTTAGCAGATATTAAGCAGACAGACTACTAATACTCTAATGACTGCTAGTTAACATGTAGTTAACATGTAGTTAACAAGTTACTTGTAGTTGGTAGAATGTCTAAAGTGGACCATAGAAATAAAGTGTTACCAAAATGTAATTATTCCAAACTTTTGACCGGTAGTGTATTTGTACTTGTCTACAAAACTCATTTCAAGCATTTAAAGAGAAGCTTTTAGATCAAAAGATGTTATTTTTTAAAAGATAATAAATAAAATCCAGTCAAGTCTGTCTAAATGTTTGACTGGTAGCGTATTTGAGTTTTTCAGAATGGTTTTAAAAATCCAAACTAAACTATAACACAGATACTGTATCTTCCACAGTCCTTACCCTGTGTGCCGCCGTGTTTCTCTTTGATTTCCAGGCAGCTGTGGGCGAGACTCCTCAATCTCGCGTGATAATTGCCCAGCTCTGGGTTGATGTAGGTGCCGTTGATAAGGATTGGCTTTGGAGTGACGGCTCCCAATACTGCAGACAACAAGACAGAGATATGACTGCGACATCTACAAACTAATCTGTGTTCACAGTCAAAAAAGTTCAATGTAGTTCCACATTTCAATATTCACAGTCCACTTACTTGTGTGCTTTAAGTGCAAAAGGCACATCAGGAAGAAAACGCAGCGCAGCATAGTTTTGAGTTTGAGCTCTTAGTTCTCGTCTGATGAAGATGAAGTTCTGTTGGGACACTCTCTTCTGTCCAGCAGCTTTTATCTCCCATCCCAGCTGATATCTGGAGTAAAACTGCCTTCTTGTGCAACACTGGTTCAATCATTAAACATGCAGTAAAGCCAGGGCTGGATTGGAAATCTGGGAAATGCCCATTACTGAAACTCCAATACATCATCATAGGCTGTTTGCTTTTTCTGCAACTTATCAGTTTGTTATGAAACATTACATCCATATTTATGTTCTTGGCACGTGCTTTCATCACAGCAAATTACGGAAAAGTGCATGAGTTTGTGAAAGTGATGAATGCAGTTGATTGTTGTCATTCGTTGAATTAGATTCTGATAGGCTGAGAAAATGAGAGATTAATTAAATACTGAAATAACTGGTAACATTTAAATTAATTGGTTTTATACAAGTCAAAAATATTATGTAACATCACTTAATTAACCGAAATACATTAATTTATACCAACAAAACTAGTTAGTATGTGTTGAATCATAAGGTAACAATTGCAAGTTTCTACTTTTTACAGTGAATATTTATTTTTATTTTTCATCTAGCACAATTAAAACACCTTTGTTTTAATCTTTATTTTAACATCTTTGTTTTAATCGTGGACTTTTGGTTGCACAAGTCTTGTAAGCACACTGTGCCATAAATGCCAAGGTCAGTGTCTGCTGACCTGTTACTGTCTGTCCGTCTGTTTCAATATGTTTCATTTTAGGCATTTCCCAATAGCTGATAATGACAATCATGAGCTAAAATCCCTAAAACAGATCCTTCCAAAGTGCTTTGGGGAGTTTACCAAGAGTTAGGCAATGCAGTTTGTGAAATATTTAGCAATAATTCAAAATTTGCTTGTTTTCAATATATTATAAAATAAAAAACTATAAAGAATCCCACTTTTCTACCTAGTCTGCTTGTCAAATAGAAAAAAATATATTATTATTTGATTATTAATACTACTGTAACTACTGAACTGACTTCACATGCACAAACCATTGCTCTTGCTTTGCATCTTTCTGAAGTGTCAGAAAGATCATGAGAAGATAAAATGATCCCATCGGAGATGGTTTGTTAGAGTTTGTTCATGTGCATTGTGAACTGATTTGAACTCAATGACACTAAAAAATTGGATTTTTTACTCACATCTGACACAGATCGGAATTTGTCAAGTCAAGTCAAGTCACCTTTATTTATATAGCGCTTTTTACAATGTAGATTGTGTCAAAGCAGCTTTACATTGATAACTGGTACATTATTTGGCTGCACAGCAGCTCTTAAAGAATAGTGTCAATGCAGGCAGATCAAAGCACTGTTGAATATCAAATGTCAAGTCAAATGTCAAGTGTCCCCAACTAAGCAAGCCAAAGGCGACAGCGGCAAGGAACCCAAACTCCATCAGGTGACATCAGGTGGCAGACAAGTGGCAAAGAGGTGTTTAAATGGAGAAAAAAACCTTGGGAGAAACCAGGCTTAGTTGGGGGCCAGTTCTCCTCTGGCCAACAGTGCTTTGTTACGATTCAGGTTGCCATCGTAAGTCCAATAGGATCGCAACATTCAAAGTATTTATTCCAGTTCCATCCAATTGAGGATCATATTCATCAATTTGTTCTTCAATTTGATCATCTTCACCAAGATGTTCATGTCTTTCTTTCTTCAGTTGAAAAGAAATTAAGGAAAACATTCCAGGATTTTTCTCCATATAGTGGACTTCACTGGGGTTCAACGGGTTGAAGGTCCAAATGTCAGTTTCAGTGCAGCTTCAAAGAGCTCTACACGATCCCAGACGAGGAATAAGAGTCTTATCTAGAGAAACCATCGGCCATTTTCTAAAAAAAAATAACAATTATATACTTTTTAACCACAAATGCTCGTCTTGCACTGCTCTGTGATGCTCCACGCATTACGTAATCACGTTGGAAAGGTCACGCGTGACGTAGGCGGAAGTACCGATCCAGTGTTTACAAAGCGAACGTGTAAAGATCAAGTCAAACGGCCTTTACAAAAAAAGGTAAAACAACGATGTCGGACAATTTTGAGTTTTTCGCTCTACTGCGAAAAACTCTACTGCGGTACTTCCACCTACTTCCAACATGATTACGTAATGCGTGGAGCATCACAGAGCAGTGCAAGACGAGCATTTGTGGTTAAAAAGTATATAAATGTTTATTCTTTTTTAGAAAATGAGCGATGGTTTCTCTAGATAAGACTCTTATTCCTCGTCTGGGATCGTGTAGAGCTCTTTGAAGCTGCACTGAAACCCGTTGAACCCCAGTGAAGTCCACTATATGGAGAAAAATCCTGGAATGTTTTCCTTAATTTCTTTTCAACTGAAGAAAGAAAGACATGAACATCTTGGATGACATGGGGGTGAGTAAATTATCAGGACATTTTAATTCTGAACTAATCCTTTAACATTTCAGTCGTATCTGACTTTTGGTGATTCTATGGCCATCTCTTGCCATATTGAGAATTTTATTGCCGATGATTTTTCCGGGATGATTTGACCCTCCCCATTACATGTTCACACACCTATGGACAATTTAGCATCTCCAATTAAACCTATTCTGCATGTTTTTGGATTGTGGGGGAATCCGGTGCACACCCACGGAGACACAGGGAGAACATGCAAACTCCACACAGAAAGCCCTCCGGACTCGAACCGGCGACCTTCTTCACCGTGCCGCCCTTTCTCTCTCTGGTGATCACATATCCTGTCTTGGTTCCTGCCCCTTTCAGTCTTAAAATGAACATTAAGGTCAGTGTCGCGTCCTGCCCTCACTCCACCTACAGACACACGTCATTCTCACTCATTCTCATATCTCTGCTTCTGGATCAGATTTGTCTCAAGGCTCTGTCCTCAGGATGAGGTAAGGTCTGAATCATGTCACCTGTGGAGTGTTTAAGAAGATGCGCTCTTGTCCTGACAGGTTCCTGAACACACGAAGGCCCTCAGTCTCTCGTAAAGGTCAGCAGAAAACCTTACCTTTACTACTTAAAGAGTTCAGCTGCTTATATGATTCTTGAGTATAATGAGGGTAAAGAGCTCAAGAGGGTCTGAGCTCAGACTCAATTGACAGGATTAGATGAATAAACTCCTTCCAAACTTTTGTTGTAAAAGTCCTTCTTCCTCTTCATCACGACTTGTGAACAGGTGGCAGTTATTAAGGCAATTTAGGTTGAATCAGATCAACAGTATTGGTCATGGAGAGCACTGTGACTCCGTCTCTCATTTCTCTCCATGAGGTTTTCATGACTGAAGACTCATTCTAGTGAGCCTCTTTCTCTGGTAAGAGTGAATGAGAGAGAAGTGTTGATAATGACACTGCCATCCTCTCCATTATCTGTGTATTTATGCACATCAGAGATGTTTGACACAGAACAGCTCTGAAACTGTTATACCTTTAATCAAATTAGTTCTCAGCTGTTCAGGAGAGTCTAATGTGCACATATTTCCTCATACATTCAGACAGAGATGTTTGAAACCTGCTCCTTCTATTTCAGTCTAATTTAATGAGGTTTTTTAATCTTCTTTCACCCTCAACCGTTCAGTCTTTTCTTCATCTCTCTCAGAGATGAGTCTTTGTGATACAGTTCAACAGAATGCGTCACTTTTTTAAACGCTGTATTCACTTCGTTGTCATTTGTGTCAACTTTGTGATATCACAACCCTTACAACTGTTTTTAAGTCTTTTCATCTTTGTTGAGTGCTGGACAGTGCAGCTTGTTTGTCAGATGGACAGAGTTGGTCTGAATATCCATCTGGAGATAAGAGGCTGTCGTCTGTCAGGAATGTGTTGTGAGATTGGTCGGCATTCCTTCCAGCCCTCAGATGAGACCAACTGACCTCAAGCCACTGAAACTTGTGTTTATGTGCGTCTTCACCGTTTCCTCTCCGCCTGCCGAAAACATAAACAACAAGTAGCAGTTCACCTCGGCCGGCTGGTTTACTGTGTCACCGTCTATTGTTTAAGCCGTACAATGATGTTTAGATCCCTCATCCTAGTGTGATCAGGGGAGGTGGAGGTAGGGAAGCAGGGAGGTCGTGAAACACACACACACACAGAATGTGCCGGGACTGTGGTCTAATTTAATTCACAGATGCCATTTTGAAGAAAACCTCAGCGTCGCAATGTGGCAGCCAGATACCCTGGGACTTTTGTTTTTGTGCGTTTCATATGGGGAAAACTCACAAATAATTGCATTATGTTTTTGTACACATGCATGTGTGGTATTTGGAAAGAGAAAGTGAGTGAGATGTGCTTCTCTATGTTTAGCTTTTCTCACCATTCACATGTCCAGGTCATATTTCACCACAAAATCAACAGAAAAATATATACATATTTAATATTAAGAGTATTTTAGGACTATTTTAGGACCACTACAAGAATAGTTTAAATGAAAACCTGTATGCTTTTTTTTTCCATGGAACATAAAGCAAAAATAAATAAATAAATAGGGTTAAAATGACTCTACACTCTAAAAAGTGCTGGGTTAAAAACATCACAAGTTGGGTTGAAGATGGACAAACCCAGCGATTGGGATGTTTTAACCCAGCAATTGGGTTGTTTTAACTCAGCGATTGGGTTGTTTTAACCCTGCGATTGAAATGTTTTAACCCAGCGATTGGGATGTTTTAACCCAGCGATTGGGATGTTTTAACCCAGCAAATGGGTTGTTTTAACTCAACAATTGGGATGTTTTAACCCAGCGACTGGGTTGTTTTAACCCAGCGATTGGGATGTTTTAACCCAGCGACTGGGTTGTTTTAACCCAGTGATTGGGTTGTTTTAATCCAGCGATTGGGATGTTTTAACACAGTGATTGTTTTTTTTTTTTTTAACCCAGCTGTTGGGTTGTTTTAACCCAGTGATCGGGTTGTTTTAACCCAGCAATTGGGATGTTTTAACCCAGCGATTGGGATGTTTTAACCCAGCAAATGGGTTGTTTTAACTCAACAATTGGGATGTTTTAACCCAGCGACTGGGTTGTTTTAACCCAGCGATTGGGATGTTTTAACCCAGTGATTGGGTTGTTTTAATCCAGCGATTGGGATGTTTTAACCCAGTGATTGGGTTGTTTTAATCCAGCGACTGGGATGTTTTAACACAGTGATTGTTTTGTTTTTTTTTAACCCAGCTGTTGGGTTGTTTTAACCCAGCGATTGGGTTGTTTTAACCCAGCGATTGGAATGTTTTAACCCAGCGAATGGATTGTTTTAACCCAGCGTTTGGGATGTTTTAACTCAACGATTGGGATGTTTTAACCCAGCGACTGGGTTGTTTTAACCCAGCGATTGGGATGTTTTAACCCAGCGACTGGGTTGTTTTAACCCAGCGATTGGGATGTTTTAACCCAGTGATTGGGTTGTTTTAACCCAGCGATTGTTTTTTTGTTTATTTTTTTAACCCAGCTGTTGGGTTGTTTTAATCCAGCGATTGTTTTTTTTGTTTTTTTTTTAACCCAGCAGTTGGGTTAAATGTTTGCCCAACCTGCTGGGTAGTTTTAACTCAACAATTGGGATGTTTTAACCCAGCGACTGGGTTGTTTTAACCCAGCGATTGGGATGTTTTAACCCAGTGATTGGGTTGTTTTAATCCAGCGATTGGGATGTTTTAACCCAGTGATTGGGTTGTTTTAATCCAGCGATTGGGATGTTTTAACACAGTGATTGTTTTGTTTTTTTTTAACCCAGCTGTTGGGTTGTTTTAACCCAGCGACTGGGTTGTTTTAACCCAGCGATTGGGATGTTTTAACCCAGTGATTGGGTTGTTTTAATCCAGCGATTGGGATGTTTTAACACAGTGATTGTTTTTTTTTTTTTTAACCCAGCTGTTGGGTTGTTTTAATCCAGCGATTGTTTTTTTTGTTTTTTTTTTAACCCAGCAGTTGGGTTAAATGTTTGCCCAACCTGCTGGGTAGTTTTATTTAACTCAACTATTGTTTAAAAATTACTGTATTTCTTGCTTAAAATAAACCCAAAATATGTTGGAAATTGACATTTATTAATATGTTTCATAAATGAATCTTTATTAATAAGTTTAATGAATAATAATTAAACAATAAACTTAAATTGCTTATTAATAAATGTTCACCTTTTGATTATTATTGTTGCCTCTAGTAATTATGTGTCTGATTTTTAATTTCCAACCTATTTTGGGTTCATTTTAAGCCAGACATATATTAATTTTTAAACAATAGTTGGGTTAAATAACTCAACCGCTGAGTTTGTCCATTTTCAACCCAACTTGGGTTGTTTTTAACCCAGCATTCTTTAGCGTGTACACTATACTCGTGTCATTTTGTGTGTGGAACAGACAACAACTGTTCTGAATTCACAGTAAACCACGGCTTCACAGGGCTCATTGCTTTAATATACATCCTTTGTGACCTGCAGAAAGAGAGTGAAGGAGAGAAAGTTGAAAGCGAACAACTGGGACACAGTGCAGGAAATAGTGGGGAGAAATGGAGAGGAGAACATGAGTAGTCAAACCTTTGGTTTATACTTGGAGTTAATTAGAAAATGGAGAGAGGATTAAGTGTGAAAGCAGAGCCCTGTTTATTTAAGAGATAGACCCCGATCACATGGAGTGACCTCTGACCCCTGAGAAACACATGCACACTAGTTCTTAGAGAAAGAATAACTCCCTACTGCCCAATTCATGAGCATCAGATCACACATAAACATACAATCCAGTGTGTAGGTCTCTGATCTCTTTGAGGCTATCGCGTCATCTCTCTCTGCAGCTCTGTGTTATCACTCTGGGAAAAGCTTTTATTGGCTCGCAGGTAATGGGATAGTTTATGTTAGGAGACCCCCATGTAGAGAGGAAGTGGGGGTCTGCTCTTTTCCCCTCTCACCATCCTCTTTTCATTGGCCACAAGCCTTCAATAACATATTATTCTCTTGCTTGCACAACAAAACCATTGAGAGATGTTTGAAATTACATGTGCATGAATGTGAATGGTAACCTGATTTATTTATTGACAGTGAACTACACTTACCAGCGGTTGGGTTAAATGTTTGCCCAACCTGCTGGGTAGTTTTATTTAACTCAACTATTGTTTAAAAATGACTATATGGCTGGCTTAAAATGAACCCAAAATATGTTGGAAATTAAAAATCAGACACATAATTACTAGAGGAAACAATAATAATCAAAAGGTGTACATTTATTAATAAGCAATTTAATTAATGTTTATTGCTTAATTATTATTCATTAAACTTACTAATAGATGTTCATTTATTAAACATATTAATAAACGTTAATTTCAAACATACTTTGGGTTCATTTTAAGCAAATAAATTTTAAACAATAGTTGAGTTAAATAAAACTATCCAGAAGGTTGGGCAAACATTTAACCCAGTCGCTGGGTTTGTCCATTTTCAACCCAACTTGGGTTGTTTTTAACCCAGCATTTTTTTAGAGAGTAGAATAATGTTCATTTACATTAAAATGAATTAGCATATATATAATTATATAATAAAAATGGGCATTACCACTTGTAGTTCACTTGTAATTCGATTTTTTAATTAAATCTTTTCTTTTCATCACAAATTATATGCAGCATACAAATGAATGAATAACACTAACGTGAAAAAAACAAACTTATATTTTAGTATTTGGTATGTCTGTCCCTGGTTTGTAAAGTGATACCAAGACAAAAAATACATTTTGACTACTCCCAGCCATTTCAGAAAACCATTAGATGCTTCAAATTGAAGCACAAATCAGTTATTTTGGTTTGGGATTTTAAAATGACTAGCACTAAAGGTTGTTGGAGTGAGTCGTAGCGGTGACTGTCTGGGTTTGTGATAACAGAAACAGGTTCTGGACTTTACATCAGCACTCTCAGAGTTCAGATCCAGGCCTTGTTTTTGTTTTCAGGGCCCCTGAGGGTCTCACCTTAGGTTTGCTTCAACACTGATGACAGAAGCCAGAGACCACGACTCTTATTGTGTTTATTTAGGCAGTTTGGAAAATGATGTGTGAAGAGCTGGAGGCAGGGAATGAAAGAAGTGGGATCATGTTTCGTTAAAAGCACACCGTTGATTTCTCATTGCTACAGACGGGTGGAGTTGAGCAGCACTGTACACTCCTCCCTCAATGTTTATCATTGGCTCGTAGGCCGTTCCCACTTTAATGTGCCATCCCAGCCCACTAAGTTCCACAGTTCCTCACTTTATGTGGAGTCCTGAGCCGGGAAGCAGCAGCTGTGTGTGAGTGAGTAGTGAATAACATTGATTTGGCTGAAGGGGATAGCTGTATTTACAAATCAGAAGAAATAATCTGTTATAAAAGTGCTTTTGTTTTTGTGAATAGTGATCAATATTCTACCATGATTGTATATTGTTTAATATTAATATTATGTGTCCGTTGATATCAGTAAAACTCAGTTTTAAGGGTAACACTTCTTTGAAGTTGTAACTAAAGTTTTTCATGTTTCTCATTTTTGTGACTTTTACATTTACTGTAAATGGTAATTTTACAATTTTTACTTTTTCATAATAAGTTACTCTACAAAAGCATTTTTCTACTTTTTAGTATTTCTTTTCAACCATAGAGTAGGTTTAGGTTCTGAATATCTTTTGTGAATTGTGATGCATTAGAATGACTATCTAGGTACTTAGCACATCTGACTCTGACTAAAAGGAAATAGGAAACCTCACACACAGTCATGCTCCAGGTTTTGCTCCTTCTGGCAGCTCTTATTGAGTGTCCACCCTGTTACGCCCACAATATGGGCTCTGCTCCCCTCATTATTCAATATCGCGTCTGGGAAGAACAGCCCTCAGGGACAAGGGTGGGTCGCCTCCTGGATGACCTACGTGAGCGTGGGGTGACAGGGTCACTGGAAAACTTCCAGGTCGTCCAGCATGTGCATGCCCCACCAGTCACAGTTGCTTCAAGGGATGGTACTGTGTCAACACTAGGCAGGCTGGACCGCGAGGAGCTTTGCTCGGGAGCAGAACTTTGTAAACTGGCCTTCAATGTTCTCTACAGAAAGAATGGTGCTATGCATTTACTCTCAGTTCATGTGGAGGTGATGGACCTAAATGACCACAGCCCAGTCTTCCCCAGTCTAGTGCAGGAGGTGGAGATCTCGGAGACAGCCTCGCTAAGAATGCGCATCCCTCTGGACCATGCTGTAGATCCAGATGCGGGACATAACGGCCTGCAGACTTACTCCCTGTCTTCCAACCAGCACTTTGCTTTGGATGTCCGTACCTCTGGAGGGGCCAAGCATGCTGAATTAGTGGTCATCAAAGAATTGGACAGGGAGTTGCAGCCATCTTTAGAACTGGTTCTGACAGCATGGGACAAAGGAAACCCACCAAAATCAGGCAGCACTAAAGTTATAGTCACAATTCTCGACTCCAATGACAATAGCCCTGTATTTGAGGAGGCCCCACCAGTTATTGAGCTTGCAGAGAACACAGTTCTTGGGACCATTGTCATTAATCTCCGTGCTACAGACCCTGATCAAGGTGCTAACGGGGAGGTCGAGTACTCCCTTAGTAAACATGTCACACTGGAAGTGCAACGACTATTCAGCATCCATCCCAAAACAGGTGCTTTGACTTTACAAGGCCATTTAGATTTTGAAGAAAAGAAGGTGTATGAGGTAGACATCCAAGCTCGAGATCTGGGGCCCAATGCTATCCCGTCCCACCACAAGTTGCAGGTCAAATTGCTAGATGTCAACGATAATGCTCCCCGGATACACATAACATGGACTCCACCAGATTCCCCTTTCGCAACGGTCTCAGAGGGAGCACCAAATGAAACTTTCCTTGCTCTTGTGATTGTATCTGATGCTGACTCTGGGGCAAATGGGCAGGTACGAGTGCACATTCAGAGTGGATCTGGCCCCTTCAGACTCAAACAAATCCATGGAGACAATTACATGGTCGTAACCAATGATACTCTGGACCGTGAGAGACAAATGGAATACAACCTTACTCTTCTAGCTCAAGACAGAGGTGATCCTTCCCTGTCCTGCATTAAGCACATGACTGTCCGTGTTTCGGATGAAAATGATAACGCACCAAAGTTCACCAAAAGTCACTACCAGAGTGTCCTCAAAGAGAACAACACACCTGGCTTCCATTTCTTGACTGTGGAGGCACATGATGTTGACCTGGACCACAGCGGAAGGGTATCGTTCTCCATTAAAGAGTCAAATGAACTGGGGACACCAACAGCATTTTTCTCTGTCCACCCCAGAAGTGGGGCTGTTACTGTCCAGCAAACATTAGACTATGAGGAATCCCATTCCTACTCATTTATTGTGGAGGCTGTAGATCAAGGATTCCCACCAATGACCAGTAGTGCAACAGTGCTGGTTGAGATACAGGATGTTAATGACAATTATCCCATAATCCATGAGCCACCACCCAACAAGGGAGTTGCACTACTAAGTGTCCCAGTGAATGTGGACAAAGGGGAGATTGTGACTGAACTTGGAGATAAATCTCTGGAGGATAACTTCCACAAACCAAGAAATTACTCTTCCCTCAACAAACCCGAAGGTTTTCTGGCCACTACCATTCGGGCTAGTGATCCAGATTCTGGTCTCAATGGAAGACTCAGTTTTGGAATAACAGATGGCAACCCTTCTAACATATTTTTTCTGGACAAAACTTCTGGGCAGCTCTATGTGAACACATCTAATGCCACAGAATTGATTGGCAGAACTTTTAAGCTGGGCATAGCAGTGTCTGATATGGGAACACCTATGCTAACCACAAGAACCACTTTGGAAGTAACTTTCATCAACTTGCGTGACCACCTGAAGAACTTGTCTCATGATAACCAGGCCAAGTACAGTTTTACAATGCTTTTGGCAATCTGCCTTGGATCAACCTGCCTGGTATTATTTCTAGCCATTGCTTTAGCCAAGACATTCTGTCATCCTGACAAACGGGACAACCGTGCTTACAACTGTAGACAAGCTGAGTCAACCTACACCCGCCACCCAAGACGGCCTCAAAAGCACATTCGCAAGACTGACATCCAGTTGGTACCGGCGCTTCGGGGTCGTAAAGAAACTCCACAAGAAGATGAAGCTGAGGCATTGTCATCTACATTACCCTTAGTGGAAAGACCACATCCACAGGGCCAATTTACCCTTACACCAACCCTTGCTCGCATGACTCAGAATCAAGCCCATATGGAAATGGATGGGAACCCACCACTCACTCAAAGCAAGATACTCAGAAAGCCTGGAAGCATAGAGTGGAATGGAACACTTCCTTATAACCCAGGAACACCATATCGAACCCTGCAAAAGACAAGGAATTCTTCCTCCTCTTCTTTCGCAAACTCACAAACCAGCACCCTCAGAAGAAACAAAAATGAAGATGTCAAGCCCACTACCATGGACCCCTCACAAACTATAGCTTCAGTTCCCAGTAATCAGGCCACATTACGGAGACCAAAGACCATAGAAAGAAAAGGAAGGATGGAAGAGTCGGACCACAGGCAGATCCTGAGGAACCTCGTTCGGCTCTCTATGGCAGCCTTTGCAGAGAACGGTTCTATTGAACTGTCCTCTGCCTCACCCGAGGTGCAAGTAAGAGAATTTGTCTTTTTAAAAAACTATTTTAACATTTCAGATATGAAACTACATTAGACAAAACTACTTTGAAGGTTGTTGGGTTGGATTTCAAGGCACTCCAGTTCATATAAGCTCAAGTAGATGATAGTTTTCCCAGTTGTACTGGCTCATATCTATAGCAGCCTAAGGGGACAGTTGACAGATGATGAAGGCATGATGAAGTGTATTCAGAAACAGTTCAGTGTCACACAGTAACTTAAACCTTTAATATGCCTCAGGAGAAAACCCTGCCAATCCTCAACATTATCACATTACAGAGTCATACTGAGACTGAGAAGAAAATACAGATTCATTCCACAGTTGTCCTTTGGGGGGGAAGCTACTTAGATACTTCTGCACCGTAAGATTATACTTCTCAGACATGTATGGGCTGGAGGGAGTCAGCAACAAATTGCTTGTACTGATCTGATTCTCATTAAATGAAAACAAAGAACTACTTTTCACCAGCTTATATTTCAAAATACCAAAAGTGCTGTGCTAGTCAAACGGGGTATCCTTTGGGTCTGTATCCACCCAGATGCTTACCTCTACCAAAGCATTTAGCAGAACAAAAGGTCCTGGCACGGGTTTGAGTCCTCACGTGAACAGTCAGGAAGAGCGTGGATCCTGACCTCCCCCACTCCACCCCTTCTCTTTTCCTCCTCTCTAATCCACCCTCCCTTACTCACTTGGCCCAGTTGGCAAATTAGTCCTATGGCGGCTGCAGAGGAAAGGGGCCGAAATGTCACCGGTGCCTGTCCTCGCAGCCAAGGCTGGGTTTCTTATGTGTATCCTGGAAGGAAACAGCCTCTAGAAGAATAGACGCTGTGTAGAAACAGCTTCCTGTCTCCCCACACCACTTCACTTAACAATCTGTCTAACCCATTTTCCCATCCCAGAATGCTTAATGTAGGCTGGCCGTCTACTATGTTGTAGCTTAATCTGCAAAATAAGATCACGAATTAGGACATTCTAGCAAATCCAAATGGCCTTGAATATGTGACATCTTGTAGAACATTTGTTGTTCTAATCAATTCATAATCAATAGTGTCACTGTGTCAAATAGTGTCAAATTCCCCTATATAATAATTGATAAATTTTGTGTCTTTTTAATTCTACAGCAGGTGTCTCAGCTCCTGTCTCTTTTGCATCAGGGACAACTTCAGCCTCGACCGAATTTCCGCGGAAACAAGTATTCTCACAGAACTGGCCGGTAAACCTTTTTTAACTTCCTTTTGACTATTTATACAAGCTCTTGACCAAACAGACAATAAATGTAATTCTCATCCCTAAACTAAAACACACAACACAAAGCAATCCCACAATAACCACACTATCACAATAGCCATCTTAGAAGCTGAGATTTTATCGGGTAGATTTCTGGTAAAAAGGGAAGTAACCATCAGTCAGTGAGTGTCCGATCAGACCCTGTTTGTCTTACTTTACACACAGATTGGTATCTGGCAGAATACACTACTGTTTTCACTTATGTTCATTCAGAATCAAGAAGAGAAAGACCGTGACTCATCTGTGCAGGACTGTGCTTGCTTAAAACAAAGGCAGCGCAGTCACACTTCCTTCTGCTGTGTGCTGTATTGTTTGAGTTTCAGCGTTAAGATCATTTTAGCTCAAAGTAAAATCCCAGCTTTGTGAACTTTACTTAACTGATATTAGAGATAATCACACTGCTTCACCTGAGATTCCCTAACAAAAATGTGTTCTTCCGGCACCATGGTACAGTGATGGTGTATACCATTCAATATACCATGGTACTGAATAATCTCCATATTAAAATACCATAGTATTTAAATGGTACTACAATGAATATCATAGCATTCCATCATGGATGTGTCTAAATGTTATATGTTAAAATTACCATAATACTATACATACTATACAATACTATACATTTCTATACTATACATAACGCTATGTACAATTATTTTGCCAGTCCTCCCACATTTCACATGCGTCAGTTTGCTTGCCTATTAGAGTTGTCAAAAGTAACCGAACTGAAATTCTAAAAATTCGGATTCGTAAACACCTCCGATTGGCCATTGTGTTCACACGCTCATCGGATATGTCTGTGATTGGCTACAATGATCAACACATGGAAGTGTTTGAATTCGAAAACGTTTTGAAACGGGAGCGGAAGCGTTTGAAAGCAGGCGTCTATGAGCGTACTGGTCATGTCGAACATGTTTTTGAAGCATTGATCATTGTAGCCAATCACAGACATATCTGATGAGTGCGTGAACACAATGGCCAATCAGAGGTGTTTACGAATCCGCTCAACAGCGCTCAAAGCATCACATTTGCAAAACTTCTTTTGACAACTCTATTGTTATCATCTTACTTTGTCATTCCGACGTTGAAACATGTTCTGAAACACTCACTGCTTTACATTCTCATCGTGTACTGTAGGTCCGGGGATCGGGATGCTGATTGGCTGAGCACTAAAGACAGCGGTCATGGCGAGAGTGAAATGGGTGATATGGACTGGGAAACGGGCAGAGACTCGCCGGTCGACCCCTTATATGAAGAAGGCCTCACTAATCTGCTGACATCTGGTAAATGTTCATACTTTTAAAAGAATTATTGAGCCCACTGTTATGTTTAATTAAAGGGATAGTTCACCCAAAAATGCCATCGTTTACTTTATTCCCAACCCATAAGACTTTCTTCGAAACGCAAATGAAGATATTTTGTAATAGTATCAAGTCCACACAACTAAAACTTAGGTGATTTCCAGATATCTCACATTCATCCTGTTTACCACATTTGTTTCCATACACAATCTAGTAAGACAACAAATAAGATCCATGCGTAAAGTCTGTCGATCTGGATGTAATATAGTGAGATTTCTGCTGCTGTGTTTCCTTTGTCTATGTATAGAGTAAATGTTTGTGTGCAGTTCCTTCCATCTATTGTTCTGAGGATTAGCTCGCTCTAAATTAATGGGGACCTTTTTTGTTCTCCTGAATCAAAGGTCTAGTTTGTTTTTTTTCTAAATTAATCTCTCTGATGTCTGAGCAGATTTACTTCAAATCTTTATCTCAGTGCTGATCTCCACCAAATCAAAGATACACAGTGAATGATTTTACATGTCTCTGAGGTTTTCCACTCTTGTCCAAAAATAGGTGTCCCAAGAGGTAGACAACAACATTAAGTTGATCTCAGACAATCTCAGAATGCATTGCGATAAACTCACTCTAAATTAAAGATGGTCAGAGTTGAGAGAATTTACTCCAGTAGTGAATCATCATTAAAAATGGTTCACTTTTTAGTGTGATATTTGTGTGTTCTTTGTATTGAATATGCTAACATCACTGGAATCAGATGTAAGCGGATCTGCTGACTATATAGAGTGTTTCACTTATAAAGTTCCACGACAATTAGGAACCTCAGAAGTCAACAAGGCAGTTCACTAGGTTTAGGAACAGAGTGTGTGGTTTTGCGGTTTGGTTGAGTCAGTATTGCTGGAGAAGTTCATCTGGTCGTGGTGTTAGTCATGCTGGAGAACACAGACAGGCAGTTCTGTGTTTATTGTAAGGAGTTTTCTTTCTGAAGCATGCAGATACAAATTCCCTCTCTTCTTATGGAGTCATCTCAGATTTAACCACTGACTCACACCCTCTGAATGATCGTAACCCCTTTAGCAGATTGACTTCAAGGGTGATCCTCACACACACACACCTGCTCACACGATAATTCACATGTCCTTGGGCTCTTCGTGTCATGCCTTAACCCTTTAACACAATGCAGGCGATGTGTGTGTGTTATACATACCCTAAGGACAGAGTGTGTGTGTGTGCATGTATAAAACATTTTTCCATCTCTACCCTCTTCCTTTGAAGGCCATCTGATTAAAACTCGCTCACAGCAAGGATAACTAAAACGCTAACTATATAACTATGAGATTTAATCATCCTTCTAATTCTAACCAGTAAACAGTGAATGTCACACACATGTCGCTGTAAAGTCTGCTGTTGGTTGTTTGGATGTGGTTGGATTCTTTTGGGGATTTTAATCATGTCTGTGGGTTAATGGGTTTAACCATTTTAGACGAATTAACGATGCCACAATTTCCCTCCATAACTATTTATGAGGCTCTGTAAGAAGACGGAGATTTGTGAAATAAAAGAAAAGAAATGTATGATGGCGCATATAATTATTAGCGAATAATAATGTGAATTTAGAGGTGTGCAGGATTTGAAAGGGCTGTGGAGAGAGAGAGAGGAAGTCGCGAAACGGAGGTTTGGCCGTTCGTCTCTCTGATGTGGTCGTGTGGGTTCGTTTGATCAGCGTTCACTGGAGTTCAGATCTTTACTCACACAAAGCTGTTGTTTCTCCCCATCTTTAAGACCCTGAAATCTGTGATCCACAGACAAGAACAAAACGTTCAAGAACGGCTGTAAAACTGTCAGAATTATGGTGGTCGTGTGTTTCAGAGCTCCAGTCTTAAAAATAAAGGTTCGTTACTGGCATTGATGTTTCCACGAGGAACCTTTAAAGGATTAGATCACTTCAGAATGATAATTTACTCACCCCCATGTCTTTCTTTCTTCAGTCAAAAAGAAATTAAGATTTTTGAGGAAAACATTCCAGGATTTTTCTCCATATTCACTGGGGTTCAACAGGTTGAAGGTCCAAATGTCAGTTTCAGTGCAGCTTCAAAGAGCTCTACACGATCCCAGACGAGGAATAAGAGTCTTATCTAGAGAAACCATCTGCCATTTTCTAAAAAAAAATAAACATTTATATACTTTTTAACCACAAATGCTCGTCTTGCACTGCTCTGTGATGCTCCACGCATTACATAATCATGTTAGAAAGGTCACACGTGATATAGACGGAAGTATGGTGAAAAACAATCGTCCGACATCGTTGTTTTACCTTTTTTTGTAAAGGGTGTTTGACTTAGTCTTTGTAAACACTGGATTGGTACTTCTGCCTATATCACGTGTGACCTTTCCAACGTGATTACGTAATGCGTGGCACATCACAGAGCAGTGCAAGACGAGCATTTGTGGTTAAAAAGTATATAATTGTTATTTTTTTTAGAAAATGACCGATGGTTTCTCTAGATAAGACCCTTATTCCTCGTCTGGGATCGTGTAGAGCTCTTTGAAGCTGCACTGAAACTGACATTTGGACCTTCAACCCGTTGAACCCCAGTGAAGTCCACTATATGGAGAAAAATCCTGGAATGTTTTCCTCAAAAACCTTAATTTCTTTTCAAAAGACATGAACATCTTGGATGACATGGGGGTGAGTAAATTATCAGCAAATTTTAATTCTGAAGTTAGCTAATCCTTTAAACATCTATAGAACATTTCCATGTTTATAGTTGAAAAAGGTTGTTTCGATTTTTTAAAAGCACTTCGCACTAAGAAAAAAGCATTTATTTAAGAACTGATCACTGAAAGGTTCTTTGGGGAACCAAAATTTTTCTTCTATGGCATCTGTTTTTGTGCCATAGAAGAACCTTTCAATGAACAGTTCTTAAAAGAACCATTTTTTCTTGATGTGAAGAACATTTAAAGAACATTTAGTGCAATGAAAAAGTTCCATGGATGTTAAAGGATCTTCATGGAAATACAGATGCCTTCGTGTTGAAGCAGCTGCTTCACTCACAACACAAACACAGAAAACCTGTGAATAAGAGTCAAGTTATAACTAAATTTAACCTTATTCACTTAACCAAGTATTTCTGGAATGTAATGGAGGTAATTTCCTTGTTTATTGATGTTCTGTTTCACCTCCTTTGTCCTAAAACACTGTGGCTAAGTGTTGTCCTGCCAGTACTCGTGTGTGTTAAAACAGCAGTGCTGATGAAGACGTGACGCGTCAGGCGAAGGAAATGCCTGTTTACAGTATTAAAGATAAACGCTCACCTCGTCTTGGTATTTCCTGTCATCCTGTTTTTCATCTACACAAACTCAAACAAGTGACGATTCAGACAGGTTTCGCAGCCTTCAAAAATGTTTTCTTTTGTCAAATGCTTTTGTAAATATTATATTAAAGCTGCATTTATGTAAAATATAAACACTTGTAATAGGCTTACCATAGTGAATCAGACAAAAAGGATTGATGATGTGTTGAATCATCATTTACATTTTGTTCATTTTGAACAAAAAAAGTTATATAGTGTATATTTAATTGTCTCTGTCATATTTCTTTCCTCTGTTTGTGTAGATGACGTGTTCTCAGACTTTCCCGATCCAGCATGGATGGCTCGTCTTTCTCTTCCTCTGACAACCGACTACCATGAAAACCTGTTTGTCCCGGATGGACCGCCGTCCCCTGATGCCCATTGTCCACTGGCCTGTCCTGATGATTCCACTTCCTTCTCCACGTTTGGTAAAACCCCAGAGAAGAGCGGGCTGGGCGGCAGCGCTCTGATGTCAGAAGTGAGCTCTCTGTTTGAGATGCTTTTGACACAGAAGGCCGATGCCCAGTTGTGTCCTCCAGCTGAAGTGCTGTACAGACTCTCGGCCGCGTACAGACGCTCGCTCGGCTTAGATGCTTCTGCCACCACACGCCAACAAGGGCAAACTCCCATAATGCAGTATACCAACCCTATGCCATAACAGCAAAGAACATCTCTGATTTCTGGTGCCATATCATTTTTGGGATACATGCAAGCCTCAGGAACACTAGCCTGACCTCTGAAACCCCACGACAACGGCTCATAACATCTTCCTTTTTTCAACCAGGTCTGTCTGGAACAGGCCATGACAAGAACTTTTAATATTTTTATGAGAATAAACCTTTCAGTGCATGAAATAAGACTCAAAATAGTCAGATTTGCAAAATTCTTTTGCAAAAAGGTTTATTTGTAAACACTGAACTGTTCATGCAGTGTATATTAGGAGAAATGCGTCTCTTTAGGAAGTCGGTGTTTATATTCCCCTGAAACAACTCTTTTCTCTGACAACAAACTCACTAAATCTGCGGTCTGATCAGCGCCCACTGCTGGCTAGTTTGCTTATTTTTTTTTTTATGTCACTTCTGTTGTGAATATTAATTTTTAACATGACATGTGTTACATACCCTGTAACTGTTTCTTTGACTACTATAATAGTCAGAAATGTAGAAACACTGTAAATACAAGACTGTAGGACTGTTTTTCTTCTTTTTCTTTGAATGCCATAAGTTATTGATATCAAAACAAAGATGTATAATTTTTTTTTTGCAATATAATTTTGTATATGTGTAGTGCTCTTTTTTTAATTCATAATTTCAGCACTTTTTCTGTTTGTAAACCATATAAGCGAAATAAACCATTTTTAATAAACTCGTTGTGCTATTTTTATTCAACGAATAAAAGTCACACAAATTCAAAACTGAAAAAATAAAAGTACTCAAAGTTGACAAACTAACATTCATTAATTTCTTACGCAAAGGAAGACCAAAATATTGAAGAAAGCACACACATTCTCAATCTATCCAGAATCGTGCAGCTCTTTTTAATTCATTTTACCAAAAAAAAAAAAAAAAAAAAAAATCAAGCTGCATTTATTAGATAAATAACGACAAAATATGAAGTTTCATATTCTGTAAAACTGATCAAAATGAAGTGAGTTTATGTTTATCAGTGTGCTCAGAAAAACCAACTTATTTCAACTCATTGCCAAAAGTTTTGGGACGCCTGCCTTTACGTGCACATGACTTTAATGACATCCCATTCTTAATCCGTAGGGTTTAATATGGAGTTGGCCCACCCTTTGCAGCTATAACAGCCTCAACTCTTCTGGGAAGGCTTTCCACAAGGTTTAGGAGTGTGTTTATGGGAATTTTTGACCATTCTTCTAGAAGCGCATTTGTGAGGTCAGGCAGTGATGTTGGCGAGAAGGACTGGCTCACAGTCTCCGCTCTAATTCATCCCAAAGGTGTTCTGTCAGGTTGAGGTCAGGACTCTGTGCAGGTCAGTCAAGTTCCTCCACACCAAACTCGCTCATCCATGTCTTTATGGACCTTGCTTTGTGCACTGGTGCGCAGTCATGTTGGAACAGGAAGGGGCCATCCCCAAACTGTTCCCACAAAGTTGGGAGCATGAAATTGTCCAAAATGTCTTGGTATGCTGAAGCATTAAGAGTTCCTTTCACTGGAACTAAGGGGCCAAGCCCAACCCCTGAAAAACAACCCCACACCATAATCCCCCTCCACCAAACTTTACTCTTGGCACAATGCAGTCAGGCAAGTACCGTTCTCCTGGCCACCGCCAAACCCAGACTCGTCCATCGGATTGCCAGACAGAGAAGCGTGATTGGTCACTCCAGAGAACACGTCTCCACTGCTCTAGAGTCCAGTGGCGGCGCGCTTTACACCACTGCATCCGACGCTTTGCATTGCACTTGGTGATGTAAGGCTTGGATGCAGCTGCTCGGCCATGGAAACCCATTCCATGAAGCTCTCTACGCACTGTTCTTGAGCTAATCTGAAGGCCACATGAAGTTTGGAGGTCTGTAGCACCTCAGCATGCGCTGACCCCGCTCTGTGATTTTACATGGCCTACCACTTCGTGGCTGAGTTGATGTTGTTCCCAATTGCTTCCACTTTGTTATGATACCACTAACAGGAATATTTAGTAGTGAGGAAATTTCACGAATGGACTTATTGCACAAGTGGCAACCTATCACGGTACCACGCTTGAACTCACTGAGCTCCTGAGAGCGACCCATTCTTTCACAAATGTTTGTAGAAGCAGTCTGCATGCCTAGGTGCTTGATTTTATACACCTGTGGCCATGGAAGTGATGGGAACGCCTGAATTCAATGATTTGGAGGGGTGTCCCAATACTTTTGGCAATATGGTGTATTTGTTCCTGCTCTACACATAAACTCAATTTTATTCAGTTTTTCAAGACTCCATAGTATATTTGCATCTCAAGTAAATGTATCTTGATTTAAAGATGTTCAGATGTTTGTATTGGAAAACAGGACAAATATACAGAGGAAGAACATCATTTTTAAAATGCATACATTTAATGCCAAGACTTTAAGACTTTGTTATGATTTAAGACCTTTTTAAGGCCTGCAGAAACCCTGCTTTAAAGGGTTAGTTCACCCAAAAATTAAATTTCTGTCATTAATTACTCTCCCTCATGTCGTTCCACACCCGTAAGACCTTTGTTCATCTTCAGAACACAAATTAAGATATTTTTAATAAAATCCGATGGCTCGGTGAGGCCTGCATTAACACTCACTTTTTCAAAGCCCAGAAAGCTACTAAAAACATATTTAAAACAGATCATGTGACTACAGTGGTTGAACTTTAATATTATGAAGCGACTAGAATACTTTTTGTGCACCAAAAATAACAAAATAGCGACTTTATTCAACAATATCTAGTGATGGGCGATTGCTTCATGAAGCTTTACGAATCTTTTGTTTCGAATCAGTGGTTCGGATGGCGTATCAAACTGCCAAAGTCACGTGAACTATTGAAGTTTCAAAACACTTATGACGTTTACTGAAATCATGTGATTTTGGCGCTCTGAACCACTGATTCGAAATGTGTTTGTAATGAATTGAGAGTAGCCTACTGATTTCAAAGTAGATTTATTTAGCCAACCAAAGTTAAGTACAGAAGCCACTTTTCCATGTCAGTATAGTCAGTGTCATGTTTACGACTTCGCTGCTGTAGTGTGATTAGTCTCATGTTGAGCAGACGGGTCCGGAGGCACAGGAATCCGCTGTATGGCCTCCAGATATGGAAGGGGATCACGGACAACCTCTTCAAAAACAGTATTCATCAAGTTGATGACATAGCCTGTGAAATATGAGAAGTTCTTTTTATTTATTTGAACATTTACTTTGATTCTTTGCACATTTGTAAGAAGTGTTTAAAATAAAAAATTTTTGGAAAAGCTTACAAAACGTTGGCTCTGTTTTTACTGGTTTGACGGTATGTCCTCCCTTTTTGGCCTTTGGAAAGAGAAGCTTGTGCACAAGTTTCCCTTTAGATGTCATTTGTGGCCGGACAGCATTCTCATTGAAGTGCATCGCTGCGAGGTACAACCTAAAGGACAAGACAAACAAACACCAAAATTGTTCATATTGCTATTGTGTGCTATATAGTCAATGTTTCTAACACTAAAATTATGAAAATATTCAAAATACTATTTTAAAGCTATACCATTATGTAAACTGAAAGGCACTTTTATTTAAAACAGCCCTAAACTGATTTGCTTTTTGGTGGCCAGGTATTGACTGTTAAACTTGATGTCTCCTGGCCACTGTTTCACACATCCACAACCCAAAACCAGTTCCCCTAGACAGAAAACATTAGTGTGCCATACCCGTTTATGTGTCGTGTTCTGACCAAGACGTACCTGCATAGCATTCCGGTGAAGGGGAAGACAACATTTTTGGGCGCAAAGTGCAAGATGACTTTGTGAAATGACTCCACAGTTGATGTCTGGTCATATGGGCTCAGCTTCTCCACATCTGAAAGGACTCTCTTGTTTATCAGGACCTTATGTAGCCTATTCAGTGCTGTCGAACCTTGGGGGAAATCAGTGCAATGTTATTGATACAACACGTGAATATTGTGGGATTTACGTAACATGCACCATTAATGCTGATAAGTTTTTTTTGGCACACCTGGTTGAAACCACTTGCTACGGTCCTTAGACACCCTTTGTTCATGTTGACACCTAGGGAACGCTGGGTCAGAATGTGTGTGAATGTCTTGAATGTGGTTGATGATAGAGGTCCATTTGGCTACCTTCTCTGGTCCTGAATCCGAGCTAGTGGCAGACCAGTACAGGTGGTTGGTGACGCTCTTACGCCACTTCTTCACCAAACTACAGTCCTTCTCTCTGGAAATTTTCTCCACCTTCTTTGACAATCCTGATGAAGTAAAATTTACAGGCAAAACATATCACAGATGTTAATGCAGTAAGCTTCTTCACAAGTATGGATATTTGAAATGTATTTTCTGACAACAAAGACGCAAGCATTACCTTTCACCATGTGCCAGACGTCATAATAGTGGTTGATTTTACGATCCTTTAGGAACTTTCGTATCTGGGGGTGACGGTCAGTGACAATGCAGTCCGACTTTACACCGCTTTCCTCCAGGAGATCCAAGCTTCTTCTAAGGCCCTCCTTCTCCATGCGGTAGCTTCCCCCTACCTCGTTTCTCTGTGTAGAAACACACAAACATAAAATGTATGTTTAATTTCTCCATAAATTACATATTTATTATGAAGTGTGTATGAAAAATAGAAGTCTACTTGCAGAAGAAGTAGTATACTTGCAATTTTTATGTAGTTGTACATAAGAGTATGTTATCCATAGTCTGCTGTTGAAGTACCTGCACCAGCTGTATGTCTATAATGTTGTTGGTCTGCAAGTTCATCATGGTGTAGCTCCCATATTTTGCAGAATGTCCTGCAATTAAACAAAAAAAGTTAATAATCATTTTGAAATACAGCACAGTTATTTATAAGACAGAAACACATCATCTGCATATTTACAAGGCCTTGTGCAATCATAGTTGTTTAACCCCTTAAGCCCGAAGTGTCCCGCCGGCAGGACACCACTCCCCGCGAAAAAATAATCAAATTACTAAGCAACCACTGACAGGAATAACACAAAATAGGTATCATTTTAAAGCTTTTTAATGCATTCAACCATTTTGTTCAACTCTTAACGAGTGCTCAGTCATCACTTTAAAACGTGGGCACCACCTAGCTATAAAAAAATTAATAATCATATTTTTAAAAACTCCTGCCTAGATCATCACAAAATAGGTGTCATTTGAAAGCTTAAAGTCTGAACTTCACAATGAATGTAGCCACTTTGATTAACTCCTACGTACTGCTGAGTTATTTGCAATAAAACAAAATCTCATAATTTAGGAAATATTTTTTTTGTACTATGTACTCCAATGTGTCAAAAGCATCATACAGCTCAGATAATCATGTGTTATATGTTATTTGAAAGGTCTCACAGGACGAGCATTATTTCTGATTGATAGCATGAGCAAAAATAATTCTAAATCTTTGGTAATTAGCCTCGATGCCGAAAAGGCTTTTGAATCTGAAAAGTTTCTGTATCTGGTATTGCAACGTTTTGGCTTCAATAAAAAGGTTATAGGATGTCTTAAACCACTATATCATTTACCGACAGCCCAGGTTAAAATAAATGGTAATGTTTCAATTACACTGGAACGGGGATGTCGCCAGGGATGCCCCTTAAGTCCCACACTTTTTGCACTGTTCACAGAGCCACTTGCTCAAGCAATTAGAGAAGATGTAGATATATCAGGATTCCAATTTAAAGGAAATGAACACAAAATATGTTTATATGCGGATGATATTCTTATGACAATCTCCGACCCTAAACTTATGTCATGCCTTCAACAGTTTGGGTGGTACTCAGGATACAGATTAAATTTAGACAAATCTCAGACCTTCTCTTTTAATTATTCACCACAGGAGAACATATGTAATAAATATAATTTTAAGTGGAAAACTATTAAATATTTAGGAGTTATCATACCAAAGAATGTGACAAAAACATACTATAAATTATGAAACCATAACAAAAGAATTAAAAGTAGATTTGGACAGGTGGATGCCCTTAACCCTCGGTTTGTATAATCGAATTGAAATTATTAGAATGAACGCAATTACCGTTTCTATTCCAATCACTTCCTGTAGAGATTCCGAAAAAACAGTTTAATGACTGGAATCGAATGATCTCTAGATTCATATGGAAAAATCAGAAGCCTAGGGTCAGACTTAAAACACTACAATTACCGAAGGAGAGAGGGGGACTGTCCCTTCCCTGTTTGGAGGATTATTATAAAGCAGCACCGCTGAAATATCTCGTTTGTTGGTGTAAAAATGAGTATGATGCAAGATGGAAAGAATTAGAATTCAGCCAGCTGGACATTCCTCCTAATCCTCCTTATTAGGGGATAAAACCTCTCAATATTTGGTTCAAGGAATGTAAAAATGTTAAGCTCGAGAAACAAGCACGGTTGTTAAGATGGGTGGCCTATGACAAAGATTTTAAACCTGCACAGTTGGACTCAAGGTTTAAACAATGGACGTTGAAAGGCATTACATCAATCTCATCCAATACAGGCTTCCAACATCTTACTGACACCTATATATTAGAAAAACAAGATTTCTTTAGATATTAGGAACCGTTATAATAAAAATAATGAAAAAATTGAAACAAATATCATCAATGTTTTTATTGATGCGTATAAGAGTGGGACTGATATCAAGAATATATTCAAGTATACAATCTTCTAAAAATCATTCTACATTATATGTGAAAGAGAAATGGGAGAAGAAAGCAAATTTTCTGGTTAAACATTTGTAAAACACAGTACACTACCTCCAGTTCAGGTCAGTGGAGCGAATTATCACAGAAGAATATCATAAGATTTATTATTACTCCAAAAAGAAAACATTTACAGAATGGTAATCCGGAATCTGCTCTCTGTTGGAGACACTGTAATAATTCTATGGCTGATTACTTTCACATATTTTGGAAGTGTCCAGCAATTCAATCTTATTGGTTAGAGGTAATCACTGAAATAAATTTGATATTGGGATTCGAAATTGAGAACAGCTTCGGGACCATATATTTAGGAAACTGATTTTAATACTCGAGACAAGTACCTACTTAAATTATTATTGGTTGCTAGTAAAAAAGCAATAACTAATAAATGGTTGCATGAGAATCCACCAACAAAAGAAGAATGGATAATGTATGATATGGAGAAACTCACCTTCTCTCTAAGATTAAACATGGATAAATTTTACAAGTACTGGTCAAAATGGTTAAAGTATACGAGTGTGGATATTGTAAGTGTACTGCAATGTCTGTGTTTTTTGTTGTACGTTGTATGTTTTATGAGAGGACCTTGAACCTTTTATGGACAAATATTCTCCTGGTGGATGTTTTTTTTTTCCTTTTCTCTTTCTCTCTCTTCCGAGACTATTGGGAGAGCAACCCCTGATATGAAGTTAACTGTATATGAACAACATAATTGTATGTGATACCGCTAGTGACCTGTCTGTTCCGTTCTTTTGCAAGTGTTGCATATAAAAAAATAAAAAGTTGAAAGGTCTCACGGAGTAGAATACAACGAGCATAATTGTTTTGGGCTTTGACTAAACTTGAGCGAGTTTTTGTACGTGAAGCCCCGCAAGACCCATATGTAAATAATAAACCGATGTGGCATTTGTGTCACATTTTGGCTCGTAACTTCAAGAAATATGCTCTGATTGTGGAAAATTGGACATCATTATTTACAGCAGATTCCAAAATCAGCATAATCCAATGAGCCGATCACGAGATATTGCTCACGCAATTACGACACATAAAACCCCACAGGCGCACAGATGCTAACTAAAACTAAAATGTAGCTTTTACGTGGTATTTTAGCTTACAACTTCATGAAACGTGCATAGATTGTAGAAAACGGCACATCATTATTTACAGTGGATTCTCCCGATTGAAATGAGTCCAAGATCATCATAATCCCATGCGTCGGTCACGAGTTACTCCACGTGAAAGAACGATTTTAAAAATGCCCATCAGGGGGCGCCAATGGATAAACAAAAATGCTACCTTGGATCCAAATGCTGTAACTTTTGATTTTTTTCATGCGATCACCACAAAATTTGATCCAGATACAGCTCACATATAGAGGAACATCACCAAAAAATTATCTCGCTACCTTATTTTCTTCATGAGATATTCCATTTTAAATTAGAAAGATATGTATATTTTCCCTTTTTTCCCCACATTTATTTTTTTTGCTGTTTATTTGCAGTTTCTCAGCATGAGAATTTCCAAATTTAAATTTTTTTTTTTTAAAAGTTTCCTTTCACAATGATACCAACCTTTTGACTCTCCTTGCTATAGTTTTGGAGTTACGAGTCTTTACTTTTTTGTGTCACTCAGGGCTTAAAGGGTTAAATAGAAAGAGAAACTGAAATAAAAATGTGCACCTGACGAGTCTGCTCGCATGTCACCACCAAGAATGACATTCTTCTTCTGGCTCATGTAGTGCAGTTGCAAATTTTGCTCCTCTTTCCACTTGTGGATGATAGCAGGTTCAAGGTATGTCCTGGCATGCCTTCTAAAAGCATCATATGTATGCGTTTTCAAGTACATCGCCCTGAACACCTTTAAAAACAATTGTAAAATAATTAGTCCTGTCTAGCTTTGATTTATTTGGTGTGTACAAAGGATACGATACCTTTTATATCTTCAGAAAGGAAGCTCCACTAAAATAGATGGCAGCAGACAGCTGAAGGTTGCCCGCAGGGGTGCTGCCGATGACAGGCTGACTCCTCCACTGCCTGAAGAACTCACAGTGAGGGCACAGCTGGTCAACGGCTATGAAGGTCCCTCTTCTGCGTGGGCGGACATTACAAGCCCTGGTGCAAACAGGACAACTCTCGAACAGGCTAAGGAGGCATTTTTCAAAAACGATGAACTTTGCATCCTTATGGACTGGCATTGATGTGGCACTGAAAGAAACATCATTGTGCCTGTTAGTGAAAACCTGAATACAAAGTCACAGTTTGTGTGAAAAATTGTTAGAGAAATATAGCTTTACGTACAAAACATGTGATGATTCAGTCTCAGACCGTGCAGGATCGTATGTGGAATCTTGTGGATCAGTGCCTGCCATTTCCTGATCCTCCTCCAATTCAACACGGGGTCTTTTGGCTGGCCTTGAAGCCTTCACTGGTGTCGATGTAAACGGATGTTTTGTGGCCCATGACATTTCAGTAGTTGTGGTGCCTACCGCCACACTTTGAGACGACACTGTCACCTGTACGCCTACCAGTTAAAAAAATAGAATTAGTAAGGGGAATAAAGGTAACCCATACAAGATTTCAATAACTGGGCACATCTCTGTACATCAGCGCAGACGGCACACTTTATTTTAGTACACATCCATAATGTACTTTAAGTGCTCCATTTCAGTGCACTTATTTTGTACTTAATATAGTAAAAATTCTTCTAAAGATAATCTTATGAACATCTAAGTGTACTCAACTGTGCTATTTTGAGACACCATGAATATGAACTAAAATGATTTTAACATACTATCTCTGTGTTAAAACAAATGTATTTAGTTACCACTTGTAGTACATCTTTTAAATATACTCATCAGACATAGAAAATAGACTTATGATGAAATAGACTTGTACATACATTTTGTATATATTTATTATATATTAATCTTATATTTGAAATACATCATAAGTCTATTTTCTATGTCTGATGAGTATATTTAAAAGATGGGTTCAAGTGTACTACAAGTGGTAACTAAATACATTTGTTAGCACAGTTGAGTACACTTAAATGTTTATAAGATTATCTTAAGAAGAACTTTTAGTATATTAAGTAGAAAATAAGTGCATGAAAATAGAGCACTTTAAGTACATTATGGAAATGTACTAAGTGTACTAAAATAAAGTGTATTTTACTGCACTTTTTTTCACGTGGGAAAGCACAGAATTTATAAAAGATAATGTTGTCATACCTGTCCTAAATATTAACTGACAGACTGTGCAGTGTTTAGTGATTTATTTTTGAATCCTGTCAAATGAGTGAATCTTTAAAATATCTGTTTTTTAAATGTAGACAAATTTATATATAATTCAAGATTGTCCTGTTGTACTGCAAAAGCAAAGCACACTTTTATGTGACATGCTTATATTTTGGGGTAGTGTACTTTTTTGTATGAATGCATAATTCAATAATGTGCTGCTGGTGCATTTATAGTAGCTTAAGCACAGTGAACCTATAGGGTTTACTTGTAATTAATTCATTTGTACTGTATTTTTCATGAAAATCCATTAAAATAGAACTTAGTGACAGTATATTTAAAAATCAAGCATTCATAACACACTTTTAAGTAATGCACTTATAAAACACTGTATATATCTGACTACACTTAAAATCATTTGATGCTAATTAGTGCATTTATATCAAGTGTACTTAAGTACCACAGTTAGGAAATTGTATTTATAACTAGTACATTAGTAATATATTTGTAATAAAATGAATTTCATTTAAACTTAGGATTACTACATAAAAGTCTACTAAGATAGAACTAATTTTTAAAGCACACTTTTAACGAATACACTAATAAAACTCCTCTGTATATTTTTGAGTTAGTACACTTTATTTCAATGCACTAAAAATCTATTTAAGTAGTACTGGTATTTAGTATACTTTTCCAAGTGTAGTGAAGTACTACTGAAGTACTTTAATGTATTTATAGTGTATAACTTTTACACTTTCATTTAGCACCAAAATAAAGAATGTACTACAAATGTACTTGCTTGTATTTAAGTATTTTTTTAATGCACTCAAGTATACTTTTTTTTTTTCACCTGGGGGATCTTAATGATTATGAATAGAACTGCAAATAGCAGCTGACTTACCGAGCTAAACAAGCTTACATTTAATAATAGTACACAATTAATCTGTCCTTATAATGCAGCACATGATCAGTAACATTACCTTTGTTTTGAAGGTGGGACCTCATTGTGTTCAAAGACAGTTGTGTTCCCTGAGATAAGACGACAGGACCATCTGTTTGGCAGCCTACATCATTTGTACGCAGGGGCTGTGATGTACTCTGAAATACAAGCGTGCAAAATAATCATACTTCAGTTCTCAAAAAAACAAACTGACTAGATGCCTTGTCAAATGACTCTCGTTTCAACTTAAGTGGTGGAGAAGGTCAGGTTAGCTAAAAGGAGCGAGTGTATGGCAAGCCGTTTTGACGTTTATTCATTCTCAGGATATGAATTCTTGATATCAACAATTCAATTCTTGATATCAGGAATTACATTTCCACTAGTAACAATGTTAATTCTTGATATCAACAATTCAATTCTTGATATCTGTAATTGTATTTTCACTAGTGAAATGTCACCATAGGCTGCCATTCAAATTCAACTGTTGATATTAAGAATTGATTTCTTACTAGTTGAAATTCCAATTTCACATATCAGAAATACAATTTTTACTAGTAAAAATCATAATTTTTGATATCATTAATTACTTTGTTACTAGTGCAAATATCTATTCTTGATATCAACAATTGAATTGCTACTAGTAACAATGTTAATTTTTGATATCAATAATTTGATTGTCACTAGTGACAATGTTAGTTTCTGATATCATGAATGTGATTGTTACTAGTAAGAAAGCCATTTTAGATATCTGAAAGTATATTGATATCAGAAACACATTTTCAGATATCAAAAATGAACATTTTTACTAGTAGCAATTCAATTGTTATATCAAGAACTGACGTTTCAACTAGTGTCAAATTAATTCTCGATATCAAAAATTCAAATTTTTACTAGTAACAATGTAATTATTGATATAAAAAAATTATGATTTTTACTAGTAAGAATTGTATTTCTGATATGTGAAATTGGAATTTCAAATAGTTAGAAATCAATTCTTGATATCAACAACTTAATTTGAATGGCAGCCTATGGAGACATTTCACTAGTGAAAATACAATTACAGATATCAAGAATTATAATTTTTACTAGTGGAAATGCAATTCCTGATATCAAGAATCGAATCGTTGATATCAAGAATTCATATCCTGAGAATGAATAAATGTGAAAACGGCTTGCCATACGAGTGAGCTATCTGTAAGCAACTAGTTAGCTCCTGAGTTATGTGTTGTTGATGAAATATAGGCTAAATTATAATTTTATTCGACAAAAGGGATTGACATAAGTATCTACAGTTGCATTTTGTAGATTTATATGACAACACAGGCAGGAAATAATATTAACCTCCGCGTAAATAGGTTGTCATACTATTTAGTTATCTACTTGGAGTTTGCTAGTTCGCTAAGGTTAACGTTACTGTACTAGCATCTTGCGTTGGATCTAGACAACACAGGGTAAAGAAACTCACTAAGAAACTTTCAGTTTAATCAGAAATGGTTTCAACAGTCAAGAAGTGGATAAAAATCACTACTTACTGCATGCGGCAATATAGTTGGAATTGCCCCCTTCTTCAGTATCAAACGCCGAGCGAAGCCTGCTTGATATTGTCCCAGGTTAGAAAAACTGTCCGTGGTGAAATGGGCAGAGCAAACTAACAACTTTGAATTAAATTGTGGCGGTATCCGGTTATAGATAAACATCAACCATGCCTGTTGACAGTTTTGTTCTGCGGGAAGGGTATGTAAAGTGCTCACATCCCCTGCACAGCCTGGAACATAACATTTATTTCCATGATCTGCCATTTATCCTCGCTTGTTTCTTCACAATACCTGCAGAACTTCCGATGATTCGGCTGTGCAGTTCCGCCTGGCCTAGAACACGGGCTGGAATATGCAAATGTTGGGGGCGTACATATTGATCCCGACTGTTATGTTGGGATTCGCCTGTTTTTTGAGATTTACATAAGGAGGAAACAATGGTGTTTGAGGTTCATATACAGAACTCTTTTAATTCAATTATGCCAAGGTAAACACAGTTTTCCATTCTGTGGCACCTTAAAGGGGTCCTATAATGCCCCTTTCACAAGATGTAATACAAGTCTCTGGTGTCCCCAGAATGTGTCTGTGAAGTTTCAGCTCAAAATCCCCCACAGATCATTTATTATAGCTTGTCAAATTTGCCCCTATTTAGGTGTGAGCAAAAAAAAAAACACGCCGTTTTTGTGTGTGTCCCTTTAAATGCAAATGAGCTGCTGCTCCCGGCCCCCTTTCCAGAAGAGGGCGGAGCTTTAACAGCTCGCGCTTCGGTTGCTCAACAACAACAAAGCTGGAGAATCTCACGCAGCCAAAATGACGAAAGTGTTCAGCCTTATATTGTTCAAACCGGAGTCGACACTGATGGAGAGACTCAGGAAGAAGTTACAACTTTTAGGACGTTTCTGAATGGTTAGTGCATAAATTTATGTAGTTGCTGTGGAGTTGATTCAACTCATCGACTAGCATGTTAATCTTTTGTACAAATCCTGCGTTGAATTGAACCAGTCTGGCGTAAAATGAAGCTCTTCCTTGGCTCCTTTCAAACTTTTGCTGATCGGTTCTAAATCTCTGATGCAGTTCTTGCAAGTACCTTCAATGAACATGAAAATCATACCAAAACAACAGATAAAAACAATTTAAACTTTATTGGAATCTATGTCACATTTCTTGTTATTGTCCACAAAAGGATAAAAAAAAAAAATCATGGTTCACCAGCCTACAATCAAAGCTTAAAACGTAGACAGGAAAAAAACCCTCAAATCAGTCTTAAAGCAATAATTGAGAAAAGAGAAGAAGTTACTGAAGTCAAAGTCAGGGTGTACTGTAGGTATCAGAGGAATTCATCACTACAATGATGGATATGACAGTGGATGTATATCTATGTATACACATGCACTATTACTGACAGGCTTATTCGCTGTGGGAAAATGATCACATGTCTCCTGAACGTTTCTGGATTTCTATTACAGGCTGTAGAATTTGAGACTTCTGTCCATGCCAGTGGAAGCCAGGAACTGAGCATGTTCACCGAAAGCCACGCCGGTCACCAGACCAGAGTGATCTACAAGAGACATGGCAAAGAAAACAAAAAATCAGCTCAGAACATTCTTACTGAATAACACAACACTCACGGCATTTCACTTAACGTGTCATTGCTGAACGAAACTCGACTTACCAGAGAAGTTGAGCACCTCAGACCACTGCTTGCAGATGTAAACTCTGATGTCCGATCCACCGACAGCCAGATATGTTCCACTCTGGTCGAAAACCAGAGACTTCACCTACAGGAGAAAGAAGGGAATATCAGCCAGGCTTTCAGTGAACATGGTAAACAGTGTCAAACCGATGAAGAACATGTGGCAGTGACATCTGAGGGTTATACCTCATAATTGTTGTCCAAAGTGATTGTCTTGAAGTTCTTCAGTTTCCTCAAATCCCACAGCTTCAGTGAACTGTCCTGAGCACCTACAGGTCAAACAAAACAGGTAGAAACACAATTAACATTTAATAATTATCAATTTGACTGCTCGAACACTAAAAATTTAAGTTGCTTCAATCGGGCTCTTTTCTCCTCCATCATAAATGAGTTGGTCTCAGAGCGTCAGACGAAACACAAACGCTGTCATGTGATCTTGCGTTCGGATGCTGCTGTTTGGGAACAGTCGTGTGAGACGCTACTGGAGGGAATTAAACCAAATCATTCTGATGACAGACTTTGACTCAGGCGTTTTAGAACCAACATTTGAGATGCTGCAATGCGATTGGTCCACTGGTTAGTACAGTTATCCAATCACAGCCTCTGCTGAGGCAGTCACGAGTTTTGTTGCGCATTGAGCCATTTATTTGGTAAATGTGTTTCCATCATATGCGCACGTCTTCTTATTGGAGAAAAAAAAAAAAAAAAAAAAAAAAAAAAAAAAGTATCTGCCTCAATTGAGTACGTTCATTTTTTATGCGTATTGAATGAAGCGTAGTAGAAATAAATATGACTTGACTTGTGAAATCAGGTAGGAGGACAAAGATGGTCCATCATTCCCTCTCCCACCCCAGTCAGGGTCATGTGACCTACCAGTGGCCAGATAGTATCCATTCTCAGAGAAGGCGATGGCCGTCACAGGACCTGAATGGCCGGGGAAGTTGGCTACATTGGTCCGTTCCTTCAGATCCCAGATCTTAATCTGAGAATCCGCCGTGCCAGTGCCGAAGATCAGACCGTCAGGATGGAACTGAGCACAGGTCAGAGCTGAAAGGAAAGAGCCAGAAATGCATTCAATGTTTTATATGCATGTTGTACATATTCATTTGCTCATTTCAACCAGAAGCCATTGTTGCCAAGAAGATTCAAAATATCTAATACAAGACATAAAACAGAAACAATTGTGTCAACTCAGTATTTAATAGTTAAAATAGGCTAATCTAGGGGCTGTTCACATGACACTGTTTTCAACTAAACATGCGTTTTGGTCATTCATTCACATGACGATGGCGTTTTGGTTGCCTGAAAATGCAAACTTTTGAAAACGGGTTTCAAAGTGCAAGGTTTGATAACGATGATGTCATGCACGTGTATTACATGTTCAGTCTATAGTGTTTCATCATCTAATGCCAGCAGAAAAGTGTTTTTAGTCGTTTTCACAGATTCGTGCAAATGGGGATCATTTTGACAATGGCGTCGTCTGTACGCGGAAATCTTAAAAAGGAAAGACTTGCATTTTTGGAAATTTCATTATAACCATTGACCACAAGGTGGCGCTGCCCCGAAGCGTTTTGAGTACTGTCAGGGCATGGATCCAAAGACAGAGTTTTGTAATGATATTTGTGAAATATAGCATTTTATGACAAAATTCAAAATGGCGCTCGAGACTACATGCACCGAATCTAAAGAGACCAGTTTTATGATTTTTGCGCAAATGGTTCAGAAGTTATAAGCAAAAATAGCCATTTTTCTTATCTCCAGACCACTAGGTGGCACTGTGCCAAAACTGTGCAGGCATCCTCATGTCAAGTTTATCATAACACAAACTAAGTTTGGTCAGAATACACTAAAGCATTGCAGAGATAAAGCCTCACGTTCAATTTGGCGGGCACTTCGTTGAATTTGTTTGCGCATTATTCAAGAATGGTTTAACGAATTGACTTGATCTGGTTCAATTTTCGTGAAAATCGGAGCAACAGCCTAGAAGTAGTTAGAAAAAGTATGTTTTTTTTTTTTCAGAAAATTTTGTTTCTAGCCTTTATGGTTCAAAAGTTATCAGCATAAACAAGTGCAAATTTGGACAGTTGGTGGCGCCAGAGGGATTGATTTAGAGACTCCAGATTTGCTATGCTGACAGTTCTGACTGTCCTCTATCTGTGTGCCAAATTTCATAACTTTCCCACAAGTGGTTCTTTGGGTTGCCATAAACTTCCAGAGCGGAAGAATAAAAACAGAAGAATAGTCAGAACGCCAACAATTACAATAGATCACTCTAAGTCACCTAAGAGGGTAATTTTCCCATTTTCCAAAACGAGATTCAGGCCCTGCTGTCAATGAAACTACAAGTTAAATCACTCCATTTAAATTAAACTAGTTCTGAATGAGTTTTCAGTTCCCAAGCTTATAAATAATGTGGTGAATATTTATATTACCAACTTAACATTGGATATATATCTGAAACACTGCCCAGCCCTAACTGAGAGAGGAATACATACCACATCCAGCAGTCTCATCAGTGACTTTAGTCAGGACACGTCCAGTCTGGATATCAGAGAAGGCCCAATACTACAACACACACGTATTTGAGATGCATTACACTCTGACAGACACAGAAACAAAGCTTTTTTTCTTTTCACAAGGGAAGTGAAACTGAACTGCCAAACAACTTAAAGGGGCTCTCTATAGTGCATGTGTTGCTTGTGAACTGTTCCTCAGCCATCAGCCTGTGTGTTTGTGTGTTACCTGGTCCTCAGATGAGCTCAGTAGATAGTCTCCGGTGGCGTGCAGAGAGAGGCCGGTAACACCCGCCTCGTGGGCCCTGATCACCTGCACGCAGTTGCCCCCAGTAACCGACCACACGCGGATAGTGCTGTCTGGAGACGCTGAGAACACCACCGACTGAGAGAACATGTGAAGAGAGATGTGAGATCTGGAGAAACCACGAATGAGTGCGTGTATGAAGAGCAAGAGCGATGGCCTACCTGAGCAGGGTGGTAGATGACAGACGAGACCTTTTTGGTGTGTCCTTTGAGGGTGGCAACTATCTGCTCCTCCCGACGGTCGAACACCACCACATTCTTATCCGCACCACCTGGACAGAGTGCGTAAAAATGGTTTGTGGCAGTATGTATGAGACACTGTCTTTGAGAGTAACACAGTGACATTAACATGCAGTAACACTGCTGACATTAAGTCATGCACCCTCTCCTTTACATCTGACCGCAAGTGCTACAGGAGACACGTTCTCATCCGAGAACACTCGTGATCATATATTCATGTGCAGGGGTTTTAAAATTAAGATCTGCACAAATAAAATTACCATCCAAAGCTTAAAATTACTAAAAAGCATGCAGGTTTTGAAAGAAAAAAAAAACAAGAGTTACATAACTATAAACCACACATTTCAGCCTTTAAACCATTCTTAAGAAAAGAGATGAGTCAATTATAAATGAATATATACATGTCTTATCCTAATAGTTTAGATGTTTAGAAAGCACATTAGCTTCTTTTCGATCCTCCGGGTGAATGTAAAAACAGTTTTGTGCTTATGGAACAGCAGAAATATAGCGGTTACCCTGGTAAACCCTGTATATAACGCAGCTGTCTTACGGGTTTGGAACGACATGAGAGTAATTAATGACAAAATGATCATTTTTGGGTGAACTAACCCTTTAAGACTTTTCTTATACCATTTAAGATATTTGAGACTTATGGCCTTAAATTTGATACAACCGAACTTAAGGACCCACGGGGACCCTGGTGTGATGGTGTTGTAATCGTACCGGTGAGGACTTTGTTGGTGTCTGTTGGGCAGAGATCCAGAGAGAGGATTCCTGGTACACTGGCACTGTGAAGACCCTATGAAGGGGAAAAAGATAATGCTTTATTTGTGATATGAGCTCTGTTCCAAACACTAGTGATAAGCAATATGATATTAAATTAAAGGTCATAGGCAACTAACTCGAAACAAAGCTTGATGTTAGCATGTTACACGATATTGTAAAAAGCATAAAAACACATGAACCAAATGATCACATTTTGCAATCTTTTTTCTTCCCAGAGCAACTAAATTTTGTTAGAAGTCGCACTGGTGCCACCACCATGTTGCCCGCGGCAAACGAAACAAGTGGAACTAAACCACACTACTTGTTTTGAGTTGAGCAGCGTGGACATTTATCAGCTCAGACCAATAATAGACAATGCAGCGCTCAGAACAGATTAGCTGTGTTCGACTTGAAGCGACGCTGCACAGATGGTTCGGTATATGACATCAAAGTCCTGCGAGAGCGTTTCGAAACCTTATGGAGCCGTATGCTCTCGTGGTACTTTGATGTCATACACCGATCGGTCTGCGCAGCCCTGCTTCAAGTCCAACACACCTGTTTACCTGTTCCTACACAGCGCTGGGAGATCCAGTGAGGAAGCGTTTGAATTCACCACAGTATTAATAACATCACTGCAAGATCTAGTGAGAAGCATTCAAATTCAGCGCAGAATACACAGATTTGTTTTGGGAACACAACTCAGTATGGCCACTTCTCTTGAGTACTCACAGCATGGGACGCCACCTGGCGATATTTGCTGAGATCTTCTGCTCTGACCAGCTCCTCTGGCACGGTCTTTCCTCTCTGAATAACAAACCCAAATAATAGGTTTAGAACATGTATTAAGGTACATAAAATAACCACAGTGATACAAAAGCACAAACAAGTGCTGCAACTCAAACCGCACACCTTCTTTCTCTCGGTGGTCAGGACGGTGGCCTTGTCTTGGAGCTGTAAAGAGAGAAGAACAGTTTGATTACCTCTGAACATGTGATCACACACACAATTGAATCACTGCTGAATGCTTGTGTTTTGACGCACCTTCTGTATGATCTCCGGAGTCATTCCAACCTGTTCACTGACCTCCATGGCCTCTCCGCCGGCACCCTAAGAGGCCGAAACAGGTCAAAGATATTAAGTAAATATTAAAAAAAAAAAAAAAATTATCCTATTTATTCATGAAATAGAAAAATAATCAAAACTAAATTGCACATTTAAATATGGCTGGAAACAGGAATTTATGGGAATAAATTGGAAATTTTGGGAAATTTATATACATTTTTATATAAATTTATATAAAATGTATCATATACAAACATAAATATAAACACTGTTGATTTTTTTGGTGTTGTTTGATGTTATTTGGTTATAACATGAAATAACAGTTATTTCTTTTTTGCATCCAAAATAAATAATAAATAAAAAGTTAAAAAGAACAGCATTTATTCAAAATAGAAATCTTTTCTAACAATATAAGTCTGTAATATCACTTTTTATCAATTTAACTCATTCTTGCTGAATATGAGTATTAATTTTTTTTTCAAAAAAAGAAAAATTACTGACCCCAAAATTTTTATTGATAGTGTATATTGTTACAAAAGATTTCCATTTTAAATAAATTGTTCTTTAACTTTTTATTCAAAGAATCCTGAAAAAAAAGTATTACTGATTATAAAAAAAAAATATATTAATCAGCACAACTGTTTCCAACATTAATAATAAATCATCATATTAGAATGATTTCTGAAGGATCATGTGACACTGAAGACTGGAGTAATGATGCTGAAAATTCAGCTTTGCATCACAGAAAAATTGTATTTTATTAAAATAGAAAACCAATATTTTAAATTGTAATAATATTTTACAATATTACTGTTATTTCTGTATTTATGATCAAATGTGCATGTTATGGATATAAGTTATACAAGTTCCCTGTTATAGGCTAATCTGTAATTTTGCAAATTCCCTGTTTATTCCCATTAATTCCCATGGAAAGTTTCCAGCTTTGAAAATTCCCAGAATTTTGCAACCCTATTTACGGCTCATCAGATGTGTCTGTGATTGGCTACAAAGCTCAATGCTGCAAAAACACGTTGTAAATAGAAACCTTTGACGCTCTTCACAGAGCGCTTACACACACTCACAGGAGCGTTTTAAAGCAGCCGACTATCAGCGGGTGCCGGTTTAGAGCTATTTTAGTTGTCATTCTAACAGACTACATCACGCAGTGACAGTGTGCACTCTCAAGGCGAGTTTTATGACACCCACAGCATGAGGCGTATGCTCTCTAAACCTTTTCATTCTGACATTACATTTTGCAAATCTCCTCAAATGGTTAAAAGATAAAATCAGGATTTGAATTACTGACCACAGCTGCAGGCTGGGAAGCAGGAGTGGCCTGTGGAGCGACCAGTCCAGCCTGAGGTTTGAGCGTCGCCAAAGCTGCAAGAAGAATAATGGACACGTCAGTGACGCACGACTGCAGTGAGGATCTCATCCAGACAGCACAAACACACTCTTACCCTCTCTGGCAGCCGTGACCTCTTTGGTGAGGCGAGCGATGACTCTGCAGGCGGCGTCGTGCTGGTAGAGAGCGTGAGACAGCTCCTGTCGAGTGGTCTGCAGCTGCTGCCTCAGAGTAAAACTGTGCAGCATCACCGCATCCTGGAAGAGACACAAACTCAGTGGTGAGAAAGACGTCGCGCACTTATTCCTCACGCAGTCAGTCGGGTCGAGGAACTCACCCACTCGTCCTGCAGAGATTTGAGGATGGCAGGAATGCTCGTGGCGGAGGGAGCCTTCGGTCGGATGGGGTGAGACACTGAAAGTACAGAAATAATGCATGTTGAAATCACAGCCTTAGAGAGCGTGAGCTTCTCGTGGATTCATCTGTGTCTCTGTACCCTTGATATCGATGAGCTGCTCCTCAGACAGCGGCTGGCCGTTGATGGGGTCGGCTCCATTCTCCGCTATGTATTTCTCGATCAGACGCCTCTCGAACACTTGATTGGACACAGGAGAGACACAGGGATGCTCCGGCACCTCGTTTGAAACTGGAAAGAGAAGATTTACATTCATCATTTCAATAGATAACACTTTATTTTACAGTGTCCTGTAATAACACAGAATAACAATGCATTATGCATCATAATATAATGGAACCAACCCTAAATCAAACCCTATTCCTAAAGGTACATGTTAAATAATATGAGACAATCAGCACTTAAATGTATAATTATTTCAAAGTAATTACAACACTATGCATCAACTGTTTGTGTATCATACGTTATTATCTAATGTTTAAAATCAACAATTAGTCTAGACTTCACAAAACTTGACGTTCATGTTTATTTTCCCTAATATCAACGGTATGTTTTTATTTCTGAACTATAAAGTTTCCCACAGAGAGCTCAGGCTTCAGACACACTTAATATTTTGCATTAATGCTCTTCTAGTTTAATGAAATGCAGCAATGCAATCGTCATTAAAGCATACTTTCTCAAACACAAAGTTTCTGCTAATATCGCACAACAATGGCTAACACGACACTGCTAATCACTCATGCTAACAGAAACAATCTCACTTACTCGCACAAACCAAAGACATCTCGCTCGAACTGACGCGATTCCGCTTCTCAAATAAAGCCGGAGTGAGATCACTTCATCCACTGATTTAAAACCCACACAGACTTAGTGATATTTTAATCAATGAAGGTGCTGCATGTCCTGAGTCAGAACACGTTGAGACGCCGTGCCGCTCAAACACCGGTGCATGACGGGATACTACTCCTCCAGAGCGGAAGATGAAACCGATGGTCTTTCGTCAGGAGGCGCACGGCGACTAATAAAATAGCATCCTCCGCTGAGACATTTGTACGCGAAAAAAGATCTTTAATGAAGGTATTAATCTCTAGATTTGGTGATGGGCGTGTAAATGTAAAGTCTTCTCGATAATCACAAACGACTTGATTGGCTTGTGTGACAACGCGCTGAGAAATGTAACAGGCACCACGTGACATAACGGCTTCTTTGCTTTATTGTAAAACAACAGGGACGTTTCTATACTGGAGCATAAATTTATCAAGTATAAAACTGTGTCTATATTTTTGCAGGTTGTGTTTTAATAGATTGTAAGTAAATACTCAATTTCACTCTGCTATTTATCCACATCTCCATGTGAATCAGTGTGAGTGAACTGTCCGAATGATTCAGACTGAATCGCGAACGATTTCAAAGATTCATTTAGTCACGAATCAGGGATTCTAAACAGTACTATACTGAGGAATCACGTATTTAAATGTTATTTATTCTTTAACATATCATTACGTTTTAACACTATCATAAAAGCTTTCAACATGTTTAGGACTTAATTTCTGTCAAAGAATAAACCGATGGACCATATTTCTGAAATGTAAACGGGACATTTTCTAGTTCGGTGGTCAAAATGTCATTGAAATCTCACTTATTATCTTTGAATTAAAAAACGGGGACAATACATTTGTTAAGCTTTTGTTTTTTAATTGTGGGTTCCATATACTTTTATTATAATTAATAATTATAGTGTTTAAACTAACTTTTTTGTCTAAACTGGTTTTAATACAATTCATCAAAAATCACACTATGAAAAATAGTAAATAGTAACCTTCGCCAACAGATAAAGTATTATAACAAAATTATGACTTTATAAAAATCAAACAAAATGAGAAATGAGAAAAAAAAAATAATACACTGCTTACAGTATTTTTTAACTTTTTAAAAACTTTTATTAAACACTTTAAAAAATGTTAATTTCCAACATATTTTGGGTTCATTTTAAGCAAGAAATACAGTCATTTTTAAACAATAATTGAGTTAAATAAAACTACCCAGCAGGTTGGACAAACATTTAACCCAATCGCTGGGTCAAAACAACTCAATTGCTGGGTTTGTCCATTTTCAACCCAACTTGGGTTGTTTTTAACCCAGCATTTTTTAGAGTGTGGAGTTATTTGTTGTGACGGCAGAATAAATGATGATGGTAATAACAAAAAAAAAAAAAAAAAGTAATAAAATGACAGGGAGTCAGAAAAAAAGATTTATTGATACAGTCAAAAAAAAAAAAATTCACTGATGTCCGTCTATTAACTCCATAGCAGTGAGAAACTGAATGAATCAATCCCGGTTTATTACTGTAACGGCTGTTTCAGTTCGAAGATGCCGGTTCCTCCTTTCACAACCTTTCCTACAACCAAGCAAGCCGAGGGCGAACAGAGTTTATCATAAGAACCTACGAAAAAAACAACAAACATTAATTACACTACTGAAACAATATCAATACGCATCATTATTAAGAGTAACGACTACATTACCCAGCATCGTGGCTTGCTTCAGAAACTTGAAACTGGTCTCAAAGGTCATCTGTTGCAGCGGGGAGCTGTTGGATTGAATGGCAATTCGGTTCAGAGGCTTGTACACCCCCTCAAAGCACATGTAGTCGGCCACGAGAGAGAGGTGGCGTGGGTCCACCTCGATCCCTGTGAAGAGAGGCAGCGGTCAGATCTGCAGTCAAGCACACACCACCACAGGACGGGTCAAAGTATGCTTCATTACCATAGACGGCAAACACATCTTTAATCTCCTTCTCAATGACTCGTAGGGCCACCTCAATACCGTACGTGTTGGCCATAGCATGAACCTCGTTGGAGTATAACCGGTTCAAGTCCAGGACCTGGAACAACAGAACGGATTGTATTACATGCCAGATTTGGTACTAGAACAAAGTATTCAGAAGAAGTACATTAGAGTGACATGTATATACAGTAGGGATGCACCGATATTAAAAATTTGGCCGATAACCGATAATTCTTTATATTTGAAAGCCAGTAAACGATATATTGGCTGATGAATCAAAATTCAAACTTTATATAATTTTTGAGAGCATGATAAACAATTATTTATCGGCTTTAATATATCGGCCAAATTTTCTAATCAGGCCGATAACATTAAAAATGAACATGTCGATACCGATATGGTGGCCAATATATATCATGCATCCCTAGTAATAACAGAAGAAACCAAAGGACTTCATTTGTTAAATGTAAAGCATACTAGGGATGCACTGATATGAAAATTTCAGCCGATACCGATAACTCTTTATATTTGAAAGCCGATAAATCAAAATCCAAATTTTTATATAATTTTTGAGAACCTGATTACAAAAACAAAAGTTTCACCATTAAATCCATGTCCCAAACACACGATTATAATGTTCTCATTATAATATTATGTAGCTTATATGACAGACTTGTGCTGCACATGTTGTACTGAACTGTATTTTCCTTTTTGAAGTGATTTCAATCATATTTTAAGCAATTCAAAACCATCATGGTGAACAGTGCGCTTCTGAAATAATCCATTATTTATCAGCTTCAATTTATCGGCCAAATTTTCTTATCAGGCCGATAATGATAACATTAAAAATGAACATATATCGGCCGATACCGACATGGTGGATGATATATCGTGCATCCCTAGTAATAATAACAGAAGAAATCAAAGGACTTCATTTGTAAAATGTAAAGCATTTCATTGTAACTAATTACTAAGTAATTATATTGCCATCTAATGACTTGTTTGCACAAAATATTGTTTAATATTTAAGGATTTGTTTTTTTGTTTTTTTTACTCAAATTACAGATATATGGTACCCAAAATACAACTTATTTAATAATACATAATACAAAGTTTATAATGGCTATTATTGTTTGGTAAATAATATTTACTATTATAAAGTTGGCGTAGTTAGTATTGAGAAACGGTCTATATGTTAAAGAGGCCCCTTTCACAGTATGTAATGAGTCTCTGGTGTCGGCAGAATGTGTCTGTGAAGTTTCAGCTCAAAATACCCCACAGATCATTTATTATAGCTTGTCAAATTTGCCCCTATTTGGGTGTGAGCAAAAACACGCCGTTTTTGTGTGTGTCCCTTTAAATGCAAATGAGCTGCTGCTCCCGCCCCCTTTCCAGAAGAGGGTGGAGCTTTAACAGCTCGCGCTTCGGTCGCTCAACAACAACAAAGCTGGAGAATCTCACGCAGCCAAAATGAGGAAAGTGTTCAGCCTTACATTGTTCAAACCGGAGTCGACACTGATGGAGAGACTCAGGAAGAAGTTACAACTTTTAGGACGTTTCTGAATGGTTAGTGGATAAATTTATGTAGCTGCTATAGAGTTAACACTTCAAGCACCTTGTAAGAACCCTGTATACACGTACAATAAATGTCAAAGCCTTCACAGAAAACAAACAATCCCAGATGTATTCATTGTAATGGATTGTATTCGACTCACATCAGCATGTTTGAACATCTCGTGCATGTTGATGCCCTCTGTGTTGAGCACCATCTCTTTTGTACCCTCCTTTGTGGTGACTTCGTTTAACAAGCAGCGTGTGATTCCGTTGGTCTCCATGATGACAGAGTTCTGAGCCTGCTTCACCACTACTGACGTGAGGTCAAAGTGCACTTTAGTGATGGGCAGGGCCAGGGTCAGCTGTGAAACAGAAGCATTTTTTACAAGTACTGGTGTCAGTGCATCTCTAAAGAGCATGAAATGTGTAACTGATGACCGTGATAAACTAATAAAATCATTCATACACACCTCACACCACAGCCCATTTTCTGTGTCATATGTGTACTCCTCCACAGCGGTGCTTAACTGAAGCACAGTACTGATCCTCTTTGATTCCTGTGAAGTTTCCTGCGGCTGTTCAGAGCTGTTGGGAGTCTCACCAGACTCTTCCTCAGCCGTCTCCTGAGCATCTCCTGCGTCGTTCTGCTCATTCTCAGCCACATCCTCCTGTTCCTGATCACTGCCCTCCTCACCCTCCTCGCTCTCGTAGTCCACCTGAGGGGTCACATCACACACACACAACACGATTTTACTTGTGCAATTAACATACAGGGGCCTATAATTTCTGTGATGTGAACAGAATCACAGAATCCAGTCATAAAAATGGAATTTAAAGGGACAGGCACACTACACTTTTGGTTCTATTGACTTCCATTCGTACGCGTATGAATGCTGGAGACTGGAAACGTAAGCTCATGCGAAAGTTCAAGTTTGGTGAACTCTGAACTGATGAAGACATGTGACCAACAGAAGAGCAATAATCCACGGCTGAATTAAAAGAACACACATTTTGGCAGTAGAGTGGAGAGTAGATTGTATATTTTTGCTTTCTGGATTCATTATTATGTGTTATATGTTGAATTTATGTTTATAAAAAAGACGCTGCAGAGTGTGACGTCATATCACGACCGTTGCAGTGTCCGTAGAAAGGTGACCTCAGCTTTACAGTATAACGCGGAATGTCATGGAATTTGGCCAAATTCACTCGGATATACGTCACAATAGAGAAGAAAAGACTATCGCAACCTGTTTCATATGCTGACTCACTATACACTAAAAAAATAACTGTAAAAAAAATAAACAAATTTACACAGTAAAATACCGTTTTCCATTGAAACAGTAATATACCATAAAAACAATGCATTCTGGGTAATATTATTTGTCGATAGGCTACTTTCTCGAAAAAACAACAAGTATTACCTAGAATGCATTGTTTTTACAGTATATTCTGTATATTACAATGTATTCTGGGTAATATTTGTTGTTTTAAGAAAAGAGGCCTATAGGCTATACTTTGTCAAAAATGACAAATAATATTAAATATTATATAATATTATGTACGAGGACATGAACTTCTTCAGAAAATTATCATCATATATCCACACAGAAACTCAAACCCGCCACAAATAATTTGGTTTAACTAATTAAGTAATTATGCTCTTTTTCAAAGTCTTGATGTTGTTTTTGGGCTCTACTAAATTGAATGTTGATTATTTTCCTCATATCCTCCATTGTTCAGCTCCTCTCTTCCCAGTCTGTCAGTAACGCTCTGTTTAGTTCCTGTCTCTATGAAGCCCCGCCTTCTGAAAAGCACAATGTGCTCTGATTGGTCGGCTGGAGCAGTGTGTTGTGATTGGTGTTTGGGAAATGTCCCGATACCATAACCTCGTTTCAACACACTACTAACTAACTCAACCAGGCCCCGCCCCTTTATTCTGCATATGAATTATTTAAATGAGGAATATTGTGAAGATGGAGGCGTTTCAGGGAGTTCAGAAACACTGACACCGATATAGAGAAGAACTCCCGCCTTTTTCATGCTCAAACAGCAACATTACACACTGAAGACAGATGAAGATGGAGAAAAGCAGAATAGGACTCCTATATAATACCTCCTCTTCTTGTTTTTCTTTTCTACTGGAATCTGTAGCATCAGCATCGCCTTCATTCGCCTCGTCATCCACAATAATGTCGTTTCCTGCATCCTCATTGGCATCAACCTGTGGAGAAGTCAGACATGCTACTGTCATTACTCAATTATGACACGGCAGCAGCACACGTGTAGTCCGGTGTGACCGTGTACCTCTGCCGACCCCTCGACACCACCGGCCTCTCGATCAGTGTCGCTCGCCGTGGCTCTGCGCGTGTCCACTATTCCCATAGCTGTCAGTTTAGTGTTCAGCTTCTTGATGGCCTCCAACAGCATGCGAAAGAATCTGTAACGCACAAATAAGCCTATGAGATGTCTGGGAAATCATCTGCAGTGAAATAGCCGAAACTGGAGATTTTTAAACATACTTCTTCTCCATGAAATGAAGGATCTTGTTGGGGTTGAGTAGCTTGTCTTGCTGGTATCGCTCAGGAGGCAGGAAGTGGAACGTGACTTTGTAGACTCGTGATTTCTTGCTTAGTTTTAGTTTCTCTATGATGCGGAACGTTTCTATCACATCCACCTTGTGAAGCACCTGTAAAGATCAAGAGCACATGCGAGTTTTAACAATTGTTTAACTGATCGTTCATCATGTGAGGAATGTGAACGGGGCCGTCAAGCTCCACAAACGACAAAACGCACAATAAGTGGTAGTGTTAAAGGATTAGTTCACTTCAGAATTAAAATTTCCTAATAATTTACTCACTATGACGAAAATCGTTTGATGACAAACCTTTCTGTGATAAACACTCATTTGTGTTATGAAGATAACTGAAAGTTAAATGATGAAATAAATGATGACATAATTTGAACATACATGACCATGAATGAGATTTGAGATCTATAGCGAAGGGGAAAAACTTCTTGCTGAATAACACAACATAATGACACAAGTAAACACTGCCCACCTCTGATAAACACACGCGTGTCATCTTCTTCCGCAGTGTCTTGGCATGCTTCAAGGCTTTCTTGGTCATCAGAACTGGAATGCTCATCATGGGGGTTTTGATGTTCGAACTCGCAATCATGAGTATTTCTCTCAATCTGGGGAAGATGATTTCACATCGAGAGATTGTTTAGGTGGATCACAATAACACTTGAAGGCTGCATTAACATTTAACTTCGCTTTTTTGGTATTTGGAATTTTTTTTTGGGGAATCGTGAAATTTCACTGGCATTGGTATGGATTGCAAAGTGAAATCTGACCTAGGAATTCCCAGGGTGACGTTCATCTCTCCTCTGCCGGCGAAGTGGAAGGTGTTAAGGGTCATTTGGGTGGAGGGCTCTCCGATGCTCTGAGCCGCCAGCAGACCCACGGCCTCTCCGGGGTCACACAGAGCTCGCTGCCACTTCAGCTGCAGGAGATGCCTCAATCTGCCAACACACAGTGATTATAGTACGCAATTGATCCTTAAATTACATGCAACTACAGAAACATGACACGTCTTCACTGCGGTGGCTCTCACGCGGGGTGCAGGGCCCACAGCAAACCTCCAAGGGGGACTCAAAATGACTTAAAATAAGCATTAAAATTAGCTAATTTATTAGCTAAGATATTCCTTTTTTTGGTGCACAATGCAGAAATGTTCAGTTACTGTTTGTAAACACAACATTCTGACTTGGACACTCCTCATGGGCGGAGCACAGCCATAAGCCACGCCCCCTGCCCTGATGTGACATCAGTTGCACAAGCAGAACTCAATACCCTCAATACCAGCGGGAAGCTATTTTGCTTTTTTATTTTTTCCCAAATATTGTGTTTATCATGCATAAATAGCACATTTGTGTATATGAATGAACAGTTGCGCTAATAGCTAGATGACTGTAATTTGCGAGCGAGTTTAGCCGTCTCTCTAATTACATGTCATCATAAAAACATAGCTGCAATTCCTAATAATCTGTCGAGTTAGCGAACTGTTCTTGTGTCGCGGAGCATTTCCGAGCTTCCGACACAGATGATAAAGTCCCGCCCTCATCTGTGCCGTGCGTCGTGATTGGCTGGAGCGACACACCTGCTGACAGAGGGCAGTGTCTCTGTAGACACACACACTTTTAGTGGACCATAAATAGCGACTGAGAGGCATTATTTTTGTACGACTATATACTTTTTTTTTTTTTTTTTGGAAAATCCTGCACAGTGCACCTTTAAAAAGAAATGGAAGACCATTCTAAGCTTAAAATGACTAGAATTCTGAAACGTATTTTAATTATATTTGGATCAATGACGTGACGGGTCATTTTTCTACCCAAAGGCCTTAATAATAATAAAAAACAAAGATATGACATCCAGAGTATGTAAGGTAGCACAACTAGATCTCTTTTATTGAATCCAAAAGGTATTTTAAAGATTTTGAAGTGTCAAAAGGTCATTTGGTTTAACCGTACAAAGGTCAATACAGCCATTTCATTTGAGATTAAAATATCTTAAAATGTAATAAATGTATATATTTTGTTATTCTGGCATGATTTTATAACATCATATATCAACATAGTGCAAAATGGTATTAAAATTATGTGTAAAAGTCGTTGCTTTGTTATTAGAAAGAATGTCCGGAAAAATGATTAAACTATTTAAAAATTCATGTTTTCACTTGATCATACGCATGTCCTGAAACATCAAGTCATTCGGTACAACCGTTATAAAACATGGAAAATGTTGTAATATTTTAAAAACTTCAGCCTGTTAGCACTGTTTGAAAATATCGTCATTCGGTATAACCAAAAGTGTCATTCGGTAAAAAAAAAATTGTGGTTAAACCAAATGACTTTTTTGGTGACAAATTTTGTCCATCTTGTAAAGAATGACAAAAGCAGTGTTAATTGATTATAAAAACCACATAATCTCATTGTTAACACAATAAATCTTCAAAATTAAGTATATCTCGATTATGTTTTTTTACACTTTTAAAAACCTTATTCGTCAATGACCCATTTATTTTACTTATTTTAATCTATGGACTGTAAATTAAAAAAAGAAAAACCATCAGAGCAGATGTACTATTAGAAACCTATTCGCCTACATCAAATATTGTTGTGGACAATGGACAACAATTTTCTAAATTCAAAACCTAGAAGTCTAGAAATGGCCGTTTAATCCAGATATAATAATGTTTAATCTTGAACAGTCTACACAGATTCTTACCTATCTGAGTCAACGATTTCAGATGTCTGAAATTCCTGCTTGACGTTGACCTGATCCAGGTAGGACTCAACAATGGAGTCGAATGTCTCAGACACTGACCCGAAGCAGATGTCCGGCCGGTAAAGAGCCAGACACGGGTCCGGACAACGAGACGTCTTCTTCAAATACTTCATACGGCCAGACTCATCCAGAGCTCTCCACCTCTCCAACAGCTAAATACAAAAATTTTTACTGTACATTAAAGTCACCATGAAATCAAAATCAACAGTTCTTATTTATGAAATATTTACAGTGTTTGTTCCAAATGATTTATCGGTGCACATCATTATTGTTTTAAATTCATGTTCCTCATAATCTTAAATCACAATAACTTCCCCTCTCTCTTGCAGCGACATCTCTTCGAGGGTGGGACAACCTGTCACTCACATGAGATCCACCAAGAGCAAACCACAACCATCCAATCAATTCCCCACAGACGAAATCAAGCCCCGCCCTACATTTGTTCTTGTTTGCAAAGCCGTTTCACTCGGATATACGGCATATAAGGGAAGAAACGATTTAAAATCATACTGTGTGGAAAGGTCTGAGGAACTGAATCATCTTTTTAACAAACTACTTCACAGGATGCCATCGTAGAACATTCGTAAACTAAATGATTCGTGAACAAATGCTTCAGTACCTGTAGAGTAGCTGCCTTTCTCCCATTGGCCAGCTCCTGGTACCCTACTTGAGACTTCGAGTGGCTCAGTTTCTTCTGCGAGTAGAGCAGGAAGGCACTCTCTCTGGGTGAAACACGCTCATGCTTGGCTTTCCATCTCTTAATGGCTTTAAAGTGATTAAACGCAGCCTGTGAGTCCATTTTAGCCAGGACTTCATCCAAGCACTTAGACTTTCTGATAACCTAGAAAATAATGCATCATATAAACTGTTAAATGTTGTCTTCCATCAACGCAGGGGTGCAGAAACATGTCTATGTAGTCACCTCGTAGTTATCTTTGATGAAAGGGAACTGCCGCAGCTGTAGGAACTGGGTCTTGGGGATGTCTAGCCCATCTTCTCCGTAAAGAAACTGGACCACACTTCCATCACTGTCCCGCACAGTCAGATCATACTGGACCACAAGACCTTCTAGATGCTTGATCACACACCTGAAACACACAACGACTTCAGATTCCCTGACAGAACAGTGTATGTCACTGTGCAATAGAAGCAGCTCAGATCTACCTCTGCAGATAACCAGATCGACTGGTTTTGACAGCAGTGTCCACAAGACCTTCACGACCAGCCATGCAATGGAAAAAGAACTCCTGAAAATATAAAGAGAGACTCCAGTTACATTTAGTTTTCTACATACAGTGACTATTACTCTAAAAACAAGATTTTGAGATATTCAGAAGAAAATATAAGTGTACTTGACTGTACAAACATGGCCACCATAATGCTAGGATGTTGTGGATTTATTACTATGGGGTTGCTAATGTGTTCTCTTCAACATGCCAGAAGATTTGAAGTATCATTCATGTTTGTAGCCCAGACTATGCAGGAAGAGTTACACAGCAAAGTTTAATAAATATAGCTGCAAGCAACAATATGGGGTCAAACCTGAAAGGCTTGGTGCTTATCACAGTGCGCCACTGTGGACACATGTTTGCCATGTTACTGAAGAGAGGTTTCAAGGTAAGAATGAGTACACGAATGTGTCAGTTAGCATGTTAACTGGTTAGCTAACTTAGATTACAGCCTCAATCATTACTGTATGGCTGGGTCCAAAGATCATCTGAGCCGATTTTGGACAAAATTGGACAAGACTTGTAAGAGGAGTTGGAAAAAAAAAGTTTTTCCGTCAGCAAACTGATGGAAAATGACAAACGAGATAACTTTTCAAAAGTTATAAGCGTATTTTCAAAAAACTTTATATCTCTGGAACACTAGGTGGCGCTGTGTTCAAAATTCTCAGGTGCCTCCAGGATATGCTGTCCATGATCCCTACCAAATTTTGTGCAGATATGTCAAATCGTTTAAAAGATATTGCAATTTATGACAAATTTCAAAATGGCGGACAGGTGATTTATCCGATCCTGGCAAAATTGGTATCCAGAGATTCGTCATGAGCCAATGTCATGTTTCTGACAAACATTTCAAAAGTTATGACCAAAATAGCCATTTTTCGGATCTCGTGATGGCGTAGATTCCAAAATTTCACATGTACCCTCAGATGATGGTGCTGATAAAGTGTATTAATAAATCAAACTCAAAGTTTGGCCGAGATACAGCAACTAATCTAATTTTAGATTAATTTTCATCATTAACTTCACATCCCAATAACTTTTAAACAAAAAGGTATATCAAAAATCTGTTCAGTTATTTCTTTGTGGCTCGATCCATTGATCATCTGACAATTTTGGAAAGAATTGGGCAAAATTTGTAGCAAAAAAACAGTTCATTAGTAAGATATGAAATGTGATCAGCATGAAGGGTGAAAAGTTATAACCATTTGAATAGTGGATTTCTGAACTGACGGTGGCGCTATAGAGTCGGTCCTAGAGACCCCAAATTTGGTCAGATTACAATTCAATACAACCACTAAAAATGTTCCAATTTTCATTATTTTCCTATGAACCGTTCATGAGGCTGCCATAGACTCCCATTGGGGCAAAATAATAATTAGTACAGTAGGGGCTACAGCACCTTCGGTGTTTGGCCCCTAATTAGGGTTAAGGATGTTGAACAAACCCTTTGAGCAACAGTGACTATTAACAAAACTGTGCATTCAAAATCCAGATTGAACATACAGGAGGTTTGATCCCTGTCAAGAATCTGCCAGTCACGAATCCTCCGGAGCGCGGCTGTGGTTCATAGGGCTGAAAGCAGGGCAGGGACTTCCCAGAAGGCATCAGTGGTGGTCGGCGGCCCTCCAGCTCAATCTGACCCAATAAACAGGAGATCTGCACATACACGGGAACATGGTTCAGAAGAAGATCACATGAATAACATCTGCCTTAACCTGACCTCTGTTGGAGAATGCCAAACAGGGATCAAACTTTTTTAGACTTGCATATTCATCCACACAGTCACACAGAGCCGAAGCACAACCAAAACAATGTTCTTAAAATATCCTAAATATCGTTGATTTGAAGTTTAACAATCAAATTCCTGTTTTTCTGTCCCCAAATCTAAGGCTTGTAGAAATAATTAAGACTTTTGTTATACCACTTAAAGACTTTTAATGATCCTACATTTGATCAAACTGAATTTAAAACTTTTAAGGATGCGCAGGAACCCTGTAAAAGTAATAGAAAGCTGCTGTATTCAGACACGAGCTGTAAGAAACATCACCTGCATAGTGTTAACAGTAGATCCCTTGGCTCCGGACTGCACCATCAGCTGTAGGTTGTTTTCTGGGAAGGAGCGATGGAGACCCAGTGGCATGCAAACCTGACAACATGACATCACATGAGAGGAAACCCATGAAGACAGAATGATCGTCTTTCCACAGCGAGAAAGAATATAAAGGACATTATGATGCTTTTAATATGCACCTTGTTGATGTTGTTGTTCACTTGATTGACCTCCTCTTTGAACTTCAGGTCCACCATGTTGAAATCTCTCTGGTCTGAGTTCAGATGTGCGTCCTGCCAGCGTTCTCTGGCTTCAGCGTCTCCAGCGGACGTGGGGAGGTTAAACGCAGCCTGAAGAGCCTGTTTTAAAACATGAACGTCAATGAATATGAACCTCTGTGAACTGACAATATTAAAAACTCAACATTTTCAAGTCTCTCATTGTAATATACTGGATATCTTTAAACAGGGGATCATACTCCTTTAGTTAGAGGATAGTGGATGTTGCCATCTTTGCCGTGTTTTACACATACTGACAATTTATTTAGAAGTAAATCATCAATTCTTCTTACTCTAACCAAAAAATGTAAAAGTTTTCTTAAGAATACTGCTGGTAATGTCATTAGACAATGGCCCTGTTTACACCTGGAATTAAGATGCGTTTTGGTCGATCGGATCACAAGTGGACGGCGCTAAATACAGGTGTAAACAAGGTCTAAAGCATTTCGAGTTTGTCCACGTTCAACCACTTCTAGAGGTAGCTGAATGAAAGATTCAATGACTCAATCATAAAGACTTCACTTGTTTCATAACTAGATAAATCAGCATTTTTTTTTAACAACTCTCTTAAATGAATTATTTAAATGACTCACTCATGAAGACTTCACATGTTTTATTAATGGATGAATCAACACTTTTGAACAAATCTTTTGAATGAATGATTCAATGACTCACTCATAAAAAGTTCACTTGCTTCATTACTGGATAAATCAGCGTTTTTGAACGAATCTCTTGAATAAATGATTCAATTACTCACTCATAAAGACTTCACTTGTTACATTACTGGATGAATCGGTGCTTTTGAACGAATCTCTTGAATGAATGATTCAATGACAAGTACATTTTTAACAGTCACTTTGCGCCATCTACTGGTGTAATGATGTAATTGATACAATCTTTATTTGAAGCGTCAAGTTACTCTCAAAAGGTGATTTACACTATTTTGATCACTAACGTATACATCAGTGTTTATATCTGAAATATAATCTTTTATCCCAGTACTTCTCTGATAATCTGAATTATTGTAAGGCAGAAATAATGATACTGTGTGGTTGAAAAGATGTGTGATCGTACTTGTCATTTAGGAATAAGACCACGTGATCTTTTAACAGTTAATCGTGCAGCTCTAGCACCAGAATATTGATTTTCAATAAAGTTACACAGATCAGAAGGTACTGCGGGTCAGGAATGAGCTGGTTGATCTGAACGATGTACCTTGGAGCCACATGTGACTGACTTTTGGATAATTTTCCTTCTTTGTTTGTTGGCTCCATCTTGTACTAGAATGTCCTCCACACCTGTCAGAAACAAATGACAGTTTAATATCATTCTGCCTTGAACGTTCAGCAAGATAAGTTGGCGTTGACGTGTGATTTTACCCAAGGTGAAGCCGCGGTAAAGCTGCAGGTAGGCAGTGAAGAGTCGAGCCAGACAGCTGAGCAGTTTTCCGCTGGTCTCTCCTCCGTAGAGCTCATAGCAGCAGTGCACCAGACCGTACGCTGAGCTGCCATAGTGAGCTTTATCCAGAATGCCCACCAGGAGCTCTCCCTGACGAATAACCACCTGAAACACAGAGCACATCACATCACCACCCAGGAACAGTCACCATAAACTAGGCAAGAACAAACTGGGCATGTCCCAACGATATATATTTTTTTTTTACTTTATTTTTTGGAAAAAAATAACAGAAATTGATAGAACAAACATTTGGCCACCTATGCATCTATACATAAAGTTACAGTATATTAAAGGAAAAATGTGTTTTAGATCATACAATAATGGGCCAATAAACTTCTCATGAAGTCCATTTTTCCCAGTATCGTTTTGGCTGCGTGAGATTCTCCAGCTTTGTTGTTGTTGAGCAACCGAAGCGCGAGCTGTTAAAGCTCCGCCCTCTTCTGGAAAGGGGGCCGGGAGCAGCAGCTCATTTGCATTTAAAGGGACACACACAAAAACGGCGTGTTTTTGCTCACACCCAAATAGGGGCAAATTTGACAAGCTATAATAAATGATCTGTGGGGTATTTTGAGCTGAAACTTCACAGACACATTCTGGGAACACCAGAGACTTATATTACATCTTGTGAAAAGGGACATTATAGGACCCCTTTAACAGATTTATAAATGATTCTCATGACGTGTGTTGCGTTCCCAAATGTAGATTATAAATGACTCAAACACAAAGCCTTTGCAGAGTAGCATTTACTGTGAATCGAAACTGAAAAAGAACACAATGCTGTGCTTTAATCTGAAACAAGCAGCGCGTCAGATTATATATTTATATAATTACATCACATCCATAGCGATTTGATGATCGCACTAAGCAATATCACATTCTCACAATCATGCATTGTCAAAATATGACCGGGAAATGTCCTCTTAAAGTCAACATGAAGCAGAAGTTGCACTAGTCTTTTCCTCCCTATTGTGTCGTATATCCGAGTGAAATGCTTCAAGAACAAGAACAAATGTAGGGCGGGGCTTGATTTTGACAACATGTGTTACACTGCGCCAGTGCTCAGACAGAACTCTTTTCAAACTCTGAAGCACTAACAGCACTGTTACAGAGTGTATTCCTTAATTACCTGAGATTCACACATGGTCTCCGGCTTGTATCCTGGAGCAGATCTGGGAGGCTCCTTCACCCAGGCTTTACTGGGAATCTTCGCTCTTCCCGTCAAGTTTAAGGGGATGCAGTTTTCTGGGATGACATTCAACAAAAGGGTCGACACCACCTTGAATAAAACAATGAAAAGCTCTTGTTTAATATGTTTAATGTGCATGACGATATAAACAGCATGCGTATGAAGATTACCTGCTTTCCTGTCCAGAGCGGCACGGGTTTAAGGATCGCGGGACGGAGGAGCTTCACTCTGCCTATCTTGTCTGTCAGGCCTCTGTAGATGAGCGCAGTGTACTGATCCAGCGTGAAAAAACAGCCGCGGATGGTCATGCTGGTGCCAGACACCATGTGGTCCTGAATCAGGCCGGCCAGCGGCTTTCCATCCTACAGAGGGGGCAGAGACCAATGAAGGGGTTTCCAAAATGACAGACAGTTCATTTGGTTTGATTCGGACGCAGACTCACTTTGGGCACTAGGTACTGCTGGTCTGTGCTCACTAGCGTGTAGGCCTCGGCTCGGCCCAGCTCACTCTGAGGGAAGTGAGCGTTCATCTCGTCACCATCAAAGTCAGCGTTGTAGGCCTTACAGTTAGCGTAATGTAAGCGGAGCACTTTCTCTCCGGGCAGGATCCGAGCGCAGTGGGCCTGAATCGACGGTCTGTGCAGAGTGGGCTGACGGTTTAACAGCAGCACATCCCCATTCTTGATGTGCCGATTCACCTACAAGAGAGATGCCATTAGATCCTCAAATAACATGAAACGTTGATGTCAACTTTGCACGCGTTTACGTCAGAACGCCAGCTCAGTATTGGCCAAAGCTAATCACATGAGCAGCATGACGCAAGATGACTTGACTTAAGGAAACGGGCTCACAATCTTCATGGGTATCCTGTGCTGGCCGGTGCTGGGGGTCAGCAGCTGTTTGGCCACAGCTTCTCTCTGGGTCGGGTTTTTGCTGAGAATGGTGCGAGACCCATCTTCATTAATGACCATAGTGGCTCCAGGGTGGACGTGGGGTCCGTTCAGCACCGCCTGCCTTAGTTCCTTCACGTTCCAGGGCGTCACCGGCTGCGGGTACGTCAATTTGGTAGCAAAAACCTAGAGGAAGCATATCAAACTACTCTCAAAAACCTCAAACGACAATCAAATATGTTATATAGCCATTAAACTGGATATTTCACTGACGTTATGACGTTATTAGGGGCCAAAAAGTTGTGAAAAGGATGGTAAAAAGTTGTGAAATTTGGCACACAGATAGAGGACAGTCTGAACATTAACCACATAAATTTTGGAGTATCTAACTCAATCCCTCTAGCGCCACCAACTGTCCAAAGTTGCACTCACCTTTACATGAATAACTTTTGAACTGTAAGGGCTAAAAACAAAATTCTTTTCGGCTATTCAATTGCACCCTATTTTCCATCATAATTTTTTTGCCCTACTTTTTCGAACGTCTCCTAGATCATCTTCAGATGATGGCGATGAATTGAAGTTGATTAGTCAAACCGTTCTCGAATAACGAGTTCTACAAAGGGCACGCCAAAATGGACATGAGGCTACATCTCCAAAACGCTCAACCGTATTCTGACCAAACTTGGTGCATGTTATGACAACCATGACCTGAGTATACCAGCACAGTTTCGGCACAGTGCCACCTAGTGGTCTGGAGATATGAAAAATTTGCTATTTCTGTCTAGAACTTCTAAACGGTTTGGCCAAAAATTACAAATCTAGTCATATGCATGCCGAGTCAAGTGATACCCAATTTTCCTAAGTCTGCATTTTGAATTTTGTCGTAAAAAAAGCCATATTTTACGAATACATTGGTGTACCGTTAAGAATCTCAGTATGTATCTTCGACAGAATGCCCTGAAGATACTCAAAAAGTTTTGGGGCAGCACCACCTTCAAAAATTATAGTGAAATTTCAAAAAACAGCTTTAGTTTTGCCCATTGTCATGAAACTGGTCTTGATAAATCCCTTGGATCATGCTGAAAATATCAATACTAATTGATACAATAACTGGCCAAACCACTCTGATTTTTTTTGCCCTACTTTTTCGAACGCCTCCTAGACCGTTTGTCCGATTTTCATGAAAATCGAACCAGATCATCTTCAGATGATGGCGATGAATTGAAGTTGATTAGTCAAACCGTTCTCAAATAACGAATTCTACGAAGTGCACGCCAAAATGGACGTGAGGCAACATTTTCAAAACGCTTAACCGCATTCTGACCAAACTTGGTGTGTGTTATGACAACCATGACCTGAGGATACTTGCACAGTTTCAGCACAGTGCCACCTAGTGGTCTGGAGATATGAAAAATTTGCTATTTCTGTCTAGAACTTCTGAACGGTTTGGCCAAAAATTACAAATCTAGTCATATGCATGCTGAGTCAAGCGATACCCAATTTTCCTAAGTCTGCAATTTGAATTTTGTTGTAAAAAATCCTTTATTTTACGAATGCATTAAGAATTATAGTGAAATTTCAAAAAAACGTTAACAGCTTTAGTTTTGCCTATTGTCATGAGACTGGTCTTGATAGATTGAGTGTCATTGTCACCCAACACTGACCACATCAAATAAATTAGGTGTCAGCGCCACCTACTGGTCAAAAGCAATTGTCACACTAAAAGTGATTGTATTTGTGGGTTTTCAACCATTATGCTTAAAATCGTTTTTTATTTTTATTTTGCAATAATGACCAGCTGACCACACATTATCCCTTACATATACAAAACACTATCAAAAGGTAAAATCTTAAGTCTCACCATAGGTATTCCAATCTCATTAGTTCCGATGTACATATCAGGACAAATGACAGAGCGTGCAGCATAATCCACACGCTTTCCCATCATGTGTTTCCTGAACAAGCCGTCTTTCTTCTCCAAGAGCTAAAAGACACATTAAAAAGAAACAATCACTTCGAAACATTATTAAACATATTCATGATGGATTCTGGGCTGTACGTCACAGATAAGCATTACGATTGGTCACACACTGACCTGACGAATGCCTGGGAACTTCTCAGCTATCACTTTGTCCATGTCGCTGTCAAACACGATGTTGACGTGACTCTGCAGGCGGATCCAGATGTTGTAGAGCTTGTCTGTGAGAGTCAGTCCCGGGATGCCCATTAAGAAGGACCGATCCATCTCACTGCTCTCGGCGACTTCACCAGACTGAGAAAAATGACAGATTATACAAACACACATGGCACTTCTCATAAATAAGATGCAAACTGATGGTTGGTTGCCCATTATTGGATTTTGAATGGCCAATACTGATTTATTGACAACAATAAGCTGCTGAAACGAAATCAAAACACAATATTTCCTCAAAATTCACTGAAAATTATTTATTTATAATAACTTAAAATGACTTATGAAGCATTTCCTCAAAATTCACATGATGTAATTAATTCCGTCGGAATCGATTTGCGTACAAAAGCCAGTGATTCTAGTTTATGACGTTATAAATATGGATATTTTTCTTACAAAAATGCATCGCTTCGCTTTAGAAGGTCTTTATTAACCCCCTGGAGTCATATGGATCACTTTTATGATGGAACGATCCACTTTTTTGGGCTTCAAAATCTCAGTTACCATTCATTTCCATTATAAAGCTTGGAAGAGCCAGGATATATTTCAATATATCTCCGATAGTGTTCGTCTGAAAGAAGAATGTCATATACACCTAGGATGGCTTGAAGCTGAGTAAATCATGGGATAATTTTCATTTTTGGGTGAACTATCCCTTTAACCCTTAACCATTTGTTAACATAAATTCTTCTCACCTCATACATCTTTGTCTGTGTGTCTTCAGTATCGTTGATCTTCTCAGCAGCGATTAATGCAAGCAATTTCTGAATGATGAAATTATCCTTTAACACGGACTGCATGTTCACAGTCTGTCCGTTGGTGAATATCTGGTCTCCCAAACGATTAATAGGCCTGTACCTGTAAAATGCCACACAAACACAAATCATCCAGCAATAGATCTCTCTTTAAGAAGAAGAAACTATATGATCATCTTATACAGGACATAAACTGACTTGCATGGAGGAACCACCAGCAAATCCAAGAAGAAAAATTCAGGATTGAAGCCTTTCTCCGAACTTAACAGATGGTTCAGGAAGAAACCTAGAGAAGACAAAAAGATCCATTATATTTGCATTACGAATCCTAGAAAGAAAACACCTCAGTGAAGTAAACTCAAGCAGTCTTACCGTCTATCTCCCAGAGTTTGAGGATATGCTCTCGCGCCAAACTTGGAGTCAAGAATCCACGCTTGGTCGGCTGTGTATCATCTGGAAGCGAACGCAAACAGATAGATGTTTAGCATGTTCACTTTGTAGACAATTGCTCGGTACTTTCGCCTATATCACACGTGACCTTTCCAACGTGATTACGTAATGCGTGGCGCATCACCGAGCAGTGCAAGACGAGCATTTGTGGTTAAAAAGTATATAAACTTTATTTTTTTTTAGAAAATGAGCGATGGTTTCTCTAGATAAGACCCTTATTCCTCGTCTGGGATCGTGTAGAGCTCTTTGAAGCTGCACTGAAACTGACATTTGAACCTTCAACCCGTTGAACCCCAGTGAAGACCACTATATGGAGAAAAATCCTGGAATGTTTTCCTCAAAAACATAAACTTAATTTCTTTTCGACTGAAGAAAGAAAGACATGAACATCTTGGATGACATGGAGGTGAGTAAATTATCAGGAAATTTTAATTCTGAAGTGAACTAATGCTTTAATCAGCTGAATCTGTCATATTTCCCATCTCAAAATTCCATACTTTTCCAAACTTCTATCTAGACATTTCAGACCATATTTAACATCTGATAAATAGCTTTAAAATCCAACTGTTTAACAAGTATGTTACATTCTGACTAGAAACAAATCAATGAACACCAAACCCAGACAAGTTCAATGCGCAGCATTTTATTAAAACAGAAATGCTAAACTACAGGATTACTTTCGTAGGTTTAAAATTCATTTTAGTGACTGTTTTCATTTGTTTAGAAAATATTATTGTCAAAATAATTCCAGGATATGCAATCCAGTATAACAATGTTTACTCTACTACAAATTTACTAATTAAATCATTTATTATCAGGCATTATCAACTCCATCCAAGTCCTCAGCCACATAGCATTGTTTTACATTATATTCAGCAAACTATATAGTACAGTTATCTGTAAATATTAATTTTCACATCCATGTTCACTGCATGAACTGGTTTTCTTGAAGTGATAACATGCGCTTACAGGATGAGAAGACACTTAAAATGCTTTAAAACCTACATATAGGTCATTGACGAATAAGGTTTCTAAAAGTGTAAAAAACATAATGGAGATAAAATTAATTTTGAAGTTTTATTATGTGTTAACAATGAGATTGTGTTTTTTATAATCAATTAACACTGATTTTGTCATTTTTTACAAGATGGACAAAATTTGTCAGCAAAAAAGTCATTCAGTTTAACCAAAATTTCGGTTTTACCAAATTACACTTTTGGTTATCCCGAATGACGATATTTTCAAACAATGCTAACAGGCTGATATCTAGCTAGCTAGCAAAAGGACAATCAAACATTTAATATTTAGTACAAGTTTTTAAAATATTACAACATTTTCCATGTTTTATAGCGGTTGTACCGAATGACCTGATGTTTCGGGACATGCGTATGAGCAAGTGAAAACATGAATTTTTCAAGTAGATAAGAGAGTTAATTACTTTAATTCACGACCACGTGGTCCTTTGCAGGTGTCTGAATGATGTCACATCCTGTCACATGATATTGACCGCATGACTTGATCCAAAATGGTCCCTTAATATTGGTTAATCCAAATGACATCAATGAAATTAATTTTTCTGGACATTCAGCAACGACGACTTCACATAATTTTAATACCATTTTGCACTATGTTGATATATGATGTTATAAAATCATGCCAGAATAAAAAATATATAAATTTATTACATTTTAAGATATTTTAATCACAAATGAAATGGCTGTATTGGCCTTTGGACGGTTAAACCGAATGACCTTTTGACACTTTAAAATCATTAAAAACTTATATATATAGCAAAATATAAATAAAACCTTTTAGATTCAATAAAAGAGATCTAGTTGTACTACCTTACATACTTTGGATGTCATATCTTTGTTTTTATTATTATTAAGGCCTTTGAACTAAAAAATTACCCGTCACGTCATTGACCCGTATATTCATCGTTTTGATATGGTGGTTTGAAGTTGTACGATCACCAAACACCAAACCAGATATAAATGATCGCACGCTCCCTTTATCGGCGCACACTCATTCATTTATGATCAAGACACACATTTCTGCATAATGAAAACACGTGCCTTGAATTCAGTCACTAAATGATCACAGAACTTTTGCACTGGATGCCTGCTCCAAACGCTCCAGTCTGGAAAAACAAATATATTCCCATACTCCGTTTTCTTTCTTCCGTACTTATCCAGATCTGGAATTGACTAACATCAAATCCTTACTGCGTGGGATCCCTAATGTTTTGATGGACGATTTCGAAAAGAGTACATAAGAATACGATCTAAACTCACCGGGCAGCTCTGAGCCTTTCTTGTTCATCGCTTTAAAGACGATGATTTTGCTGTTGTGTTCTTTGCGAACGATATCTTTCCTGGTTCTGAAAGACACACACACACACTTTCTCACATCAGAACGAGGCTCCACACAAAGAGTGGTGAATATGACTTAAAAATACGAGAAAGGAGGAAAAAGTTGAGCTCCTCACCTGCAATTCACACATTTCCTTGCGCCCATGTGTATTTTCCAGAAACTGTTAATGAGACTGGACCTTTTCTCACAGATGTGTTTGACCTGAAGCCAAAACAAATGTATAAGATGCAAAAAGAAAGTGCACAGAGACAATACAATAACTAGTGCTGAGGATGCAAGAGAGTGAGTTTCAGACTCACAGGAGCCATGTGCTTCTTGTCTTCATTGGCTTTGACGATGGGATTGACAAACCCATCCAGAACTTCTTGCATTTCTAATGCGGTCGGCTTAGTGTTGTCATTCAGGAACTTAGAGAGAGCGACAGAAACACAATATATAAGCACTTAGGTCCCATGAATGGCCTCAATAACGAGAGAGCTTTGACCCTTTCTGACCTGATTGAGCACATTCTCCAGCTCGTACACCTCCTGCATCGCACCCACGTCCAGGAGCTTCAGCTGGCCCAGCAGTAAATGGACAGCCGCTCTTGGACACTTCAGCATGTGACACATCAGGCATGAGCCCCGGATGAGCAAAAATAATTTCTGCAAAGAGATTGAGATTAGGGGTGGGTGATATGACAAAAATAGGTTACACTTTATTTCATTGGTCCACTTTAGACATTCTACTAACTATAAGTAACTTTGTAACTACATGTCAACTAGCAGTCATTAGAGTATTAGTAGATGGTTAGGTAAAGGTTCGGGTTAGTTGAATAAGTTGACTTTTAGTTGTAGTTACTTGTAGTTAGTAGAATGTCTGTTGAGAAGCATCAAAATAAAGTGTTAGCAGATATTAAGCAGACAGACTACTAATACTCTAATGACTGCTAGTTGACATGTAGCTGTAAAGTTATTTATAGCTGGTAGAATGCCTAAAGTAGACCTATCATACACCCGGCGCAATGCAACACCAGGCACGGCGCAAGTGTTTAATAATTATTTGACCAACTGTGGCAATACACACATGTATTTAAACTGACTCGTCAGGTTTAGGGTGTCTATATTCCGCCATGTAAATAGCGAATCCACCATGGTGCGAGCACACCTAGCTTTTAAAGGGAATGGGAGATGAGACTCTGATTGGTTTATTGCACGTGACGCCCAAAACACACCCATGACTCATTAAAGGGTTAGTTCACCCAAAAATGAAATTTCTGTCATTAATTACTCACCCTCATGTCGTTCCACACCCGTAAGACCTTCGTTCATCTTCAAAACACAAATTAAGATATTTTTGATGAAATCCGAGAGGTAAATGATCCAGAAAGGTACTAAAGACATCGTTAAAACAGTCATGTGACTGCAGTGGTTCAACCTTAATGTTATGAAGAGACGAGAATACTTTTTGTGCGCAAAAACAAAACAAAAATAACGACTTTATTCAACAATCTCTTCTCTTCTGTGTCATTATCCTTACGCAGTAAGCACAGTGAAGCTTCCGTGTTTACGTCCGAATGCCGGCTCAGTATTGGCCGAAGCTGATCACGTGACTCATGCGTGTGATGCTGACGCAGGAGCCGGCCAATAATGAGTCGGCGTTCTGACGTAGAAACTGGAAGCGCTGGACGTAAACAACGTATGAGAATGACACAGAAGAGATTGTTGAATAAAGTGGTTATTTTTGTTTTGTTTTTGCGCACAAAAAGGATTCTCGTCTCTTTATAACATTAAGGTTGAACCACTGCAGTCACATGACTGATTTAACGATGTCTTTAGTACCTTTCTGGACCTTGAAAGTGTTGATTATATTGCTGTCTATAGATACCTCTCGGATTTTGTGTTTTTTGTGTTCTGAAGATGAACGAAGGTCTTACGGGTGTGGAACGACATGAGGGAGAGAATTTATTTTTGGGTGAACTAACTCTTTAACTCCAGATAAACTGCATGAAAACTGCCGGCAGTTCATGCCAGGCCACAATGGCAGCTTACATCAAAGAACAGAGGGTTGTAGATGGGCAGCGGCAGCTCTATGATGCCGAAGTGTCCCGGACAGCCGTCGAAGTCCTGCATGCAGGTGGAGCAGATCTCTTTGCTATCAGCAGGACCCATCGCCAGGTCATACAGCCCGTTCCGAGCGGCACTGCCCACATTATCCAGCAGCAGGGAGTTAGTGATAGTCTTCACACTCAGCTTCCTGTTACACACACAGATACAGATGAAGAAGGTCAAGCCACCTTTATTTCTACTGCACTTTATACAGTACAGAGTGTTTCAAAGCAGCTACACAGGAAAATAATGAGTAAATGTACAAATAAACATTAACTAAGATTAATAAATGCTTTAGAAGTGTTAATTAATGTAGTTAACTAATATTACCAAACGAGCCCTTATTATAGTGTTATCAGTTCAGTTCAAAAACTGTGTGAAGTTAATCAATTATTAGCTTCTAGTTTGTTTTACCTCTTACATTTGCAGAATGTTTTTAAAACAGGTGACAATATACCGCATTTAGCGTGACAGCATATGGGGCATGTTGTCACAAAGCTCAACATGTGTTAAATGAACTGTATGTAATAATTGGTTTACTACAGTAAGGCGCAACTGATCTCCGGCTAGTTCTTCAGCTGTGTACTTGAGCAAGTGTATTATTATTATTACCTTAATTCCTCCGCGGTGTACACGCCAAACGACATGCCCTCTAATCGCCTCCATGGTGTTTCTTTAGAAAATTGCATTTTCTTAATAAAAACATATATATTAGAATAGAAAACTCTCTGTATTTCCCATGTGCGTCATGTAGAGCTGTAACACGTGGGAACGTGTGCTGGACGACTGGACGATACCAAATAATACTGACAGGGATAATTTGACTGAAATATGTACAAAATTGACAGAAGTAGAGACGCTGACCTAAGGAACAGTGGTAGATATTAATTATTTGCTAGTAAAACACCTGAATGATAATATTCTACGGGACCGTATGAAGAATATATTTTAAAATTGTTTGTTCAGATGGTATATCCCGACATTAGAAAACGAATGGAAGGTAGAATGGAAATTAGTTTGAAATGGTCAAAAAAAAATTTTTTTTGTTTAACACTTCAGCGTTTATTTTAATTCAATAGTTATTAAACTTTCTCAGTGTCATTATCCAGACGTAAATTATTTTCCAGATCGCGATTGAAGTAGAACGTAGACGGTTTGGTCACATGATACCTGTTACTTTTCTCAGCGCTGCGTAGGATGCACCAATGACAGCCGGAGATTTCTCGGCTCGCTGAGCCATCAAGCGCCCCCACTGAAGCGTTAAAGCGCCACCGGATGGCTTTCGATCGCGCACTCTGGTGTCATGGCGTCCTCCTGTTCACAAGCTCTGAGGCATCATGCTTGTAAGAGTAGCAGAATATTGCGGATACATCTGCAGAAGTCGTGGCCTAATAGGTAAGATGAATGTACAAGATCAAGCTTATTTGCACCTTTTTATTAAATTACATTTTTGTAATTTACAAGCATTTAAAGAAATGACTGGTTGTCTCTAGGTCATTTCAAGGGGCTGTGTGTATCTGTCAGCTCATGATTAATAACTTGTCAAGTTTAATCAGAATATAAAATGTTTTATCAGAATGAAAATGGTTTGATTACAGGGGTTTTGCTCTGAATTCTGCTGCAGATAATCAACCTGCCGTTTCTTCACTAGGTTTGACAACTCATTTCTGTCTTTTTAATATGAAAATTCATGTGTTTATTAAATTAAGCTGCTTAAATCTTTTTTAAATATCTTTTTTAGAAGAAATAGTCATTCCAAAGAAGAAAACATGGTATGTACCGTACTGATCAACACATAAAAGATCACTCATGGTTTTTGTTATGCTCATTAAAGGTGCAATATGTAAGATTTTCTGTCCGCTAGAGGTCGCTATTCAAAACAAAGGCGTAGCTTGATGACGGCAAGTTTGAGCGCGGAATCTTGGGACATGTGGCCTTCACATCACAGCCGGTGGAAACAATCGGGATACGACTCAGGAAGAAATCATGTTCATGGATGAGATTATTAACGTTACTGTAGTATGAAGCAGAGCAGGACCGAGTGTTGTGGGAGCTGAACGAGGCCGCTGGAGCGATTGCGAGCAGCGGGACTTTTATTATGCCACGGTCGCCGGCGCCGCTTCCGCTTTTCCGGTCATGAGTATGAGGTAACGCAGCTCTGTTTATCATATTAGATACATATGAGTGTGTTGAAAATGTTATAACGTTACTCTGTGCGTCCACTCGGCGGCTGCTGTGAGACACTTGTTTGAGACACACTGCAGAAAACTAGATCGATTTTAGAATATCATATTAAATGCTGGATGGCTTGTGAATAAATGGCATGCAATTAATTTTAAAACGTATTGTATGATGGAGAAAATTCTGTATTACTGTTACTAAAAATAAAGCTGCATCTGATTATGCTATGTTAGCTACTTCACAAAATAGTGTTTTTCTCTGAGGCATGGTAAAGCATGGTACTTGCAAAAAATCAAGAAAATTAGATTTAAACAATAAGACTAAACGTGCTATATAACAACAATTAGTTTTCTGTCTATAAATATATCAAAACAGTTGTTCCCTTGTCTATTAAAACATGTAATATATTAAAGCGTCTTTGGTGTTTCCATGGTTTCTACAAAATAAAACCGGAAACCGAGGCAGACCGAGGGTTAACGCGGGTATGACGCAATTGACAGGCGACTCCTCAGACGTCCCGGAGCCTTGGTTAAAATTGCAATTTTCTCACGATTTACAAATAGTTGGAAACATTAGGGATATTGTAAGTACTCAAGTGAACAAAATATACACTGGCCTAGTGGTTTTTGGATATTTTACTGCAAAAATCTTACATATTGCACCTTTAATTCACACTGTCAATTAATTTAATTAATTCATTAATTATCATACTTTTTTGGTACTTCTGGCACTGTTTTCAACTGGTTTAGACATTATTTGACCGGACGCAGAATACAGGTCTGATATTGGACCAGTTTCTTCTGGCGTCCCTCAGGGCTCTATTTTAGGACCTTCACTTTTTAGTCTTTATTGATTCCCGCATCCCGTTTGGCCAACTCTAGGTATTAAATATCACTTTTATGTCAATGACACACAGATCTATATTCTTTTTATAATACAACAATGTACTATTGTTGATTTATTTTGTATTTTGCTTGTATTTTTACCTTGTAAAGCACTTTGAGAAGCTCTTTAAAGGTGCTATAGAGAATAAAGTTATTGTTGTTATTATTATTATCAGGAGTAAAGAAGCTGTCTTACAGGCACTGGCGTCCACTGTGAACAGGGTATGTTAATCAGACAACTTTAACATCCATGTTAAAAAGACATTGTCATCTAATATCATGTAAGCAAAGTTACTGTGTGTGTGTGTTCTAGGATCCTACAGTATCAGATTACAGATTCCAGGATGATCCATATCTCACTCCAAAGACATCATTAGACTTTGTGAGTAATTCATAAAGATGCGTTTAAACCGGATTGTTTTCGTAGTGTAAACGCTCATGTGATCGAACAGCCAAAAAGGACCGTCTACTCTCTGTCTACTGACCTAATGCGTAAACATTATGGGAAGTGTGCTAGCCAGACGGGATTTAAACTTTGTTGGCTGAAGACCCAAGTTTGGTTTGAAGATGAAAAACGAGTACCAAGCACAATGTTCTCTCACCATTCCTGATTTCTAACTCCCATTAACCTCTTTATTTCTCCTACACAGAAATTATTTTCCTTGTCCCAGGAGTCGGGCAGAAACACTGCCAAATATTTCATCAATAAATACCCAAATTACTTCCAGAAGGACTACGCACAACCTCATATTCCCGTGAGTGTCCAGTGCTTGTGTCTGATAGTTTGATTTGCTCATGAGGGTTTGTGAAGCACCTGTTGTCTTGTGTTGAAGTGTTTGATGCCGGAGACTCTGGAGGCTCAGATAGAGGATCTGTCTGAAGCTGCGCTCACAGAGAGGATTCAGCTGAGGAAGGTCAGAGCTGCTGTGGATCTGTACGACCAGCTGATGCAGGCCGGTGAGAGCCAGTGAGATGAGGCATTGTGGGTAGAATTGAGACGGGAGTTCGACTGATGAGTGTGTTCTGTGCAGGTACATCAGTGTCTTTGGATGTGACCAATGATCTGTTAGACCTGATTTGTTTCTATGGAGACCGTGATCCCGCACAAGAGAATGTTCCGGAACAGAGGAGTGAAGAGACGGTAGGGCCGCTCACACCGTAAAACAATGTTGCTTTAGCAGCACTATTCTATATTGTGAGTTTTCTTCACAATATTCCTCATTTAAATAATTCATACGCAGAATAAAGGGGCGGGGCCTGGTTGAGTTAGTTAGTAGTGTGTTGAAACTGGCGGTTATGGTAAGGGGCGGGACATTTCCCAAACACCAATCACAACACACTGCTCCAGCCGACCAATCAGAGCACATTGTGCTTTTCAGAAGGAGGGGCTTCATAGAGACAGGAACTAAACAGAGCGTTACTGACAGACTGGGAAGAGAGGAGCTGAACAATGGAGAATATGAGGAAAATAATCAACATTCAAGTTCTAGTAGAGCCCAAAAACAAGTCTTTGAAAAAGAGCATAATATGGCCCAGCTCTAAAATCTGTTTGCATAATGCAAATAATCAATAATAAATGTGACTATTGAACCAGTGATACTACTGAATTTTATAAAACCAACAAGTCTTCTGAGACCATGTGAAATGATGATTTTTCTCCATCTTATGCCTATTTTACCCATGGTTAAACCCCAGGAGGACGTCCAGGAGGAAGCACAGCCTAGAAAAGGAAGAGCACCCAAAGCCTCGGACTTACTGAAGGTCACCTGGAAGTGAGTGTTTCTAATAAAACCTGTTGTATACACTACTGGTCAAATGTTTGGATTAATTTTAGACTTTTTAATGTTTTTGAAAGTCTCTTCTGTTTAGCAAGGCTGCATTTATTTGATCAGAAATACAGTGAGAACAGTGAAATATTATTATAATTTAAAACTGCTGTTTTCTATGTGAATATATATATATATATATATATATATATATATATAACTGCAATTTATACCTGTGATCAAAGCTGAATTTTCAGCACATAATTATATGTGTATTAAAAATTATATTATAAGGATATTGAAATGGACCTATAATGCCTCTTTTCACAAGATGTAATATAAGTCTCTGGTGTCCCCAGAATGTGTCTGTGAAGTTTCAGCTCAAAATACCCCACAGATCATTTATTATAGCTTGTCAAATTTGCCCCTATTTGGGTGTGAGCAAAAACACGCCGTTTTTGTGTGTGTCCCTTTAAATGCAAATGAGCTGCTGCTCCCGCCCCCTTTCCAGAAGAGGGCGGAGCTTTAACAGCTCGCGCTTCGGTCGCTCAACAACAACAAAGCTGGAGAATCTCACGCAGCCAAAATGAGGATTGTCAGTAACGGTGTTCAGCCTTACATTGTTCAAACCGGAGTCGACACTGATGGAGAGACTCAGGAAGAAGTTACAACTTTTAGACGTTTCTGAATGGTTAGGGGCGGGGTTTATGTAAATTTTGGGGTTTGTGATGTCACTAACCTGGGAGGAAGCTCTTTGTAGTCCCTACCAGCCATTTGTTGTAGAAAATCTCTCCCTTTGCATTGAACTTTGCGTGTCGTAACTTTGCAGATGTTGTTTATAATGAAACAGCAACATTACACACTAACTAAAGTTAAAAAAAATCAAATCATAATCAACCACCCCTTTAAAATAATACTTTCTTTTAATATATGTATAATATAAATGCTATCTTCTTTAAAAAAAAACTAAAGAAAAGTCCTAGTTATTCCAAAACAATGACTAACAATACAAAGTTAAGAATATGCTTGTCATAAGAGGAAACTTTGTCTCGTTTTCCCACAGAGAGAATAATAATGCTGAGAGAATCTTTGCGCTGCTGTCGGAGCCGAACACACGTTCATACAGCGCTCTGATCCGAGGCATGGTGAAGGTAACTCGTGCGGGAACTTCTGCTCATGCATTTCTTTACTAGTTTGATGTCAGAAGATGAGTGTGTGTGTGCTTGATTTGACAGTACGGCGCTTATTCCAAAGCGTTCAGCACTTACACTGACCTGCTGAACAACCGACTGACAGGTGAGTGTGTTCTTTACGCTTTATACGATTTTTTTAAAGAGTTTTCTAAATGAGCAGATCCAGAGCTGAATACCTTGAATGTTTTGCTGCTGTAGCTGATGTGCACATCTTCAACGCCCTGATCGCAGCCGCCCCAGAAGTACAAGAGAAGTACAATGAGAAATGGGAGCTGATAGTGGTACGTGACTGTGGTTTTGTCATGAAGCCGCGTTCTTAAGTAGCTTCTGCATCAGTCTGTGTGTGTTTTGTAGGATCTTTTGAAGCAGATGGCAGAGCAGAAGGTCAAGCCGAACCTCCTGACGTTTAACGCCGTCCTGAAGGCTTTGAGACGCTGTGGCGCTTTGGGCAAATCTCAGGCCTTTCCGGTGATCAGCGAGATGAAGGCTCTCTCCATCGGTCTGTTGAGTGATCGTTACTGCTTCTACAGGAATGAAGTGGTGTATGCTTATTTATTTTGGTGTGTAATCGATTCTTTTTCTTTGATTTCAGACCCCAGTCTGGCCTCTTACAATCACGTGCTCAGCATATTTTATAAAACAGGTCATAAGGCTTATTTGATGATAATTCTCTCAATTCTTAAATAAATGAGCTAGTACACGGAAACTTCATGCATTTCCCATCATGCTTTGCTCTGCAGGTGCCCCAGTTCAGGGCCAAAAAGACATTCTACAGGAAGTGATGTACGAGGTGTCAGGAAAGAGCTTTACTCCTCAGGACCCTGATGATGGTATCTGCTTATTATTATTGCTAGATAGGGCCTGTCCTAATACACACACTCGATCACTTGTCTATTACACTATATTTTTGTTATATTTTATATATGTTATATATTTTGTTTTTCAGCACAGTTCTTCATCACTGCTATGAGAATCGTAAGTGCACTTGATCACGACCTCTCAGCAACACTACTTTATGGTAAATGCCTCTTTAGTATAATGTGTGACCCGGTTTGGCATCTCCATCTACAGTGTCTGGACACCAAGGACATTGAGCAGGCGTACAGGGTCCATGAGCTGCTGCGAGTAGGAGAGAACTGGAGACTTATGGGAAATGATTTAAAACAGAACATCTACTAGTGAGTATAATCCTGCAAACTCATCACTTAAGAGCTTTTCCGGTCAATTCTTCTTGCATCTTAACCTGACTCGGGTCTATATCAGGTTGCTTCTGTCTCTGTTTCAGTACGCGGTTCTTCAGTCTGCTCTGTCTGATGGAGAACGTTGATGTGGTGCTGAAGTGGTACAGAGATCTGATTCCCTCAGTGAGTAACACACAATCATGCACTGCTTCACGTGAACGCTCACAGGATGATTGACATGCACTGATGTGTGTTGATGTGATTTGGTTTGCAGGTGTACTACCCCACTTCTAACATCATGACAGATCTGCTCCGAGCACTTGATACTGACAGCCGATTAGACCTCATCCCGCAGATATGGAAAGGTGATTGACTGATTTATTTATTGAGGTCCAAGCACTGAAGATTTGTAGACACGTATTGTAATTCTGCTGCTTCCGCTTTCCGAATCTATGGCAGCCCATAGAACCGCTTGTGGAAAGTTGTGAAATTTGGCACACAGATAGAGGACAGACTAAACATTAACCATACCAAATTTGGAGTCTCTAACTCAATCCCTCTAGCACCACCAACTGTCCAAAGTTGCACTCACGTTTAAGGTAATAACTCTTGAACTGTTCATTTTCCATCATTTTTTTTGGGGGGGGGGATTTTCCAAAATACCTAATTTTTAAATCATCTTCAGACCGCGGCGACAAAAACTTAGGGAATTTAAGTTGATTCGTCAAACCTTGAATAACGAATAACCAAATTCTCGAATAACGTACAAACGAATTGGATGGAGAGCACGCCAAAATGAACATGAGGCTATATCTTCACAACGCTTTAGCGTATTCTGACCAAAATTGGTGCGTGTTATGACAACCATGACCTGGGGATTCCTGCACAGTTTCGGCACACTGCCACCTAGTGGTCAGGAGATATTAAAAAAAAAAAAAAAAAAATTGGCTGTTTTTGCTTTTAACTTCTGAAAATGCTATATTTTACCAACGCATTGGCATATAATTACGAAATTTGGTATTTGTAATTAGCTCCATGCCCTGAAGGTGCTCAAAAAGTTGAGAAAGTGCCACCTTGCGGTCAAAAATTATATTGAAATTTTTAAAAATGCCAATAGCTATTGATTAATTTTGAGTATTGTAATGAAGCTTGATAGATTCCTTGATGTATACCAAATTAGTCAGCCAAACTTCCTGTCCGCCATTTTGATTTTCAAATTCAAGTTGCTTGATACCGACAACCGATTAGACCTCATCCCGCAGATATGGAAAGGTGATTGTCTGATTTATTTATTAGGGGCCAAGCACTGAAGATTTGTCTCTTTAGATTCAGTGCAGCATGCCGAGTCGAACATTTCGGCCATTTTGGGTGTGTCTGCCATTTTGAATTTGTTGTAAAATGCTATATTTTACAAACGCATTGGCATATCATTACGTAATTTGGTATGTGTAATCGGTTCTATGCCCTGAAGGTACTCAAAAAGTTGAGAAAGTGCCAACTTGTGGTCAAAAATTATAGTGAAATTTTTAAAAAATGCCCATAGCTTTTGATTAATTTTGCCTATTGTAATAACTTGATAGATTACTTGGGTCATGGTGAGAACATGGATACCAAATTTGTTGGCCGAACTTCCTGTCCACCATTTTGATTTTCAAATTCGAGTCAGATCATCTTCAGATCATGCCGGCAAAAAGTTATGGATTTCGTGTCGATAGACAAAACCGTTACCGTTTAACGCATCAGCAAAGTTGATGGAACATTTATTCAGATGACTGACTCAAAGTATGTTGTCTTGTTCCACAGATATCAAACAGTTGGGTCATGCCAACAGGCAGAAGCTGGTGGAGGAGCTGCTGGCACTGATGGCCAGAGAGAAGCACAGTCAGGAGGTAGAACCGCATTAGTGACGGATGATCTGATTGGTTGATTCCCGTGATTTCTAGAAGTCTTACTTCTGCTTTTTTGTCAGCTGCTGTTAAAAAACCTTTCAGTTAGTTAATTGAGTAGTGTAATTAGTGGAGTAATTAGTGTGCATCTCAGTGTCGGTCTGTAGTGATCGTGTTTCTGGACAGGTGCAGGAATCATTTGCTGACTGTGCACTGGACATAAAGAGAATGTACAACACAGGTGACCGCGGCAAGGTTATGATGAGCTGGACGGCCAGTTCTCTCAGCGACGTCATCTCCGTTCTGCTCGCAGCTCAGAGGAGACAGGACGCCTGGTAACATCTTTTACGGGATTCTGTAATGTGATCAAGATCAAATCGAGTTAAAAACGCCCTCAGATCTGTTCCTTCTCTTCATTCAGGGACACGCTGAAACTCTTCAAAACACACAATAGAGTTCCCAGGTAAGATCAAGGGAGTGCATTTTTCCCATGAGCCAAAGCCAATGCAAATCGCTTGAAAAACGCATATTCACTTGTAGTAGTTAACGTAAATGTTTCAGTCAGTTTTTGCCCCATGCAGTATAACAGAAATGTTTTATTCCTTGTCTTGATATGTTCGCACTAACGTGTGTTGTGTTGCTGTGTCAGTGCGGAGCTGCTGAACCAGTTCTTGACGTGTGTGAAGGAGAGCGGTGATGTGGATCAGGCCGTGGAGCTGGTTCAGATCTCCGCTGGCTTCTGTCTGCCCGAGACGCCCAAACTCATCCAGAGGATCCAGCAGGAGTTTGAGCTCTCAGAGCAGCAAAAGTACGTCTCGCCTTTGTGGACGATTTAGTTGAATTAGAAAATTCAAGAATCAAATTGTAATCTGGTCCTCTTGCAGGAGCATCTTGTCTGATCTGGAGATTCTGACCTTTAACAGCGATTAAATCTTGGGGCTGAGAGGCGTTCTGCAGTGTGGATGATCATAGCAGCTGAATATCTGTTGAAATGTACATCTCTGCATTTTCTGTATACTTCAGCATGTTTGGTACATGTGTAATTGTTACTCTTCATTCAGATAAAAACTCAACTCAATAAAAAAATCATGTGATCTGATCACAAGCTTGTTTTTTTTTTTTTTTGTCCAAAGTAATCTTCAATGGTACTGATCAAACACAAGATTACAGTTCATTGAATGATGATATTATATAATGAACTCCATGATTTACTCAACCTCAAGCCATTCTAGGTGTATATGAGTTTCTTCTTTCTGAATCAATCAGAGTTATATTAATAATCACCCTGATGCTCCTAAACTTTATAATGGCAGTGAACTGAAACCACCTGTTTGAAATTTAAAAAAGTGCATCCATCCTTCATAAACGTACTCCACACGGGGGGTTAATAAAGGCCTTCTAAAGCGAAGCGATGCATTTGTGTAAGAAAAATATCCATATTTAACACGTTATAAAGTAAAATAACTAGCTTCCGCCAGACCGCCTTCTGTATTCAACGTCATGTCAGTTACGCTTGTTTCATAAGTTGAATGGAATATAAATATTACTACAATTCATTTTAGAAATACAATCATTTACACAAAAACTGTCATAACTTGTTTTCATGACAAATTTAATAATTAAGACATAATGAATATATAAGCTAATATAGTGCATATATTTAGTGAAATGCTTCATTTCTCTAGTGAACTAACATGCTGTGGACACTAAATGACTTGCCTGAGGTAAATGTAATGCTGTGCGAAATATTATTCTCAAGCTGTTTTATTGATGTCTTTCTGCAGTTAAAACACTGGTTAAGAGACACGTAAACATATCTATGCATAGAGTGTCTGTTCTTGTGGCAGTTAGCAAACAGCGTTGCATTACCGCACACGCCCCCTTCTGGATTGGAGTGTGGATCGCCCTTGACTGACTGGATTCGTCGTCTGACTGTATGTACCGAACCGTGATGTCCGTACCGTACGGGACGAATACAAGTACCGTTACACCCCTAAAATATATACAGACCTAACTGTATATGAAAGGAAAAGGCAAAAAAAAAGTTAACTGGATAAACTAGACACTTTTTGCTGCTGTGCCTTTAAGATTTCTATGGATACAGTATATTTGTGAATTGTTTGCTGTCAGTTCCAATATGGCGTGTGCATCTCCATCCTTCAATAACAGCCTCATTCATCAAGTCTTCAGCAGCAGATTCACAACACAATCTGTGCCGCTCAAACTGTTATGAATCTGGCTCCTTGTTTAAAAGAATTAAAATCAAAATGAACCCCTACTTAACCAGATCTGACAGTTGAAGTAAAACTCAGACATGCAAATAATTGAAATGCCGTTCTCTTCAACAACCATGATTTATTGATCTCCAATAGTGAATGAGAGCAGGGCTGATTATTCTTAACAGTCTGGGTTAATAGACAACTTTGAAACTGAAGCGTTACATGTGCATTGTGAAACGGTGAACAGGTTAGCGTCCTGCTGCCATCAGTGGTTTTGACCCAGAGGCCCTTCAACCTGATCCTGAACAGTGAGATGTGCAGCATATACACTGAGGAGTGCCACTGCCAAGATCAACAAAACCCTTGAGATGTGTTTTTCCGCATACGAGGTACACTTACTGGCTGTTCTGGATGGTAGGCCACTTAAGAATTGTTTTAAGGGCAGAAACTTCCTGCGAAAGTGCTTAGGACAGAGAAGAAAACAAATTTTTGGCTAGCACACAATCTATTTATAAATTAAATCAGCTGAGCGGAAGGTTCAGTTAACAGCGGGCAAATGACACTCCTCGTAATTTACATAATCTCCACAGAGTGGGCGTGGCTAAGGGGCCTGTGTGGTGCCCAACCCTACGGCGTTAGCATACGCCGATAGCAGGCTAATCACCTGCTTGGTTTCTAAGGTCAGCCGGGCTTCTTTAAGCCAGTCCTGCGCCACGCGCTGCGACTCGCCGCGAAGCTGGTTGATTAACTTCGCGGCTAGTTCCAGGTCGCCGCGCTCGATGCTGTAAGTCGCGTAGGCGAGCAGCTTGAACGTGTCGAGATCTTCAGGTGCTAGTTTAGCAGGTGGCGCTTCTTGCTCCCTCTCAAACAAAAGGACGGACTGTAGGTAGGACAGGAAGTACTGGTAAAGGCTGTTGCGGGTCTCGTCGATGAGTGCCACGCGTCGCGCGAGCCGGCGGATGTCGTAGAAACGTGCGCGAAGGGAAGCTTCGCTGTAGATCCCTCGGCTGAGAGACTCTTCGGGAATGGCGGTGGCCAATGCCTGCGCGAACTCGTTTTCCGCACAGCTCTCTTTAATGGCGCGCACAGCGCCCTCTAGAGGCTCGGTGGGGGAATCGGCACCTGCTGACTTGAGCGTGTAGTTCAGAGCCTCTACAGAAAGCCACAACTGGTGAGCCTTACGAGCCTCTTCCTCAGCAGTCACATGACCTTGGAGACAGAGCAATATTTTATAAGTGGAAACATCAATCGAAGGTCAAACAGAAGATTAAATTATGCCTCAGACAAATGTGGTTGAAGACTCACTGTCGATGGCCTCTTCGATGCCCTTCAGACGGGCGTAAGCGGCGTTCATGTCCAGAGTGAAGGTGTCCAGCTGTTCTTGAGTCAGTCTGCGGTAATGAGTTTCCTGCTCCATCATCTTACTGGTCAGGATCTACAAACAAAGACACGATGTCACTTATTTAGATAGATAATATAGACTGTTCTCAAGCTGTTTTATTGACGTCTTTCTGCAGTTGAAACACTGATTGATCGATTACATGAGACACGATTCATTTCAGTAAGTTGTTCTGAATCTTTCAACATTCCTTCTGATGTTCATTCATGTTTATTTCATGCTGTAACTAGTAGTAAAGAGGAAGAGACGATCGGTTCACGACAACCCCAGAGATCTGTCACGCCACATTTAAGAGCGCCGAAATGGTATTTGTTTACATTTCGCAATAAAACACAAAATTTGAAAACTGAGACAAAAGCAACAAGGCTTACTGCGATTATTGGATGGGAGGTGCGATACAAATAATGTTTAGTTAAGTTCTGTTCACGCATCAACTGAAAACAGCACAGGTGTACCCAGATTTTCACTGGTGATGTCGCTCACTTCCTTTTCACGTTACAGGCACAAAGAAAATAAAACATGGATAAAAATCTTAAGAGTTCATGTATTTTGCCACGAAAAAATACACCAAACTTCACTATAAAAACAAAAGAATTTGAACCCACTACTGTGGTAATTTATGGCAATAATGGACATCACACTGAGAGTAAGGCGAGATGACTGACAAGACCATGGCGGAGGATTCGTTGCACAGCAGAGCCTAAGCGTCTACAAATGTCTTATCTTGTTCACACAAGAAACAGCACAGACTGAAAGACTGATTCTTGGGATTTAAGAATCGATATCGGTTGATCAAATGAGAATCGATTAAAATCGAGAAATCAGCCCTAGTGTTCACACTGTTGACATGTTTACCCATAGTAGCCGGAACCAAATTTGGGTGCATCACCACTTTTAACGCTGCCGTGTGTGGCTTCTGCACTACTAGCAGCACCGAATGGAACGGTAAATGTTTCAAAAATCAGTCCCCAGCACTCCCCGTCTGCCACTGGTCAGTCAAACAGGTAGCCCCATCTCATTTTTGGAGTGAAGAACTCCTTTAATCATTAAATTCTATCATGAATGACATGTAGATGCGTAAACAGGCAGTGTTGGTACCTCCTGCGCCTCCTCGCGCAGCTCCTGTTCCTGAACCTTCAGCACGTCCCGCAGGTGATCTGTGTGAGCAGCAGCCTGACGGCGCAGCTGTGTCCTCATCTCAGCCTCCATCACCTCACGCATCTCCTGAACCTGACACACACACACACACAAACCTTCAAACTTCTACAAAGACTATCACAAAGTCATTCTTGAGTTTGAAATTCCTAAAAATACATATTCATGGTCAAATAATAAGTAAGCTTTAGGGCTGGTGAGGTTGATGAAGCGCAGACCTTCTTCTCCTGCTCGAGTCTCATGTCCTCGCGGCTGTGCTCCAGGGCAGAAACCACGGCTTTCTCCAGCGCTTTCCGATCCTCCAGCTTCTGCTGCTCCAGAGCCGTCTCGATGTGGATCTGCTCCCTCACCCGCTGCTCCGCCAGCTCACGGTTCAGCTGGTCAATGCGCCGGTGCGCGTGAGCGATCAGAGAGTTCAGATCATCTACGCTCAGCTTTCCCGCTGAGAAACACAACAGAGCATTGCTGTAATTAGAGTCGATCGGACTTGCTTCTATGGTGTTTTTGCATTCAAAAACAGACGCAACGCAAAGGAGCGTACAGGGATCTTGAGATGAACTTAAACTTGACATAAGCTACACTCAAAACTGACGACATCTTTGTGTGAAATCTTTTGTTTGAAGTGTGTTTATGCTATCTTTCATTAAAATAAATGTCACTTGCTTCAGTGTTTTAATGACATTAAGCGTGTCTTGTTTTATGACTGTAAAGTGTCCAAATACTTCTTCGAGGTCAATGACTGTAGAAGTGTTAGACGTCAGATTTAAATAATTAAATTGCTATAGTAAAATGTGTGGTTCAACAAAAGCCAAAAGGAATGCAAATCTAAAGGCAAACAAGGTTTAAAAACACATCTGAACTCTGACGGAATTGATGGCCTTGTGCTATGCTGAAATCACACTGTAACCTAAAATTAGGGACGTCAGTAGACGTCATTAAAATACTCTTCACAACTAATTTCATACTTTTTTATTGGTAATTACCATGTTCAGTTCCTTTTTAAGGAAAGAAAACACAATTATTGGGTGTGATTATCATTGGAAGATTTTTATGAATGATTTCACTAATAAGCTTTGAATAGAATTCAATTTCACCTTACAAAGACTTTTCATAACCGTCCCAACTGGATTTAATTTATAAATGCATTTTTTCATGAATAATGCTATAATACTTTACAATAAGGCCTCATTTGTTAACATTAGTAGTCAATGACCCTGTTCACGCCTGGTATTAAGATGTGTTTTGGTCAATCTGATCACAAATAAATGAGTGAGACATACTGTTTACCGTCTCTTTTGTCCACTTTCAATCCTGATTTCTTCTATGGGCGGGTAAATGTATGGGTTTTTTCAGATCTTTCGATCTAATGGATGAAATAAGCTCACGCAATTTACATATGAACGCGCCAGGAGATGATGGAAAAACACGGAGAGCATCAGCTTTCGTTTCTGCTCTGACAGCCTCAAGTCCGGCCGAACGCTGTGAGTGTGTGTCTGTGAGAACATTGTGCTTGGTACGTTTTTCATCTTCAAACCAAACTTGGGTCTTCAGCCGACAAAGTTTAAATCCCGTCTGGCTAGAGCGCTTCCCATAATGTTTACGCATTAGGTCAGTAGATGGAGAGTAGGTGTCTTTTGAACACATTCGACCACATGAGCGTTTACAGTACGAAAGCAATCCGGTCAAATGCGTTTTCAACTACCTCTTGAAGTGGTTGAAAGTGGACAAACAAAACGTTTTACACCCCATTTACACCTCTATTTAGTGTTGTCTACTTGTGATCCAGTCAACCAGAATGCATCTAAACACCAGGTGTAAACAGGGTCATAGGTGTGTGTGAGATCTTACAGAGTCCCTTCCAGTTGGCCTGTATTTCAGGTGTGATGTTGGCGAGCTCCTGCTGGAACTGAGCTTTGGCTTCATTCACCAGCTCACTGTACTGAGACACGACCTTCGCCTCTGACTGCGCCGTCTGCACCTGCACAAGTATGAAGATAAATGGATTACAGGCTCGATTCTCATTTATATGCACTGAGTTTCTCCAAAGCACATTAGCATGGTCAGATTAAGATGCTTACCTTGGTCACTACTTTGTCCAGATCCACAATCATGCTGTGCAAGTTCTCCTCAGCGGCCAGGATCTGGGGTCTCGCCGCGTCAATCTTGGCTTGCTTTGCTCTGTTGATCACTTCACGAAGCTTTTCAAGCTCTCCTCTGAATATACACAAAACAAAAATCAACAAAACAGCACGATTACACCCCTTCTCTGTGTAATGAATCGGTCAGAAGCAAGCCTCACTTGGCTTTCAGCAGGGCGTCTCCAGCCTCGTCCACGGCTCTGGTCCTCTCGCTCAGAGCCTCGTTCAGAGCTTTCCATTGAGCCGACTTCTCATCTGGTGGAGTCTGAACACAAACACACACAGGAGCGTGTTATAAACAGCAGAAAACAGCCTGCTCTGCTCTGATTGGTCAGATGGCCCAGTCTGTTGCGATTGCGTGTACCTGTGAGTCCATGGCTTCTTTGAGTTTGTCAGTGTGTGCAGTGATGGCGGTCAGTGCAACCTCCTGGGCTCCGATGGCCTGCAGGGTGATCTTAGCGGAGCTGCCCAGAGTCTCCTCCAGTCCAGCAGTCAGAGCTTAAATTGGAATAATATTTCACAATATTACTGTATTTTTTATCTAAATAAATGCAGACTTGTTGAGCATAAGATATGTCTTTCAAAAACATGAAAAAAATCCAAAACTGGTTGATGTGTGTCAGACTCACCTGCCAGCGCATCCTGCTCTGCCTTATCCTGCTGCGCAAGTCGAGCGCTCACTTCCTCCGCGGGCCTCTCCGTCAGCGCCGGCTCATGATGACACTCTTCAGCTACACACACAAACACAAAACACACTGAGACATTACAGCGCCGGGGGGAATAAAATCATATTTGCAGTTTGAACCGAAAATACGACAACAACAACAAAAAGTGGGTGATGTGAAATAATGAAAGACAATAAATACATCTTTGTAGTGCGCGGTCTTCAATGGCTGCATGCGCACACACACACACACACACACATCTGCTCCGTGAACAAATTACTCCATTCAGATGATCAGTTCTCATCAGACTAACATTCAAGCATATTTGACACAAAAAAAGAGGATACACATTTGTTAGTTATTGGGAAAGAACTCTGTTAGCACAATGTGTTTGTAAAGAACTGAAGAAAAACACAATGAACAGAACAGAAGATGTTAGTCACATGATAAAACTGTGAGGATGGATGGAAAGGGATCCAAGAGAGATGATGAGAACATGCAGAGACACTGATGCCATCTGCCCAACAACTGATCAGATGAAGACAAACAGCTCGTGGATCAGTTGTTAGAAGCAGAAGGCTGTGTGAGTGATCCGGTGCTGACCTGCCGCCGTGTGGCCCGCTGGGCTTTCGTCACTCGTACCCGGCGCGGGCACAGAGGGCACATCGCTGATAGCCGAAATAATGTGAGCTGCCTCTGCTGAGGCTTCTGCAACAACAGTAGGACTCCATGAGAAAGAGAGGTCACAGTTCAGCAACGGTAAATGTAGGTTCAGGATATGATTAGACGTTCAGCTGACGTGTGTATGTGCTTCAACACTCAAATGACCCACGCTGCATCCCAATATGCATACTTCCCTACTATATAGTAGGTGAAAAACAGTACGTGAATTGATTAGTATGTGATTGGTGTGAATAGATCTTTGTCCTAATATTACAGTCATTAGCTGTGAATTTAACTTGTGCGCAGAATTGGAATATGGCATAAAACATTTCTGAATAAAGCAGCGTTTCCATCACGTGTTCATGAGGACAAAATCATCACTTCCTAGTGCAAAATATCAGTAATAAAACTGTAAGTTGCTTCAATCAGGCTCTTTTTTCCCTCCATCATAAATGAGTTGGTCTCAGAGCGTCAGACGAAACACAATAATGTGTCATGTGATCTTGCGTTCGGATGCTGGTTTGGGAACACAATCGTGTGAGACGCTTCTGGAGGGAATTAAACCAAATCATTCTGATGACAGACTTTGACTCAGACGTTTCAGAACCACCAAACCAACATGTGAGATGCTGTGATGTGATTGGTCCGCTGGTTAGTGCAGTTATCCAATCACCTCTGCTTTTTTTTTGAGGGATTTATTCAGTAAATGTGTTTCCATCGTAGTTTATGCGCATGTCTACTTATCGAATAAAAATATATCCACCTCAACTGAGTGCATATGTTTTTTATGCACATCTTCGTGTTTCCATCCAGCATTTTTTATGCGATATCCTAAAATGTGCATAAAAATAGGTGGATGAAAACATAGCTACTGAAATCAAACAAAAACTGGAGCTGCGTCATTGTCATGTGACCTAAAGTGTCACTAGTACCTACAGTATGTGATTTAGGACGCAGCTCCAGTGTTTGTTTGGCTTCATTGATTGCAATATTATGACAAAGATCTAATCACAACAAAAGCACATATTTAAGCAACCAAGACTAATGACAGATCAGTACATTTTTAAATCATCAGCAGTGGCTGAGAACCACATCCTGTTTTTGTTCTGAAATAAACAGTGTGAAATAATGCTTATTTTCATCTCATTTGCTGCTACTTATGAAACGTATGTGTTAATATGTACACACTGGTATTATATGAAAAACCCATATCGGCGGACCACACAACAACACTTCAAAATCAAAATCAATCAAAACAATGTATTATGACGGACACCAGGAAAAAGGTTTAATCTAAAGTCATTCTCTCCCTCCTCATCTGGAGGAGAAAAAAAAAAACTATGACCAATATGACATGAGGTTTTGGGTCACGTGTCCAGAAACAAGTAGAAAGCTGTCAATGCATCAACATAAACATAAATCCAAAATAATAACAACAAACAAAAGGAACAAAATCAAGCGATATGAAAATCAATAAAAAAAAAAAATAAAAAAAAAATCAATATCTATTTATACTATACAGATCTAGAAACAGCTGAACTATACCACAATTCATTATAATTCTATATCATACTGTCACACAATCAAGTGAAATCTGCATCATCATGCTCTTTGTTTTGTTCTGCTTCATGTAAAATGGCCACACTGCCTCCATAAAGACCAACAACTAAAACATTAGTTTCTCATATAATGGCGTCCTGATAAGGTTGGGATCAACTGTGTTCTTGGAAAAGTGATCATTCTTGATTAAACTGCTCTGTCTATGTGTTAAAGTCAAGCAGACTAACCTTTCACCTACTAAACTTTTAGGAATGTCACTAGTACATGCCATGATGATCATTAAAATAACCCCATGTATCATATACAGATCTGTGAGCCTTAAAGGGTTAGTTCACCCAAAAATGTATTTTCTGTCATTAATTCCTCACCCTCATGTCGTTCCACACCCGTAAGACCTTCGTTCATCTTCAGAACACAAATTAAGATATTTTTGATGAAATCCAAGAGGTATCTATAGACAGCAATATAATCAACACTTTCAAGGTCCAGAAAGGTACTAAAGACATCGTTAAAACAGTCATGTGACTGCAGTGGTTCAACCTTAATGTTATGAAGAGACGAGAATACTTTTTGTGCAAAAACAAAACAAAAATAACCACTTTATTCAACAATCTCTTCTCTTCTGTGTCATTCTCATACGTTGTTTACGTCCAGCGCTTCCAGGTTCTATGTCAGAACGCCATTATTGGTCGGCTCCTGCGTCAGCGTCACACGCATGAGTCACGTGATCGGCTTTGGCCAATATCGAGGCGGCATTCGGAGGTAAACACGGAAGCCTTCACTGTGCTTACTGTGTAAGGATAATGACAGGGAAGAGAAGAGATTGTTGAATAAAGTCGTTATTTTTGTTTTGTTTTTGCGCACAAAAAGTATTCTCGTCTCTTCATAACATTAAGGTTGAACCACTGCAGTCACATGACTGTTTTAACGATGTCTTTAGTACCTTTCTGGACCTTGAAAGTGTTGATTATATTGCTGTCTATAGATACCTCTTGGATTTCATCAAAAATATCTTAATTTGTGTTCTGAAGATGAACGAAGGTCTTACGGGTGTGGAATGACATGAGGGTCAGAAATTAATGACAGAATTTAATTTTGGGATGAAATAACCCTTGAACCTGTTATCTGAGATCTGCTAGTGTTTGAATGCGTGTGAGTCTCGCTCACCCTGGAGTGTCTGTGCTGGTGCTTCCTCTACAGCCGGCGGGGCTTCCACAGGTGCTGGATCAGACTTCTTGGCTTTAGCTTTGGGCTGCTTGGACTCCTTCGTTGCTTCTGACAATGAGGAGATCTGCAGGGGTTCGATCTTTCCCTGTTAAGAGAAAAATCTCTGTTGATCACCGATGGCTTACATCCATACGACAGAAGCACAGACTGTCTCTAGTCTCAGAACAGGCAAAGTGAAAGTGAAAGTGACAGTAACTCTCACCGGTTTCTTCTGTAAAGGGACGGGTGGAGGAGGCGGCGGCCCAAGCACCATCTCAAACACCTGATCAGAGTAAGGAACGCTCTTCTCTACATTTGCCCGAAACTTCGGATCCCACTTGGCATAAAGGATCGTACCGCCAACGCCGCCGCCGACCGTCAAAAGACTAGCAGCCACTATTTTCCCAGCAGAAGATCTGTGGTACAAAAAGTCTAATTTGAGATGCAGACCAAGGTAAAACTTGTAGGTTCTTATACCAATAAAGAAAATGACACATTTAGTCCTGATTCGCTTAGCGTTCACACTGTCATTTTAACACCGAACATAAAGATACAGAATAAAAGTCATCAGGTAATCTTGAGCATTCTGTGCATTTTAGGGTCACATCTTAAGACATCACATCCTGTTTTTGGTCCGTGTTATGTTCATATTTCAGTCAATCCGCATCAGAGTTCGTTTTAATCAAACCAAGTGTGAACACAGCCTAACATTCATTTCAAAGATGTCTAAAGCACTATGTGTTAAAATGACCCAATGTTTTAAAATAAATAAGTCAGTAATATCGTTGTAAGCGTGTGTGTTTAAGGTTTGTTGTCGTACCCAGAGCCTCCAGCTGTGGTGTATCTGCGGCAGTGCTGTAATGGATGGGCCGACGCTTTACCACACACACATTGCTGCGGAGAAACAGACAAACAAATCATCATCTCACATGCACTACATTACATAATAAACTACAATATTAAATATTTAAGTAATAGCTTCCTTTTACACTGAGCACAACCACTGTTTTACATTCATTAATAACAAATAGCCACTCATTTCAGATTTAAATGCTGTTCAGTTAAAGGTTTCCATTCATTTTTGTGAATTTAATATATAATATATATATATATATATATATCAGACATTCAGTAAAACGCAATAAACAACAATGAATGAATGACACTAAACATTAGTTTCTATTTCTTCAATGTCTATAGTAAGACGATTAAAAGTTTATTAACCTCTTTCCATAGCATCGATTATTAATTAGGCTCATTTACATAAAAGCGCCATGTGAACATGACGACAGCGTTTGTGTGGGAAACTTTCTGAAGTTTTCACTGACAAGGTCACGTCCTTCTATTGGACAAAACCAGTTCAAGGTCTGCACAGAGTATAAATCTACGATTAAAACGTTCCAAGTGAACAGAATGCTAGTAAAATACTCTTAAATGCAAATAAAGGTGAATACATGTTGTAAAACTAAAGATTTTCAGACATCTGTTAGCTATACGTGTGACAGAAAATATGAATCATACAAATCCCGCCTATATTTGCGACTGTGTAAATTCTGGGTTTTTATTGGTGGAGTGCGGCGTCAATCACTGAACTGTGCGCTTTCATTGGTTCGGCGGATCTGCCTATCATTATGTAAACGCCTCTTTCGACCTCACGTTACGTCGTTGACGTACAAAAGCATTCTACACCGGTACGCCAGCTAAACTGCAAATAACAAACCTCAACTAATACAATCATCAGCTCATTAAGAAGTGTAGTTTAATATAATCACTGGTTAATTAAATAAACACTCTAGGAGTTGATATTATCCGTAATTTAAGGACACGCGTAAGAGACGTCGGGCCTCGCTGTGGGTCACTGAATGACCGCTCGAGTACAAACTCACCCGCGCTGCTGCACGCGCCCCTTTCCAACACACGCGCAGCATGATTCTGAGGCTTGGACTGAAGAGCAGAGATATGCCACCGGCTTCAGCAAAACATTATAAATGTGATCAACCTCGACAGCAACTTCGCCTCAGCACACTGTAGATTAGCTCCAGCACTGGTGCGCGTAGTGACAGAGCAGCGCATGCGCAGTAGGCACACCCAACGCAAACATACGTCACGAGTTCACAGAAAAGAAATATTCAGATTCAAAATGATTTAATTCATTGATTTGCTTCTTATGCAATGATACTAATTGTTCCATTAAATACACGATTATAGAACGCATGGAGCTGAGGTAGAGAGGAAACACTTTATTGTTCGTGTTACAGTGTAATTTTACATTTAAGTACTGAGTATTAATTATATGTACTTACTATAGGGTTTGGTTGAGAGTGTAATTATGCATAATTTATAGTTATTACTACAGTAACGTGTGTAACGTGATCTTTCTCATTTTATTTAATTTTTTCAACTTTATTTATTTTGAAGACAGTGGTGGATTTTTGGCAAATCTCACTTGAGATCAAATTTTACCCTCAAAAAAATCTAAATAAAAAATATATTTTGCATAAAGACAGGGAAAACGTTTATTTTTAGGGGTCAAGCCCCAAAACTAACTATTAAATTCGTTAGTTTTCTTATTATTACTATTCTTCTGCTCAAGTCTATGGCAGCCTGTAGAACCGTAAAAAATTGTGAATTTGGCACACAGATAGAGGACAGTCTGAAATATTACTATTACAAATTTGGAGTCTCTACCTCAAACCCTCTAGCGCCACCAACAGTGCAAAGATTCACTTATGTTTATGCTCATAACTTTTGACTCACAAGTCCATCTGATTCCATGGCTCATGTTGATTCGAATCTATGATGTCATTTCCGTCATGAAAATGTTTCCGCCATTTTGAATTTTCCGAAAAACCTACCTTTTCGAACTCCTCGTAGAGCGTTTGCACGAATTTGCACGAATTTGCACGAAATTTGGTATGTAGCATCTACTCACACTCCAGGCAAAAAGTTATTAAAATACTGTTGATCAGCCAATCCGTTCTCGTATAGTGCACCAACGAATTTGACGGCGAGAACGCAAAAATGGATTTGATGCTGTATGTTCGCAATGATTTGGTGTATTGACACCAAACTTGGTATATGTCATTACAGGCATGAGTTGTGGGTACATGCACAGTATCGTCACAGCGCCACCTACTGGTGCTGAGATAGGAAAAATTTATATGTTTCCTTATAACTTTTGAATGCCTTGTCCTAAAATTATGAGGATGGTCTCCTTAGATTCCTTGAGGCATGCCGAGTTGAACGTTATCTAACTTTCTTTGGTCAGCCATTTTGAATTTTGTCATGAAATGCTGTGATTTACGAACGCATTAACGTATTGTTATGAAACTTGGTATGATTCATCGAGGCCATGTTCTGAGAGGACCTGTAAAGTTTTAGGTCAGCGCACCCTAGTGGTCAAGAGATGCTTATAGCATATGAAAAATTCAACATGTTCAACATTTAATTTACATCATTATGTTGGCTTATGCCGAGTCCTACGATACCATACTCACTGTCCGCCATATTGAATTCTATTCAGAACCTACTTTTTCGAACTCCTCCTACAAAATTTGTCCGATTTATACGAAATTTGGTATGTAGCATCTACAGACACTCATGACAAAAAGTTATTAAAAGATTTTTGACAGACCCAACCATTGTTTTATACTGTGTCAACAAATCTGACTGCGAGAACGCCAAAATGGATATGCGGCTGTATCTTTGCAAACGTTTTGTGTGTATTGACACAAAACTTGGTACATGTCATCACAGGCATGACTTGAGGGTGCATGAAGAGTTTTGTCATAGCGCCACCTACTGCTCAGAAGTTTTAAACCATGTTATTATGTTATAAGTGCTTTAACGGATATAATTTAGACAGCTTTATCCTAACCTCACGATCACAGATGTCCACAAATATTTCCTTTTCTGCCCTCATTCGGCTTGACCCCGTAATTGCTGCTTGCAGCTATATTTATTTAGGTATTTGCATTGTGACATTGCATCAGGCACTAAAATGGTAGTGAATAGACAAAACTGAGTGGATCCACAATGTAACACAGCTGAGAAAGTTGGACTTTATTGAACTGAACGTCATTACAGGTGTAAGTTCCCAAATCACTTTTAGAAGTCAAAGGGGTAAAGTCTGTATTATTGTTAATGGCGAAATGCTGTTTAAAAATAATAAAAACTAACATGCTCCAACAAGACAATGACTTAAATTGCAGATGGAGCCATGATGAATTGCATGTCAATGCCAAAGCCATTTTCAATTCTGCACAGGGCATTTTATTCAAGTTATGTAAAGCTATAACTTCTTTTCCAAAAAATATTATCATATGCACATGCCCAGAGTGTTAATCCTTTATATAAAGACTACTCAAATCTTCACTTCCCCAATGACTCAATCTTAGACAGATTATTCACATTTGGAGACACATTGAACACAAGATGAAATTCTCAGGTACAGGAACGTATGGATTTTTCTTCTTGTCTCACTGGGATTTATGATGAGTGCTACAACAGAAACTTTACCATTCAATGTTTTATCATTTTAGCTCTTAAAATCTATTACTTTTTTTTAAATCTAAGTACAAGGCATTTGACCCAAATCAAGTTTTTTCCCTTTAAAAAAAAATTCAAAAAAATATTGGGAAGTATACGTTTTAATTAAACACTGTGCAAGTTAAAACCACCAACAGAAACCCCAGGAGCCAATGTTATGAATCTAAAGACTAAAGATGAACACATCAAGTCGTTTTTCTTTTCTTTTTTTAAATAAGTGCCAGAAGCAAGACATAGACGAATCACATGAGGGCTATTCCGGTTCCAGTGGTTGAGTCGCACGTGGTCTTGCGGGTCTTTTCTTGTACGACGGCCACCGGCACACAGGGCAACAGTGCCGCCCACCGGCCAGCCAGACCACGATGCACTGCTGGTGGAAAACATGGCCACATGGTAGACCCATGACGAGGCAATCAGTCTCAAAGTTCTCCAGACACACGACACACTCGGTGCAGTGGAGCATCCCACAAGGCCACTGAGACCAATCAGTGTCCGCTTCCTCTCCACCTGACTCTTCTGACTGCGCTGCCGCTGGACACCTGTAATCAAGAACCCCTGAACTGCAGTGATGCGCTTCCTGCTCCCCGCTGGAGGCGCCGTTTGGGTTGGTCGTGGCTGTTTGTCGGTTGGGTCCCTCGGGTTGTGCGAGTCTGAACTTCCAGGTGGGCAGGTTCTTGATGTAGTCTGTTGGAACGAGCGGGTGAAGCCAGAGATCTGGGAATGCCAACCTTTCCAAAAGGAAGTTGGGATCGTCATCCCAGTCTGACTCAAAGTTCTGGAACGAGGCGATGGGATGCACTAAGTAGCTGGTGTACCAATCCCAAAGACTCGACAACCACTCCAGGTTGTTGGCGTTTTGGTCTTCATTGCTGCATCTTCTCTTCTTCTCGAAGTAGTCGATGAGAAGGCCGTGGGCTAGATAAGTGCTGAGGAAGAGAGCTGGATGAGAAGAATAGAAGGTCCAGTCAGCCCGGACCCATGAGGCGATGGTAGTGGTGTCTGCGTAACGCAGAAGTTTCAAGCTGTACTCGTAAAAGTTATCCAAGTACGGAAGCTGCAGAAAACCAAGGATGGGCAGCCAGGAAATGATGAGTAGGGAATTATAAGTTCCTAGAGTGCTGATTAAAACCACAAAGCGCTTTATGGTGGCTCCTTGCGTGATGAAAAGGTCCATCCAAGCCATTAGATTGACCATGACTAAGCTCAAAATGAACAGGTCGTTGACTTCTGGCTGCACGGAGCGAAGGAACGCGTCCATGGCGTGCAGGGAGATGAATTCCCCAGTGCTATTGCCGTATCGGTAGATGCCTTCTGGTGTTTTGAGGATGTATGAGGGTGTTTGCTGCACGCCGATCTCCTCCAGACAGGTGGTGTTGTCCCAGTTGCGCACATCTACGAAGATGAACTCGATGCGTCCTGTGAATTTGATGCTGAGCGCTGAGAAGAACGCTGGGGGCTGAAGGAGTCTGGCAAACAAGAACATCTTTACCGGTTGCTTGTCCATCTGATACCAGTCATCCATTAACTGCTCGGAGAGGCGGATGGTTTTGATGCGAGATGCGACGTGAGCGGTCATCCATTTGAAGATGTGCTCGATTTCAATGCGTCTGCCGTTGTATTCCTTCAACATGACCTTCCCTTTGGAGGCATAGGTCTGCGGGACGGACATGATGAGTGTGGACTTCATCCAGCCCCGCTTATGGCAATACCTGAGAAGGGGAAGTGACGAAAAAACATTAAAATGCTTTTTTTTTTCTTCTGACAATGACAGCTCTTCTATGATTTTGAATTTTTTGAATTTAAATAATTTATATATTTCTTGTGTATATGTCCTGAGATGGGAATGAAGGAAGAAAGTCTGATTTAAAAATGTTTATCAAGGAGCTTAAAGGGTTAGTTCACCCAAAAATGAAATTTCTGTCATTAATTCCTCACCCTCATGTCGTTCCACACCCGTAAGACCTTCGTTCATCTTCAGAACACAAATTAAGATATTTTTGATAAAATCCAAGAGGTTTTTTTATCTCCCATAGAAAGCAACGTAATTACCATCATTCAAGGTCCAGAAAAGTAGTAAAAACATCGTTAAAATAGTCAATATAAGTGCTGGACGTAAACAACGTATGAGAATGACACAAAAGAGATTGTTGAATAAAGTGGTTATTTTTGTTTTGTTTTCGCGCAAAAAAAGTATTCTCGTCTCTTCATAACATTAAGGTTGAACCACTGCAGTCACATGACTGTTTTAACGATGTCTTTAGTACCTTTCTGGACCTTGAAAGTGTTGATTATATTGCTGTCTATAGATACCTCTTGGATTTCATCAAAAATATCTTAATTTGTGTTCTGAAGATGAATGAAGGTCTTACGGGTGTGGAACGACATGAGGGTGAGTAATAAATGACAGAAATTTTAATTTTTGGGTGAACTAACCCTTTAATTCCCGTGAGTAAGACGAGACGATTATGAGACGACACCAAGGTCATTAAACGGTAACGGCATTGACGGAAAAAGACAAGATTAAAATGTAATCTAAAAAATAAAAACTTTATCAAAATGGCTCTTTGTGTCAAAAAAATATATAGACGACAAAATATTACAGCTGTACAAGCCTCTACAAGTGTTCATGTTTGTGGTTGCCAGATATCAAGAGTTTAAAATCAGGGCTTTTCTGTTCATTTTCTACCCAGTGTTTTACTTAAGCCCAAAGTATAGTTCACTTTTTACGCGTACGCGAGGGTCAGCGTACAGGGCGTGTGACGTGAATTTCGTTATCAGAAGAGTACGCGCACCGCCGGATTTTTGTAACCGCTTGTACTTGTACGCACAGGTCGCACATGTGCATTTAATTTTTTTTGCAGTAATTTGTTTATCCACAAGGTGGCAGCCGTGCCCTGGGGGCGTCGATTCACAAGGTAGTCAAAGAAAAACTGCATAAACAGAACAGACCGGAACTCATGCAAGCTACAGCGACAATGGAGGCCTACACAGACGAGAGATTGTGCGAAGAGGTTAGAAAGTACTATCATTTGTACAACTCTAGCTTGAAAGAACACAAAGATGTTTACATGGGTTGTAACTCGTGGTGAGAGATTGCTCAAAACTGCGCATGCGTCGAACACCTGTGTACACGTACGAGTCAAATGAAGTATACTTCCCAAGGCTGTGCGTTCAACTGACACTAGCATTCGCGTAAAAAAAGTATACCCAGAGCTTTAATCTTTGCAATCTGGCAACCATGCTAACACGCTATCTACACTGTGGAAGAAGCGCTGATGATCTGAAAACACAGACAAACAAGTAAGATGGAGTTTAACGATCTCCATCGAGATATTCTGCTTAAATGAAAGTGTCGTTCAGTCGGTCTGTGTTCCTTCACGAGCCGCTTGTGCCGTTTGTTGCGAGTAAATCTACGACCAAACCTTCTGTGATGAACTGTAATAAATCCAAACATGATCTCGCATATATTGTTTGCAATTGTGGTTGATGAATGTTTTAATAGAAAAACATCAAAGGAATTTTTGGAATAATTATTCAGAATGTCGCTGTTTTAACTTTTGAGAGAAGTTTCTTGTTTTACCAGTTTTCATAATGTAGAGAGTGTGTTAATTTATATGATAAATAGCCTATTATAAATTATTTGACACAGGACTAAGATATATGATCATTTGACCAGTTTATCACATGGCAAAATCTGTTCAGGTTGTCAAATTGTATAGTCATGCTGTTTGTAAAAATATGTTTAAATAAAAATACAGGCTTCTGTGAAAATAATGATTACTATAACATTAACTAAAGTAGTTGATTTTACCTTTTTTAAAAATAAAAATAAAAAATGTACATGAATATAAATACAATTTCTATTATTTCTAAGAACGTTGCTCATTTGTTCTGATCACCATCATTATCAGGACTTCTTCTGTGGAGAATACTGTATATTCCCACATTGTTTTAACACCTTTTGTAATATACTGATGATTGGGTCAGATGTTAACCATACACTGCATTTCAAACAGACCATACTTTGTTGATCCGCTTACAGGAATGTGAAAAACAGCCTTCTTTCAGTTGCTAGAAGAATACGGCTAACAATGTGGAGTCATTTCTTACCTCGAGTCACTGGAACAGTTGAAAGTGCCGGTTCGAATGCCAAATTGGGAAACTTTCTGCACCATTTTGCCCCAGTTGGCAGTGCTCAACAGAGGATTTCTGTCTTGGGCTATTACCTAAGAAACAGAAAATGATCTTTTATATATATATATATATATACACACACAATATGCATTCGATTTCTATTTTATCGTTTATATAAACTAAAATACACATCTCCAAAAGTAGCATTCACGTTTGCTTTGTGTACAATGAAACACTGAGGATTAACAGATCATTTGCAGCAGAAACTGATTCTAAATCTTGTTTGTTTTGACTCTCACATATGATTATGAGAACAGGATAGATACGTTATATTTCAGTGAAATGAGTAGGTTGAGTAGGCTGCGGTTTCAGTTTCTGTTCTGCCTTAAAATAGTTCAGATAAACTGAAAATTTCCTTATTATGTAAACATTGTGTTTTTGTCAAAGACTTCATCCGGATGGGATGATGAAAACACAGATGGAGTAGATCAAGTCCATCAAAGCTTCACAGTCGTTTCCTCTTCATGGTTCAACATTTCATTCAGTAACGTTAGACAGTTTTGATTTATATGCTGTTTAATGTTTGATAGTCGTGTTATTTATGTGCGTCAGCAATGCTTCTATCGCTTGTTTCTGCTTCTTTTTCACCTGTGTTTTGATCCGGAGATTCTGTACACTTTCAGAAGATGCGTAATAGCGCCCTCTACCGCATAACAGTGGGATATCGCATAAAAACCGCTAGATGGAAACGCCAAGATGCGCATAAATTCTAAAAATGCGGTCGTTTGAGTTTAATAATTTTTTTATTTGATAAGAAAACATGCACAAACTACAACGGAAACACATTTACCAAATTCATCAATGCACATTGAAAAAACATGTGACTTTGCGTGATGGGACGGCATTACTGGACCAAACAGTGGACCTTTTGCACAGCATCTGAAATGCTGTTTTGGTCATTCTGCAAAGTCTGTTGTCAAAGTGGTTCGGTATAATTACATTTAACAGTCTTAGTTACACAAATGCGTTCCCAAACAGCAGCATCCGCCTCCGAAAGCAAGATAACACGATTACGGAGTTTCGTCTGCACACTTTGAGACACAAGTAATTTAATATATACGAAAATTATTATATACGGTGGATTCTCCTGTTGATATTTAGCGGCAGTTTATCAGGTGGTGACGATTTTGTTGCTTTATTTGCAAACGTTTTATGCGATATTCCAAATTTTGCGCAGAAGTTAAATTCGCAACTTTGGATGGAAACACAGCTAGTGGCAGGGAAAGAGTTAAAAAACAAACAAGCGAGCTCAGCCCAGGTGAGAAAAAGCAACGCAAACGTAACGCAATATTGTAATGCATTACTTTTAAAAGTAACTTGAAATAATTAGTTCACTTCAGAATTAAAATTTCCTGATAATTTACTCACCTCCATGTCATCCAAGATGTTCATGTCTGTCTTTCTTCAGTCGAAAAGAAATTAAGGAAAACATTCCAGGATTTTTCTCCATATAGTGGACTTCACTGGGGTTCAACGGGTTGAAGGTCCAAATGTCAGTTTCAGTGCAGCTTCAAAGAGCTCTACACGATCCCAGACGAGGAATAAGGGTCTAATCTAGAGAAACGGCCATTTTCTAAAAAAAACAGACATTTATATACTTTTTAACCACAAATGCTCATCTTGCACTGCTCTGTGATGCTCTACGCATTACGTAATCACGTTGGAAAGGTCACGGCCGAAAAACTCCATCTCATTTTCTCCTCCAACTTCAAAATCGTCCGACATCGTTGTTTTACCTTTTTTTGTAAAGGCCGTTTGACTTAGTCTTTGCACGTTCGCTTTGTAGACACTGGATCGGTACTTCCGCCTACGTCACGCGTGACCTTTCCAACGTGATTACGTAATGCGTGGAGCATCTCAGAGCAGTGCAAATGAGCATTTGTGGTTAAAAAGTATATAATTGTTTTTTTTTTTTTTAGAAAATGGCCGATGGTTTCTCTAGATAAGACTCTTATTCCTCGTCTGGGATCGTGTAGAGCTCTTTGAAGCTGCACTGAAACTGACATTTGGACCTTCAACCCGTTGAACCCCAGTGAAGTCCACTATATGGAGAAAAATCCTGGAATGTTTTCCTTAATTTCTTTTCGACTGAAGAAAGAAAGACATGAACATCTTGGATGACATGGGGGTGAGTGAATTATCAGGAAATTTTAATTCTGAAGTGAACTAATCCTTTAAATGACAGATTTTTGGTTGAATGGAAGTTTCGCATGGGATTAATACTAACCTGAACTAACCAGATACCATCTTTAGTGTCTTCCACTAATTCATAAAAGTGCATTTCTCCATTGAAGGTGGTGCTGGAGTCAGACCCGGTCTGCTCCTTCTCGTTCTTGAGAGCGGAGTACAGCTCGCCCTGCATCAGCTCGCCTTCAAAAGCAAACATTGATGATTATCATGATGAAAATGAGTTATATGCGTGTCATTGAAGGACAACAGGTTGGCTGGAGACAATTACCCGAGTTTTCCACCAGTTCCCTCACGTCCCTCTTCTCTGCCAGGCCGGAGTATCCCAGTCCACGGCACTCCAGGATGGTTTTGAGTTTCTTGAAACTCAGTGTCACCGGATCCACCAGCTGGGTGGCGAAAATCCCGGTCTCATACCAGACGATGGCTTCAAAAAACCGAGCCAGGATGAACAACATGAAGAAATACAGGAGCAAAAAGAAGAGTTTCCACCACATTTTCTCTCAGACGTTAGCAGTACAGTATTATGAGGCACCGACGTTTCTTTATAAACCGAAACCGTCCAACAAACTACTTCCGAAGCAGCTAAGAATCGTTTCCATCGTATTATATAATTATATGGAGGCAAAACAGCAGCACACGAACACCTTCAGCAGGCCAGTGTTGCTGCGCGCGAGCGACTGACGGACTGACTGACCAACCGCCGCTGTCTTCATCTATAAACATCTACTGTCGCCACATGATTTACTCCACATACTACGACGCCGATGTTTTAATCGAGATTCTGGAGAATGATAATGTTTCAGTGCGTGTGAGTAGTGTTGTCTGTAGGCTCTGGCTGATGATCAGCTGGTGCGCACAACAAACTGACGTCACACTCACATTTCCGGTGCAGAAACGAGTTATGAAAATGGTGTATAATATTTTCATCTATATATATTAAAAAATGAGTTATGAAAATGGTATGTAGACCTTCTGTAAACTATTGCATGTGAGTTAATAAATTAATATTATATTTTTTGTTTTGCTTATTTTTATTTAATTCATATAGCTATTTTACTATTGTTATCTTACATTTTTATTTTTAGACAGCTATTGCTTTTAAAATGTTTCAAATTTTTAATTGTATGTTTTTTTTTTTTAACTTTAAGTAGCGTCAATAAAAAAGTGTCACAAAATAAAAGTCCTCCAGACTTCTGTTTTTGTTCTCACTTGTCAAATGCAATAGTTTGTATTAAATTAATCACTTTATCTGTTTACATCTGCACCTTTATTCTAAGCTCAAGTGCACATATCTGTTTACAATGGGTCGATTTATTATTTATTTTGTATCATTTTAAATATGTTAATAAATATGTATTTTAACAGAATAATTCATTTTAATTCCTTTAATTTTTTAAATATTTCTACTATTTCTAGTTCATTAAGTTGTAAATACAATTGTTTAAAAATACTGCATTTTTATATACGATTTTCGTTTTTGTGAGGTTCTTGAGCATCGACACCGTGTCAAAATAAAAGTTCGCATTTTCTCATTAAATGTCTTTAAGTTGTAAACACAATTGTTTAAAAACATGTTTGCAGTTATATACCATTTTATGCCTATTTTTTGTTTGGTTCTTGAGCATCGAAACACAGTGTCAAAATAAAAGTTCGCATTTTGTCATTAAATGTCTTTAAATTGTAAATATAATTGTTTAAAAACATGTTTGTAGTCATATACCATATTATGCCTTGTTTGGTTCTTGAGCATGCGCCACGCATTACGTAATCGCGTTGGAAAGGTCACACGTGACGTAGGCGGAAGTACCACGGTAGGGCGAAAAACTAATTTTCTCCTCCAACTTCAAAATCGTCCGACATCGTTGTTTTACCCTTTTTTGTAAAGGCCGTTTGGTTTGTATGTTCGCTTTGTAAACACTGGATCGGTACTTCCGCCTACGTCACGCGTGACCTTTCCAACGTGATTACGTAATACGTGGCGCATCGCAGAGCAGTGCAAGACGAGCATTTGTGGTTAAAAAGTGTATCATTTTTATTTCTTTTAGAAAAAGACCGATTGTAAATTGTAAATATAATATGTTTGCAGTTATATATTATTTTATGCCTGTTTTTTGTTTGGTTCTTGAACATCGAAACACGCAATGTCAAAATAAAAGTCCGCATTTTGTCATTAAATTGTAAATATAAAATATGTTTGCAGTCATATAACCATTTTATGCCTGTTTTTGTTTGGTTCTTGAGCATGGAAACACACAGTGTCAAAATAAAAGTCCGCATTTTGTCATTAAATTGTAAATATAAAATATGTTTGCAGTCATATACCATTTTATGCCTGTTTTTGTTTGGTTCTTGAGCATGGAAACACACAGTGTCAAAATAAAAGTCTGCATTTTGTCATTAAATTGTAAATATAAAATATGTTTGCAGTCATATACCATTTTATGCCTGTTCTTGTTTGGTTCTTGAGCATCGAAACACACAGTGTCAAAATAAAAGTCCGCATTTTTGTCCCGTGATCACTCAGTTTCAATAGTTTCACTTCACTTTAGGGGCTCGGGGACAATAACATTTGCCCCTCATCTCTAGCGTAAGTTGTCCTCGGCTTCATTTGAAGCGGTCATCAATAGTAAAGCCCGAACACTAGTGCAACGCGACTTGTTTTTGTGTCAGATGAGGGAGCGGTCGCGTGAGCGTGGAGGAGGGCGTGACGCGTCTGACGCGTATGACGTGGCCAGCAGTATCAGCCGAACTCTCGTCTACATTTCAATAGATCCGTTTCGCTCTCGGTGCTTCCAAAATAACATTGTTTGTCAGAAATGGAGGTAAACACCTGCAACATCCAAGTGCTTCTGCAGGCAGCTGAATATCTGGAGCGGAGGGAAAGAGGTATTAGACGCGTTATTTCCTTCTCATATTGTTTGCATTGAAACCGAAGCCGTTTCGGACAGTCTGCTGTTTGCGTGTGTTTTGTACACATTTATTAATATTTACACTAATTATTTTTTCATGCAGGTGCTGGGTGTGTTTTTCTTGTTGCAGAGGTTTATTTGTGTGTTTGTAGAGTGGCGAAAAGAGCGTTTATTGTTGATATTATTGTGTTTGGCTCTGTGACCTACATTTCAGTTCTGTATTGTACACAAAGGCGCGAAATCGTCATCGATTTGAAAATGTAGCAGCGCTGCCCGTTATTCTAAAGCGAGTTACAGTGTATCAACACAGACGTCACGTATATAACGGTTATATAGTTAGAATGGAACGCGCTGATTTCAAAATTATGTCAAGTAGTTCGATGGCGCCAAAATCAGAAAGCGCTCGCACATACAGCTGATTTGATGAGATGTTGACATATCTTACTGCATCTTAGACGGTGTTTTCAGATTTATAATCAGCTACATCTCCGATGTCTGTAAAATAACTTATTTTAAAGGATCTTAAATAAAAGGAAGTATGCTGGGCTATCGATCACTCATGTTATGTATTATATATTTTCAGAGGCTGAGCACGGTTATGCCTCAGTTCTTCCGTTCTACAGTAAAGGGGTTTCAGATAAGAGAAAAAAGCAGAAATCAAAGAGTCCTTCACCCGGGAACAGCAGGTGAGTGTCAGGTGCACAGACACTCTGCTCTTTTGATCATTGTTTTGTTATTGTACAACATTATTCTAGATATTTAGAAAATATTTAATTCTGTTGTACACCGATTCTTCACTTTCGCTGTTTTTATGCGAATGAATGATAGTTTAAAGGGATAGTTCACCCAAAAATGACTCTTGTTGTGTCCCAATGAAGCACTATACACTGTGCACTTAGTGTAGTATATACTATCTAGTGTCTAGTTGTGAGAGTTGAGTGCATGAAGTGTCCAAGAATCCACACTTCGTTTTTCAGTTAATTAAGTGCATATTTGAAGTCAACTTCATTTTTAACAAAACAAAACAAAGAATAGTGCACAAGTATGCAAATAAAGATGCACTCGATTTATTCATCCTCACGTTGTTCCAAATTTTCATTTTTGGGTGAACTATTATTTTAACAAAGGTCAATAGTAATGTCTAATAATAGACAGAATTGGTGCAAACTGCTGTCCCACAACCCAAAAACACATTTAAAAAGCATTTAAGTATTGAAATGTAAGATGTTTACTAAGATCCTTCTATTATCTATTGAATCCCACAATAATATTTAAAATATCAGTAAGATTAATATATATAAAATCATCATTTATTGGGTACTTTCAATTGGGAGGCTGTCCCGAACCCTAACCCCTAAATTTCAACTTGTGAAAATGATATTGAAATCATTTTTTTTTTTTTTTTTTTTTTAAGTGAAGTTAAAAAAAAAAATCATTTTGTATTTCTATTTTTAAATCATGAAATTTTATGTAAAAAAAAAAAAAAATGTGTCTTACATGTTCATGTCACTACCGAAACAGTGTATGTTTTAGTCCATTGTCTGAGACTGATTTTAACACACTTCTACATTTTTGATCAGGAAATATTCCTGTGTCCCTCCCTCTCACAGCCTCTCTTTCAGAGTAGATAGGTCCATCATATTGAGTTAAATGTGTTCAAAAGTCTGAAAATCTGTGTGGAACGTTCAGGAACGTCACTAACAAACACCTTTTTTCTGCAATTAAGCAAACTTTTTTGGGTGTTATTCCATAAAATTTAGTTTTTATGTGTGTACAACTGTTCAGAACTGTGCTAGCTAACCATGTGCTGATTAGCATCTTTGAGCGGCTCAAGAGTGTTTAAAATTATCACTACTGAAACTTCACCATGTTTCAGTCGAGACTGTTTCGGTAGTGACATCATTGTTTTGGTAGTGACAAAAGGAAACAAATAATCATTTATTTGGGGGAAATAAACAAAATTTTAGTACAGTTATGCAAATCATCAGTATTTTAATATGTTTTAGTATGTGAGTTAAAATGCTGTAATGTGATGTGGTCACTACCAACACATTACTGTCACTACTGAAAACGACCGAAACATGGGATGTTTTATCAAAAATAAAGTATATTGAATTATCAACTAAGATGTTATTATAGCGTTTGGTTCAATGTTTATTCAAACTAATGAATCCTTCACTTTGAAATCAGTATGTTAAACTTTATGCCTTTTACAAAGAAAGATTGGATTCAAAATACAACAAATCTCATAAATTACACTTGAAATATTGCTAAAATTTTAATTATTGATTTACCTGTGAGAACTTTTTTTGAAAAAATAGCAAAAAATATATTTACAAGGTAGATGTAAACAAAATCTTTTTAACCCTTCTTATTAAATTATTTATTATTGTGTTTCAGTAGTGACAAATTTGGGGAGAGTAAAAATATTCCAAAACTTATCATATAAAATATAATACGAGAATTAACTGTACAATTACTAGAAATGTGTACCTTGGATATTATACAATTTGCATACATACAAAATTTGTGGAAAAACACATTTGTTTCAAGACGTTTCCAACTCTGACTTTAAACCAGTTCTGTAGAATGACTCATATAAAGCTATCGGTTTCTGTTTCAGGTCTGTTCACAATGAGTTGGAGAAACACAGGTAATCAAGTTTTATTCACATTTTGTTCAATGAAGCAATTTCACTGTAATATTGTGTTTGTGTGTGTATGTTGTGTTAACGCGTGTATGTGTGTGTTTGTGTGTGTAGGAGAGCTCAGCTGAGACACTGTTTGGATCAGCTGAAGCAGCAGGTTCCTCTGTCTTCTGATTCATCGAGGAACACAACCCTCAACCTGCTCAGACAAGCACAGCTGCACATCAAGGTGAGCCGGATTAACAACAAATTCACAATCATGATCAACAGATCAACCCATATAGATCGTTCATAAACAATACCGATTATTTGTATGTCAAAGAACCAATATTTATTTAAAGTTTTTCATCTTAATGTCAAAAATATATATTTTAAAGCAGAAGCAGCAGCAATAATATGCAAAATTAATTGACAGTGTAATAATTTAAAATGGAGAACATGAACAAATGACTAGGGAGTTTATCAGTTTTGCATAAACATAATCAGTTGTTTTAAATCACAATTTGAAGGGAAGTTTTAGGTGTTTATTGGACAAAAGAGTAAAGACACTAGATCACTGGAACAATTGTCAGGAAAGTATCAAACTAAACAGTGAATATATTATACATTAGAGTCCATTTGTTGTTGTCTAGAACAGGTTATGAAACCCCTGCTGACAGAGAGTAGAGCGTCTGACAGCAAATAATGTGTTATTCTGCCCCATGAATTTCTAGGCTGTTACGCAAAAGTTATACTCTGGTATCGCAATCACCCGCAGAGACATTTCCACATAGCTTTAAGTACATAAATGATCATTAATAGTGAAATAAATAATAAATGAGCATGCTGGAGCATCATCTAATGAACATGGGCACCAGACAGAGTTAAACTAACTGAGTGTCTATTTACACCAGTAGGATATTTACAGTAACTCGTATAGAAAAACATTACTATGGAAGTCAGTGTGGACCGGTTACCAACATTCTTCAAAATATCTTGCTTTATGTTCAACAGAAGAAGGAACTTCAAGCAGGTTTAGAACAACTTGAGTGTGAGTAAATGATATTTTTGAGTGAACTATCGCTTTAAAACGGTTTTATTCACGACATGCGCTTAAGGCTGTTTTATTTCATTAATGTAAAGTTACGTTACATCTTTGGGACTTTGATGGATTTGAGTGTGTTTGTGTGGAAACGATTGGTGGATTCGATAATTACAAAACTGATATACTATTGTAGTTATAACAAACAACAGAACATTTACTATAAATGGTTTCGAGTCTGCCAGAAAACTAAGCAGCTGTCCTGATTAATCGATGAGAGAGATCATGTGACGCATGTGGTTTATGGGGTGACAGAATAGGTTGAATGAGACGCAGAAGGTTTGACCGTGTGTCTCTGTGCGACGGCAGAAGCTGCAGGAACAGGACGAGCGCGCGGAGCTGCTGAAGGATCGTCTGCGCTGGGAGCAGGAGCAGCTGCGCACACGGCTGGAGAAACTGCAGGGCGGTTCGGAGAGGATGCGTAACGACAGCCTCGGCTCAGCCGTGTCCTCTGAGAGATCCGACTCCGAGAGAGGTGAGAGATGGTCTTCATTAGTATGTCTTCATATGAGCTTTCAGGGTCTATATTCTATTTAGGGCTGTTAATTTGCTGTGATTTAATTATGGAAAAAATAACACGTTAAAATGAAGGCAGACTTGTACGTCATCTTACATCGTATGCGGTGTAGTTCCGAACATGATTTAGGGAAATGACTGACTGTGTGATGAAGCCTGTTAAAATGCCACTAAAATTCAAGATATGAGGGCAAAAATGCCTCTGTGTAGATTTTGAACTTATATTTATATCATATGATATAGTTCAGCAATATCACACAAGCAAGAGTGCTGTTTTTTCCCGAATATCAGCACAATTGCAAATGTGATACTGATTTTATACAAGTTCAATAAACAATCTTATGTTACATTTTAGACACAATATTCCCTGTTTTTGCTCAATTTTTGCCAATGAAATAGTTCCACAGCGAATCCACTGCTGAATGAACCCACAGCTCTTAACGAGTCGAGTGAGTCAATGATTCAGTGACTTCTGACAGTTGCTTCGTTCCTGAAAGAATCAGACGTTTAAATTAGGGATGCATGATATATTGGCCACCATATCGGTATCGGCCGATATACGTTCATTTTTAATGTTATCGTTATCGACCCGATAAGAAAATTTGGGCGATATATTAAAGCCGATAAATAATGGATTATTTCCTTCAGATGCGCACTGTTCACCACGATGGTTTTGAATTGCTTGAAATATGATTGAAATCACCTGAAAAAGGAAAATACAGTTAAGAGCAACATGTGCAGCACAAGTCTGTCATATAAGCTACATAAAATTATATAATCGTGTGTTTGGGACATGGATTTTAATGGTGAGACTTTTGTTTTTGTAATCAGGCTTTCAAAAATTATATAAAAATTTTGAATAAGATTTATCAGCCAATATATCGGTTATCGACTTTCAAATATAAAGAATTATCGGTATCGGACAAAATCTTCATATCGGTCAATCCCTAGTTTAAATGAATTGGTTGAATGAATGATTCAATGACTCACTCATTAAGACAGTGACTTGCCGCCACCTATTGGTGGTTTTAGTTTCATATTTAAAGTATCATTTCATTTTTTCATTCATATTCATGCCACATCCTCTGAGCTGCATTAAACAGTCTGTGTAAATATACATAAATGCCACTTCAGCTTCTGAAAAACAAAAATGTTATTGCCATACTGTAGCCTTAAAAGTTTGTGTAATAAATTCTATTTTGAAGCAAAATATTTCCTTGCAAAACTACTTTTTATAATGCTTTTCTCATGTAACACGATAATGACTTTAAATGATCTTTTAGGGGTAATTTCTCAGCCAAAATTGATGTGCCATAAATTTAGCACATCAAGTAATTAATTAGATTAAAACTGAATCGCTTGACAACCCTAATTCTTTTATTATTAACTAACTTAACGTCACATTTACCTCAGAAAAGCCGTTCAATGGGCATAAACTCAATAGTTTGAATATATATATACACTATATTGCATATTCATTGTATTTTTACTTAACCTGTTCTTTAATATTTAATGTAAGTTTGAATAAATCTCTCATGTTTTTATGTCAGCCACCATTTAAATGCTAAAAAGGGATGAAACATAATTATATCATTAAAAATGTATTATAACATTATGATTATTAAAAAAAAAAACTTGTGTAATTTCAGTTAAGTAGACTACAAATCAGTTAATTTTAACCTTTAATATTATAGTGATGTACCAACTGTGGTTCCCTGTATAATTTACAGCATTAGTTGAGAGATTAATTTGCCATGTACTGTATTTCGAACTGAACTGAATTGAATCGCAAGCTTTTGAATCGAAATTGAATCATGGAATTTGTGTCAATGCCCAGCCCTAACTGGTAGTGATGCATAATGTACTAAACAAGGCTGTCTGTGGATTTAAGAACAGCCACAAGGGGGAGCAAACACTCCTGTAAACTGACAGAGACGGCATGTTGAAGACCAAAATATGATCTTACAGTTTTAGTATAGTATAGTTCTGTAGTTTGTGTTATTGTAGTGTGTGGTTGAGTATCTAGCCTCTTGAGTTCCTGATCATGTTTTCTCGATCATTGCAGAGGACGTTGAGATTGACGTGGAGAGTATGGTGTGGACGCTGGAGTCCGACGGTCTGGGCTCGTCTCACGCTGGCATGGACCACAGCTACTCGACATCTGACCACACCTGGTTATGACCGGCCCAGAGCTGGTGTTCAGAGGACGAGGGACTCCAAACCAACATGTTCGATGGGCTTCACCATCACCACCACGGAACAGCCTTATGTTTCTGACATTCTGAACCATCAAACTTCATCTAAGCATGACTGGAATTGATTTTGTGTAGTGTACTCTTTACACTCGTGGCATTATGGTGCTCTAGTATGCTATACACTCGCGAGATTCAAGTGCAACGAGTTTGGTGATGCTTTATTTCCACAGAATGATTTATTTTTACTTTTTTCCGGACTAGTTATGATCATATTGTAGATGCTAGTTGTGTTCACTTTAGGGTCGGCCTGCAGTACACATTGGCTTGCACTTAAATCTTTTAATACCCGGCTTATTTAATTCTGAGTTTTGATACGTTGCACAAAGCATACGCATGAGCACTTGCGATGTCTCTTTAGATGTGTGTTGTTCTTTTCAGGTTTGATAATGTGTGAAATTGCAGATTATGTCAATGCATTTTTATCAAACTTTTGATACTGGTATTTTTAACTGGGGAGGCTAATTTAAAGGTTATGCTGCAATTCAGAAGGAAAGAATGCTTTCCTTTGCATTTGGGTTTTTTGAGTTTGTTATTGGGTGAAGGTACAGTTGAGTTTAAAATGATCTGGTATCTGTATCATCTTGACGATTCACTTTTAGTTCATGTTTTTTGTTTTAGTCCTGTGCTTCGGTTCACTCCGGCGAATTGAAGTTGGTGCTATTCGAACACCCAACAACAAGCTATTATGTTGAAGCCTAAAAAACAGAAAACAGTGAAGTGTTTTTTTTGTTTTTTTTTTAATTTGTACAGTGGATTTTCAGCAGTTTAATCCCCCCAAGATGTGTTAGTCTGCTCATGTTTTTAGTTCACACCTTTAAACTGCAATTCATTATGTTGGTAGTATTGACAAAATACATGGGCTGTATTTGCGAACTGTTCAGTATATGCTCATATCAGTCATTTATGCAAACTATTATGAACATGCCTTTGTTTTTAGATGTTTGTACAGTAATTGTGTTGATGTACACAGCGGGATGTACATTGTATATACAGTTCTGAACACCAAAAGCCTTATGAACTATTCGTATGTCATTGGACCAGGAACACCTTTGTATTTATGTCTCTCCTTGTACTCATATGTAGCATTTTATTCTTTTTTACAGACATAAGCATTTTGTACAAATAAATATTTTATGTATTTAATATGATTTGTCACTATGATGTTTGTAAACGTGATTGTAACGCATTAGTGTACAGTAGAGTTGCACGATTCTGGATAAATTGAGAATCTTGAACTTTTTATTTAAGATGGAGATCACGAAACAGAATAACGTAATTTACTATGTCACTTGTCGCCACCTACTGGTGTAACGATGTAATGATACAATCTTTATTTGAAGCATCAAGTCACTTTTAAAGGTGATTTACTCTATTTTGATCACTACTGTATGCACTAAAAAAAAAAAATTTAAAAAGTTAAACACTGTTTTCCATTGAAACGGTAATATACTGTAAAACAATGCATTCTGGGTAATTGTCATTTTCGAGAAAGTATCCTATAGGTTACTTGAAAACGACAATATTAGAAATATTACCCAGAATGCATTGTTTTTACAGTACATTCTGTATATTACAATGCATTCTGGGTAATATTATTTGTCGTTTTTGAGAAAGTAGCCTATAAGCCTCTTTTTTTAAAATGACAAAATATTACCCAGAATGCATTGTTTTATGGTATATTACCATTTCAATGGAAAATGGTATTTTACTGTGTAAATTTGTTTAGTTTTTTTTAGTTATTTTTTAGAGTGTAAACATCAGTTTTTATATCTGAACTATATTATCCATGACTTGGGATAATCTGAATTATTTTAAGGCAGAAAGATCAAAACGCAGATCTGAATGTTCGCTGGGATCGGACTTGTCAAAGGTTTAATAGACGGACTAATTGTTGACGTTTAAGAATACGTTTACACGACAACGATGTACAAAAAACGGAAAGGTCTTTTCTTTGTACAGATTACAACGTTATCAAAACTATCCCCGTTCACACAGATCCGCGAAAATGACCAAAACACTGCATTACACATGCCAGACAAGTAGTTGGCGATGTTACTTTGTAAAGAAAGATTACGCAAAAGACTGCATACGCATTCTTATACTGAATACTCTCGCTAAACGCACATCCACCTTATTTTTATAGTTTACTGCACTTTGATATTCTTCTCATTATTTCCCTATAGCGGCTAATAAATCGGAAGTCTCACATTCACAGAAATACCTTAATTAGCCTTTTTCACACTTCCGGGTTTCGTGTTTCCGGCGCTCGGCATTGCAGGGTAAATTTACTTCCTCCAACATCTAAACATAAGTGTTGTTGTAAGACACTACATTAAATATATTTTTTTGTGTTCCCATTTGTTCAAATAGCAAAAGGAAAATCTCCACAATAGTGTTTTCACAACTTTCAAAAGAGGAAAAAAATAAAGATGTCAATTTGACGTCACTCCCACACTATCAGAAACACCCTCACAGCAGCGTTAACTAGTTTTTTGTAATTTGATGCAAAGCTAATATAACGCAAAGTATAATGTTATATATGTACATAATTTAAAAAAAAAGAAAATATACAAGTGCAGGATGACCGTTAAAACGCGTCATCACAGTCTGAAAAAGGCCACGTTGATAGACTAAACACGTAATAGGCATGTGCATGTCGTCACCGTTTTCACAGATTCGCGATTTTTTGCAGTTTACACGGAGATGACAACGGTAGCATTTTCAAAAACTTCCACTTTGAAACTTGTTTTCAAAAGTTTGCGTTTTCAGACCACCAAAACGCTGTTATCGTGTAAATGAACGGCCAGAACGCATAAAAAGTTTTCCGTTTTTAGTTAAAAACGGTTTCGTGTAAAACGGTTTTGGTCTCTTTGAAAAAGCTTTTAGTTTAATTTCTGAAGAAAATGTAAGTGTGCGTGCTGATGCCAAAGTTGTGGGTGGTTAACTGTCGAATAATGCAGTTTAAAGTCACCGTGAAATCAAAATTTGACAATTCTTATTTTTTTTTATGGAATATTGCAGTGTTTATTATAAATGATTTATCGGTGAACATCATTATTGTTTAAATTCATGTTCCTCGTAATCTTGAATCAGAATAACTTCTCCCTCTTGCAGCAACATCTCTTCTCTGATGACGAGGGCGGTGCAACCTGTCACTCACATGAGATCCACCAATAGCAAACCACAACCATCCAATCAATTCCACACGGACAAAAATCAAGCCCCGCCCTACATTTGTTCTTGTTTGCAAAGCAGTTTCACTCGGCAACAGCACAATAGGGAAGAAAAGACTATAGCGAATTACGTTTCATGACTTTAAGCACTATGTTTAGGCCCAGTTTCACAGACAGGGCTTAGATTAAGCCTTAGTTCATTTAAGTAGCTTTTAAAAACATGCCCTAAAAAAACATAACTGGTGTGAATCTTGAGACAAAACAATGGCATATTTTAAGATATGTCAGTGCAATTTGCTTTCAGTTAAAACAGCTCAAACATGCATTTTAGTCTGAGACTAGACTTAAAACTGAATCCGGGGGTTAGTGTTACAAATGAAAGAGCATTTGTAATGCCTCATCAGAAATCTACTTGATCCATTTAAAAACAATGGCACTGATTCATAAAAATAGTGGTCACAGTGCAAATGAAATCACACAATATGTCAGATAGATAGAAAATATTTATTGGTGGTAACTGTTGATAAACAATTGTTAAGAGCTATAAAACATAGAAGCTATCTCACCGTTTCACTTAATGCATTTCCTGTTTCAAACACTCGACATCTGACATTCTGAGACAACTTTAACACTTGTAATCGGACATTGCCGTCTATCCACTGCAATCCTTTCTGGCATTTGCTCTCACGTGCCGAAGATCAGGCCCTTCTGAGGAACTCTATGACTGCTGGAATCGTGGACCATCAATGATAGAACTTCAATTTGAAGCAGCGAATCACATTGCTAAACAAGGCAGATTACAGACCTCAGCAAGAGTGAATATGAAGATTCAGAGAGACAATGATGGAAGTAAAATTAATTTAGCAATCAAAAAAATGCATGTAACATCCCATGTAAAATCAGACTTGATGAAGCAGGAGGAGGATGTTGCTGCATTAAATCGAGTTTACAGGAGAATTTCAGTCAAAGAGCACAATGGTTTCACTAAATGCATACTGAGAATGCCTCATGTCCAGATGTGTCGTGTGATGGAATGGCGCGACACGAAAGCGCTGAGAGAGTCCGTGCAGGATGCCTGCTGTTCATCATACATACTGCTTCTTCTGAGCTTGAGACGCCAAATCCTTCGCCTTCACTTTAGCAGCGAGCGCAGTTTCACGAGCCTTCACGCTCGCGGTCTCTGCCAGCGTTCGTGTGGGAGTTTCACCTGCACGGGAACGAGATCCAACTTTACAACAAATCTGATTAAACCAGCATAATCAGCTACTGCATGCTGGAACTCTAGCTGGCATCTTACCTTGCATCTTGGCCAGCACGTACTCAAAGCCTTTCATGGTCTTCGTAACGTTGCTCTTAAACCGGGCAAGACCGAATTCCTGAAAATGGGATAAAGCACTTTGAAAACACTTCTGCTGCCTAAACAGCTGTTAGATATAAACACACACGACGCACGTCTTCTGCATCCATCCAGACTGTAATTCAAATGAAATTAAAGGATTAGTTCACTTCTGAATGAAAATTTCCTGAAATTTACCCGCCCCCATGTCATCCAAGATGTTCATGTCTTCCTTTCTTCAGTCGAAAAGAAATTAAGGAAAACATTCCAGGATTTTTCTCCATATAGTGGACTTCACTGGGGTTCAACGGGTTGAAGGTCCAAATGTCAGTTTCAGTGCAGCTTCAAAGAGCTCTACACGATCCCAGACGAGGAATAAGGGTCTTATCTAGAGAAACCATCGGCCATTTTCTAAAAAAAATAAAAATTATATACTTTTTAACCACAAATGCTCGTCTTGCACTGCTCTGTGATGCTCCACGCATTACGTAATCACGTTGGAAAGGTCACGCGTGACGTAGGCGGAAGTACCGATCCAGTGTTTACAAAGCGAACATGCAAAGACTAAGTCAAACGGCCTTTACAAAAAAAGATGTCAGACGATTGTTGGAGGAGCGTGACCTTTCCAATGCGTGACCTTTCCAACGTGATTACGTAATGCGTGGAGCATCACAGAGCAGTGCAAGATGAGCATTTGTGGTTAAAAAGTATATAATTTTTATTTTTTTTTTAGAAAATGATCGATTGTTTCTCTAGATAAGACCCTTATTCCTCGTCTGGGATCGTGTAGAGCTCTTTGAAGCTGCAGTGAAACTGACATTTGGACCTTCAACCCGTTGAACCCCAGTGAAGTCCACTATATGGAGAAAAATCCTGGAATGTTTTCCTTAATTTCTTTTCGACTGAAGAAAGAAAGACATGAACATCTTGGATGACATGGGGGTGAATAAACTATCAGGAAATTTGAATTCTAAAGTGAACTAATCCTTCAAACAGAACACTGCGTTCTTCGAAATCAACATGAGCACATGATACACACACTTCCTGTCACCCGCTGACCTGAATAGCTCTAGAGAGGCCGTACAGGTTGGAGGAAATCCAGGCCTCTCTCTTGATCTCGGTCCAGCTGTTGTTGTCCGGGTTCACTTTGTACACACAACGCTCTTCAATACTCTACAGACAGAAAACACACAGTTAACCTCTTGTAGTTCATGTCTAGTCAGGTCAGTTAATAATGAACATGAAAAATCTCTGTAAAGTTCCAGTTCTTCTCTATATCAGTGTCAGTGTTTCTGAACTCCCTGAAACGCCTCCATCTTCACAATATTCCTCATTTAAATAATTCATACGCAGAATAAAGGGGCGGGGTCTGGTTGAGTTAGTTAGTAGTGTGTTGAAACTGGCGGTTATGGTAAGGGGCGGGACATTTCCCAAACACCAATCACAACACACTGCTCCAGCCGACCAATCAGAGCACATTGTGCTTTTCAGAAGGAGGGGCTTCATAGAGACAGGAACTAAACAGAGCGTTACTGACAGACTGGGAAGAGAGGAGCTGCAACAATGGCATCAAAACCTGTTTTGAAAATAGCCGTTATTTTGTTTGTGAAAAATATAAATGCTTGTTTTCTTGTGGTTTTGGGGTGTGATATCAGACATGAGAGCGGGACGGAGGCGCACCATCACACGTGCGTGGCTGATGTTCCAGGTGAGGGTGGTCATGGTCCTGCCCTGAGGATCCACTACTGAGTCCTCGATGATGTAGGCCTTCTGGGCCATGTGAGCAGGCAGAAACTTCTCCGCCCAGCGAGGAGCTCTGCTGGTTTTGGTCAAGAGACGTCTGGAAATCAGACAGTTGTCTGGAGTGACTTCCCGAAATATGATGTCTTCCGTTAAAACATGATTACTGAAGAACACAAACAGAAAAATTATATGAAATTAAATGTACAATGGTTATAAAACAATAATATATATGGGCCATTCTACTGTGGTTCAAAGTCAAGAGTTGGAAAAGTCTTGGAAAAAAATGTTTTTTTGTACGTTTGCAAACTGTATAATATCCAAGCTACACATTTCTAGTAATTGTGCAGTTAATTCTCATATTGTATTTTCAGAAAGTTTTGGAATATTTTTCCTCTCCCCAAATTTGTCACTACTGAAACACAATAATAAATAATTTAACAAGAAGGGTTACATTGACCTACTGAGATTTTGTTTACATCTACCTTGGAAATATATTTTTTGCTATTTTTTAAGTTCACAGGTAAATCAATAACAATTACAATTTTTCAAGTGAAATTTATGAGATTTGTTGTATTTTGAATCCAATCTTTCTTTGTAAAAGTCAAAGTTTATCATACTGATTTCAAAGTGAAGGAATCATTAGTTTGAATAAACACTGAACCAAACACTATAATAACATCTTAGTTGATAATTCAATATACTTTATTTTTGACAAAACATCCCATGTTTCGGTCGTGACTGCACATTTTCAGTAGTGACAGTAATGTGTTGGTAGTGACCACATCACATTACAGGATTTTAACTCACATACCAAAACACTAATGATTTGCATAACTGTACTAAAATTTTGTTTATTTCCCCCAAATAAACAAATTATGTGTTCCCTTTTGTCACTACCTAAACAATGATGTCATTACCGAAACAGTCACGACCGTAACATGGTAAAGTTTCGGTTGTGACAATTTTAGATACTTTTGAACGATGATAATCACATGGTTAGCTAGCACAGTTCTGAACAGTTGTACACACACAAACGTTTGCTTAATTGCAGAAAAAGGTGTTTGTTAGTGACGTTCCTTAAAGTTCCACACAGATTTTCAGACTTTTGAACACATTTAACTCAAAATGATGGACCTATCTACTCTGAAAGAGAGGCTGTGAGAGGGAGGGACACAGGAATATTTCCTGATCAAAAATGTAGAAGTGTGTTAAAATCAGTCTCAGCCAATGGACTAAAACATACACTGTTTCGGTAGTGACATGAACATGAGGGACACATTTTTTTACATGAAGTTTCATGATTTAAAAATAAAATATAAAATAAATGTTTTTTAACTTCACTTTTTAAAAAAAAATAAATAAAAATATATATTTAAAAACAGCAATGGAAAAAATAGCAAAAATTAAATTTAAAAAGTTGAAATTTAGGGGTTAGGGTTCGGGACAGCCTCCCAATTGAAAGTACCCAATAAATGATGATTTTATATATATTAAGCTTACTGATATTTTAAATATTATTGTGGGATTCAATAGATAATAGAAGGATCTTAGTAAACATCTAAAATTTGAATACCTAAATGCTTTTTAAATGTGTTTTTTTGGTTGTGGGACAGCAGTTTGCACCAATTCTGTAGAATGGCCCACATATGTGTATGTGTTTTATTAGTACCTGTAGAGGTTGGGGTATAATAAAAATAAAAATAGCATTATAAATATGTTTTGAAACAGTACCTGTAAGGATTGGGGTATCTCTGCCAGAATGCCAAAAACACTTGGTCCCATGAGCTCTTCAGAAAGCCCGCACAGCTGAAATACTTCACCATTGTTCCCTCTCAACCTGCTTGTGCTAAATACTGAAACAAAGGACAAAAACAGACACTAATAGATAACTAAAGAGTAGTGGCTAAACTAAACGACATCTTAAAGACAGGCATGGGGAAACTCTTAATTATGGTTGGTAAATAAGAGAGCATGTGCATAATTGAATCTATGGCATGAGCTGCACGTCTCAAGCCCTCATTAGCTGCATACCTCCACATGTCAGATGACTGCTTGAGCTCCGAAAAATACTATCTTAATCTCCACAAAGGCTGTGCAGAAACCAGCTCAGTCGGATTTAAGAAGATCTAGATCAGAATTTCACTGAAACCATAATCAAATAAGCCATCTAGACAAAATGTGTTGAGACTATGATGCCCAAAATGGTAGTCAGCTGACTAGTTTTTGACGCTATGATGCCCAAAAACGCTGTTCAGATAGACAGCTACTGAGTTTAGAGAAGATGTGTCTAAAAACCTACACAGCCACAGAATTACACGCTTTAATGGACGGCTATGAAATCAATTAATAGATCATTTATATTATTAGGAGTATTAGTAGTGCTCGGAAGTATTGCAGTAATGTCACAGTTCATTATAAGCTGAAGCTGAACCGTTGATGAATGTCGCTGCTAGCTCGCGGCTAACGCATGTTTACTCTTTCTGAATGAATCAGCTAATGCTATCTGCTCGCGCGACAACAACCATTAACATGAATGTGAACGAGCACTTACCAAAGTAAACAGACTGTGTCTTTGTATGAGGTGATTTCTCTACTCCTACATTTCGCGATCATTCGTGAGTCTCTGGTCTACATCACTAACTGTACGTGACAGAAGAGAGGAAGGTCATGGTCAGTGACGACACTTCCGGAAGACCATCCACATTATTGCACTGTACAGAGTTACGTGTGGAGCCCACCTTAACCCTAATACTATTAATATTACATAACGTTAACGTGGGTTATAATCAAAATACGTAAGTTCTAGAAGTTCGTTTCATGTATAAAATCGGAAAAGACCGTATGCGCTAAAATGGGTTTTGGACCTTTAAATATCAAGGAAATTAATTATATATTAACCACGTTAGCGGTCGTGGTTGATGTTAGAACGAAAAATATTACGTTTTGAATTTTAAAAATGTTTTAGGCTACTTCATCGCAATGGTACGAAACTTGGTGACTTTTGTGGCACTTTGCTATATGAACAAAACAAAATCGTGGATATGATTAGAAAATGTCGCAAATGGCACATTTCATATGCACGTACGATCTGGTTGACTTAAAATGGCTGCTGCGTGCGCAAGTCCGTGATTTGCTTCAAAAACGTTTTAGTCTTCCCGATAGCAATCACTAAGTTAAGTTGTCTCAATGTGTTTATATTGTCTGTGGAAGGCGTAGGACTATAAAATGTTCACCCAATCTTTATATTCGGTCCGAAAGAAATAATACGATGTCCTACTTGCCCGTCACTATTCGCGCAGACATCATACGTCATCAGCGAGAGCACTGCACAAAACAAACATTAAATGCTGCATTCCAGACAGATTGGATTTTTAAAAAATAATTAAAAAAAAAACCTTTTGGTGAATTACAGTAATTTTTCTGGAATAATTGTATACTGTACACATATGAACATACGAAGGGAGGTATTGGCAAAATCTCACCTAGCAGTTATAAATGTATAAAACTACATATTCACACTCCATGTAACTTTATTGCCTATAATGAATGATTTTACTGCCACACGATTCCCGAAAAGTGAAGTCAAAGCGTGTCGATCGCCCCCATGTGGCTGGATGCAGTATAGGTCGTAAACCCCGCCCTCTCCATCTAATGTAATGGGACGTGAGACAAACTAAACCGTCAAATTACACGTCAATTTTTTATTTTTTTTTCTTCAAAGACAGTTTCTGTCATTTTAGGCAGTTTTTTTTTTTTTTTTTACGCTGATGCTAGTTAAAGTGTTCATTCTTTAAATAAGTTTGTTTTTAGTTAGTTATTTGATAAAAACGCGGGTTTTGACATCACGATTGACAGATGAGATTGACAGCTTAGTCACTGAAGCACCAACAGACTTTTGTCTGGATCTTCGGGAGGAGACTGGAGCTTTAACTTTAATTTCTACATTTCCAGAACTGCTAATTTCACACCGACATAATGAGTTATGAGTTTGGGCGGGACCTTGATATCGCGGCTCTACTTCGCGCTCATTACTGCGCAGACTCTGGCTCCAAGTTCACTATGCGCAGACTCGAGACTCAAGATATCACAGTTACTACACTGGAAGAGAGTGAAGGTGTGTCATCCATCTTTTTTACAGTCTATGTAATAACGTTTTATACAGTCCATGGTAATAACCACAGAGAGCAGCAAGCGTGTGAAGTTGTCATGGCTGAGTCTGTTTTGCCGCGCTGAGCAATAAAAACGTTGAAAATGCACTATATAGTTATTTTAAAGATATTTTATTAAAGATTTTATAGATATTTTAAAGTAGGAATTTATGGCAAATAAAGGAGTGAAAAATTACTCATCCTCTGCTTTAATTCAGATATATGTTGGGCTGTTATTGCAAAAATGCGGATTCATCACGTGACAACTTATGCAAATGAGATGGGGGGAGACGTTAGTAGCCTGAGTTTGACTGGATTTATTAATTTATTCACAAAATAACAATTAAAATGCCAACATTATATGCATATTTACTTTCGAGTGGAAAATATAATTTATTTGTAAAACTATAAAGTAGCATCTTTCAGTCGCTTTTGTATTCAGACCTGTACAGTGTTGCCAAGTCTGCGGTTTTCCCGCGGAATTGGACTACTTTGACGCAGGTTGTTTTTCATGTCCGCGGGTTGAAGCGACCCCAAACAACATGATATTTAGCCCCTGGAACGCGAATTTTACCAGGGAAACCCCACCAAAAACGTTGGATTTTATCCCCCGGAACGCAATTGGGCTAGTTTTGAGTAGCAATGAGTGGCGGGTTTTGTTGTGAAAACCTGGCAACCAGTGTTTTCATTCATCCCTGTTTATCCAGTAGTTTCTCTGTCAGCTTGATTCATTAGCAGAATAAATTGTTTCACTACTTCAATTAGCTTAATCCCTCGTTTTCAAAAAAGTGCGTACTTTAATCACAAAAGAATTTAATTCGTTGCTTAATTTAGTACAGATCATGCTGTTAGAGAAGTAGCTGAAAAATTAAAATTTATGCTGTATTCTGTTTGATTAGATTTGTTCCGCTTCTCTCCAACAGAGGGCAGAAACTGATCAGATTTGTTCCAGGCCTGACAGACTATCTAATCATAAGTCCTTATTCTTCTTTTACTTAGAAAAATAAGATAATTCTGGAGATTACAGGTACACACTAATATACAAACCCCCATTTGCACACAGGATTTGCTCAATTCTGTTTTAAGAACAAATTTATTCAGAAAATACAATTCACTCTCCTGACGAAGTAGTTTTCTTAAATTGCCATATTTCAAAATAACCACCCAATCATGTTAAAAGCTCCAGACATAAACAGAAGTGAGTGTGATGTCTGTGTGATCTTCAACTTATGCTTATTGAATTCTCTGAGGTTTCTTTCCCCGTGTGCAACAACAACTCAGAATAAAACAGCATGAAAAATACTTGTGCACCGGAGATGAATAATGCAGCAGCTGCAGTGTGGATAATATTGTTTTGTTTTCATAATCGCTTCAGACAAATGCTGATGTAAAGCAGATCTTTTTTGTTGTATCTTGTGTTGCCATGGCTAAAATAGATTAGCAGATTTGATAAGGCACCGAACAGATAAAAACAATATGCAGATGTTGCTATAGTTTTATTTTTCTGTCTGCCTCCAGTGCTTTTAGTTTTCTCACAGATCAGATTAAATAAGCAATACTTAAAAGAATTTTTCTCATGTCATCTCACTGCCACCACAGTATAGATATTACATATGCCAGTGAAACAAGAACATATATTACATTAAAGATTTGCATACAAAGTACATCATAACCGTCACACCTTATACAATCAGTAGCATAAAGCAATTTATTTACATGAAGTATCGGCCTTATGCAAATTGACACACAACAACACATGCAATACAAAATCAAATTCATCCAGGTCAAACAACCTAATTGAATATTTAAATGCATCACCAAACTGTTAATATAAGAGAATAACGAAGACATTCATTAGTTTAATGTTCAGATGGACCACTCATTGGTTGCATGTCAAAGCTTGTAATCGAAATGCTATTTCTGCCGTATATATTATGCATATGTCACGTATGCATGTAGAGTAACACCCAGAGCTACAACTGCAAAATGTGCATTAGACTGTATCCCACAATGCAATGTATGAGCATATTTTTAACCATAGGATCAAGGTTGGGCTCTTAGCTTTGGCACCAGCTTTCTACAAAGCAATGACAGCGATTCAGTATTAGCTGTGTGTTCTGACGACATAAAATCCATATATTTTACTCTTTTGAAGAGCTCTTGAAGCGTGAAATGGATTTCGTAACAGCTCAAAATAGTCACTAGTGAAGGGTTTGGGATTGTGTGCGCTCTTGTAGTGCCGTCAGCCAATCAGAGTTGTGACGATGTCATCTCTAGTGATTAGTCACATGAGACTTTTCTGTGGCACCATGAGCAAAGATGGCAGAATTCAAATGACACTTCCGGTGGTAGCGGTCCTGATCAGTCACATGACATTTAGAGCTTGGGTGATTGGCTCTAAAATGTCTCCAGAGGTGAACGCCTTTCAGCAGCATCCGGGCTGAAGAGTTCTGAATGAGCTTGGATGATGATGAATGGACTTCACATGTGGAATTAAACCTGCACAAGATGAGACAATAATGTAGTTTACTAATGTTTGACATGTTCATCGTTGAGTAAAGCAAAATGACTGGGTAGTTTAGGGTACAACCAGACTAAAGGCACACCATAAGGAAAGTGAGCTTTCGCGTAATATCTTCAAAACAATCACTTCAAAGTTTGTACTATTTTCTGTTTATTTTGATAAATAAAATCATTTACTTTTGGTCAGTATATATACTGTCATTAAATAAAGAAAAAATATATATAGAAAAAAATATTTAAAAAAACAAAGATTCTGAAAGATTTTTACACTGCTTGATGGCTTTATGATAGTAACAATGGTATTTTGACTAATATCAAATTTTTATGTTTATAAATATGGTGACTATTTCAAAGGTATTTGGATACTAAACTTAATAAATTATATTATATATTAATAAACGACCATATGAATAACGATGTCATGTCAAATGGAACATTTAGCCAGCTATCTTTTACCCCAAATACCACACTTTTACACACTCTAAAAAATGCTGGGTTAAAAACAACCCAAGATGGATTAAAAATGGACAAATCCAGCGATTGGGTTAAATGTTTGCCCAACATGCTGGGTAGTTTTATTTAACTCAACTATTGTTTAAAAATGACTATATGTCTGGCTTAAAATGAACCCAAAATATGTTGGAAATTAAAAATCAGACACATAATTACTAGAGGAAACAATAATAATCAAAAGGTGAACATTTATTAATAAGCAATTTAATAAATGTTTATTGTTTAATTATTATTCATTAAACTTATTAAGAAATATTCATTTATTAAACATATTAATAAATGTTAATTTCCAACATACTTTGGGTTCATTTTAAGCAAGAAATACAGTAATTTTTAAACAACAGTTGAGTTAAATAAAACTACCCAGCAGCTTGGTCAAACATTTAACCCAACAGGTGGGTCAAAACAACCCAGTCACTGGGTTTGTCCATTTTCAACCCAACTTAGAGTGCATATTCTTTTGATTTAATCAATAACAAGATCTTTGTCTCAATATATATTAGGTAATTTTATAGATTCTCATTTGCTACATGTATGTATAACAAATTAGCGCAGAATCAATTTTGCATTTGTGGATCACACTTACAAAAAAGAAGACTTTCAAGTGTGCTATAATGCTTTTAAACTAAAAATAAGAAAGTATACTTTCAGTCTACTTTTTATGTACTTCTTTTTTGTACACTTAAGTATACTTCACTTATACTGACAGAAAAGTCTAAATATATTTGACCTATACTTGTACTCAATCTTTTAAACAAGATATACTTAAAAGTGTAAGTAAGTATCCTTAGTGTCTTGTAGTTGTGTTTATTTTGTAGATTGAGTAGCCTATTAAATACTTTTTCTTATAAACTTACATTGTTTGAAAATATTGATTTATAAAGAAAACAGATATGCTCCTAATTCTGAGTATGTGTATTTTTGTGTCGTCCACTAGTTGCAATTTACTTCAAATATACTAAAAGTACAGTTAAAGGTTTCAAGTATAAAAATGAATACCTAAATAGAAACATAGCAGTATACTTACAGTGCAAAAATAATATATGAATAGTAAACTATAATAATGATGATGTTAAGTTCACTTACAAGTATGCTTGCAGTATAAAGCTACTAAACTAGTAGTTTACTGAGAGTATACTTCAAAGTGTACTTTCATAAACTAAAAAAAAAGTGTGCTATTGAACTGTAGTAAACTATCAGTACACCTATAAGTTCACTTGTGGTATAGTTGAAGTACAGATGAAAAACATAGTTGTAAACTAGTTGTGTAATCAAAGTTTACTACTGTTGCACTTAAAATTATACTTTTATACACAAAAAAAGTGGGACAATTTAGTCCCAAGTACTATTGAAAGAGTACACTTACAAATATACTATTAGTACATTGATAGTAGTATACTTACTACATAAACTATACTTAAAATATACTTGAACCTTACATAATGAACTTGAAGTATACTTAATTTTTGTAAGGACAGCCAAATTTCTACATGCAAACTGAAGCGTGAATGTTTAGGAAAGTGCTGCGGTGAGTCTTTGTGCCATCTAGTGGTTTAAAGGAGAATAAACTCAAATGTGCCTTTATCCCTGCCGTACCCTAGCGTACCATATGCTGTGCAGTAAGCAGTCTTCTCCAGACGGAGGAGTACTCCATCTTCATGATCAGACAGCAGCCGCAGGCTGACCATCATTAAACCCGTTCACAATCATCCCTCTCAGCGATCGAGTCCTGAAGGACCCATCCGGGTAGATGGAGTCTGGTTTGTGTTCACAGCGGAAGAACATGAGAAAGCCATTCCTGTAATTCTGGTTCATCCAGCCGTAGAGCAATGGATTGACAAAAGTCGAGCACATCGCCACAATGTGAAACAAGGTATAAATGAGTTTGTATTCCTTGAACTTGAGAATCAAGTCGAGATCGCTAGCCAGCTGAAAGATGTGGAAGGGAAGCCAGCAAACGGCGAAGACCACGACCACGAGCGCCAGCATCTTAGTGGTCTTCTTCCGGCGGACGATGCTGTCGTTGCGGTTGGAAGGGCTGACGTGGTTCTTCAGTTTGATCCAGATGCACACGTAAGCATAGCTGATGATGGCCAGAGGAACCACGTACTGCAGGAGAAGCATTGATAGGCTGTAGATGATGGCGTCCCGATTGGTGCCGTTGGGCCATTTCTCGGAGCAAACCGCGATATGCAAGTCAATGTAAGGGATTTCCTCATGGCGATACTCTCGGAAAATAGCCTGCGGACCGGCCAGTATGGCAGCGAACGTCCAGGTCAGGCCGATGATGATGAAGCTAGTGCAGCGGTTGAGGCGCTGGCCGAGGTGGAAGACGATACATCTGTAGCGCTCTACAGCGATGACCGTCAGGGTGAGAATGGACACGTGGATGCTGAGAGCCTGGCTGTAAGGCACCATGTGACACATCACTGCTCCGAATTTCCATTCGTCCAGCAACGTGTAAACCAGTGTGAACGGCAAACACACGGTGTCCACCATCAGGTCGGCCAAGGCCAGGTTCGCAATGAAGTAGTTGGTGACAGTGCGCATGTTTCGGTACAGAAAGATCATGTAAATGACGAGGGTGTTACCCACGAGTCCTAGCAGGATTATGAGTGAATATGCAAAGATGAGAGAAATTTGAACGCTCAGGTGCTTGGTGATGTCATCCACAAAAGCTGGTTTGTAGGTGTTACTGCTGTCGTTTCCCAGGCCGGTCTCTTGATCTCCATCATGGAGCGTGTCCTCCGTTGCATTGGCTAGATCTGATTGGCCCATTTTAACCGAGGACATACAACATGAACCTGTCAAGAAGAAGAGAAAATGTTCAATTCCATTTCCTAACAGTGGTCCAAAAGAACATGTGGAGGTCAATCACATCACATACATCTCAAACATCCAATATACCTCTTCTTTGAAGAACATGTATTTAATTTCTGAATTAAAGTTGTAATAACGGGGCAACGTGTCACTCACATGAGATCCACCAATAGCAAACCACAACCATCCAACCAGCCAATCAGTTCCCCATGGACAAAATCAAGCCCCGCCCTACATTTGTTCTTGTTTGCGAAGCCGTTTCACTCTGAAATACGACACAAAAGGGGGGAAAAGTGTAGCGCAACTTCCGTTTCATGACTTTAAGACTTGTCAGGCACGTTATTTTTCGTGTTTTCTGTATGTGATTGGGAAGAATGGGATCAGAAAACAGCAATTGTGTTGTGTCAAAAGGTAAATCAAGGATCCTAGGGCTCGTTCACACAGAATGCGTCTTTGCGTCTAAAAACGCGAGATCTCAGGAATGGTTTTTATAAAAGCGCAGGGCAGAACGCGAGGGTCTCGAGACGCGCTTTTGAGACGTGATGCAATAATGGCAATAACGAACAAATAAAACAGTTGCCACACCAACTTGCTACTGTAAACAGAAGCTCGCAACGCTTGCCCCGCCTCCAAGTTCTTCTGATTGGTCCACTGTTTTGGAACTGACATTGATGAGCGGCACTGCGTGTAAAAGTTGAAATTCTTGTAACTTGACACGGCATCTTAAAAACGCGGCGCTCATGTGCGGGACGCTGTAAAAGACGCGAGCGTAACGGTCAAACACGTCCATCTAGTGGTGTTTACATAGAAAAACAATGGAAAAGTAGCGCATTGGAATAGAAAAACGTATTCTGTGTAAATGGCTTAGGGCTCGTTCGCACAGAATACATCGTTGTGTCTAAAAACGCTAGACGGCGCACAGGAATGGGTTTAAAAAAAGCGCAGCGCAGAACGCGAGGGTCTCGTGACGCGCTTTTGAGACATGCAATAATGGCAATAACGAACAAATAAAACAGTTGCCACACCAACTTGCTACTGTAAACAGAAGCTTGCAACGCTTGCCCCGCCTCCGAGTTCTTCTGATTGGTCCACTGTTTTGGAACTGATATTGATGAGCGGCACTGCGTGTAAAAGTTGAAATTCTTGTAACTTGACACGGCATCTTAAAAACGCGGCGCTCATGTGCGGGACGCTGTAAAACACGCGAGCGTAACGGTCAAACACGTCCATCTAGTGGTGTTTACATAGAAAAACAATGGAAAAGTAGCGCATTGGAATAGAAAAACGTATTCTGTGTAAATGGCTTAGGGCTCGTTCGCACAGAAAACATCGTTGCGTCTAAAAACACTAGACAGCGCTCAGGAATGGGTTTAAAAAAAGTGCAGCGCAGAACGCGAGGGTCTCGAGACGCGCTTTTGAGACATGCAATAATGGCAATAACGAACAAATAAAACAGTTGCCACGCCAGCTTGCTACTGTAAACAGAAGCTTGCAACGCTTGCCCCGCCTCCGAGTTCTTCTGATTGGTCTGCTGTTTTCGAACTGAGCGGCGCTGCATGTAAAAGTTGAAATTCTTTTAACTTGACATGGCGTCTTAAAAATGTGGCGCTCATGTGCTAGGCGCTGCTAAAAACACGCAAGACACGAGCGTAACGGTCATACACGTCCTTCTAGCGCGTGTTTACATAGAAAAACAATGGAAAAGTAGCGCATTGGAATAGAAAAACATGTTCTGTGTGAACGGCCCCTTACCAAGTTCGCGGTCTTCCTGTGGAATTGGGTTACTTTATCACTGTTGCCGTGGGTTGTTTTTCATGTCCGCGGGTTGAAGCGACCCCAAATAACATGATTTTTAGCCCCTGGAATGTGAATTTTACTAAGGGAACCCAGCCAAAAAGCGGATTTTACACCCCGGAACACGATTTTTACCGTGGGACCCTGCCTGAAACGCGATTGGGCTAGTTTGGGGCTAGTTTTGAGGAGCAACTGGGCGGGTTTTGTTGTGAAAACCTGGCAACCCTGCCCCTTACTCTCCACACACCACTGCTCCTGTTATCAGATGGGTTTCATTTGTAATTTTGTGGCTGAACCAGATAATGGTGGACAGACTTAGTCTAAATAGCCTTTGCCAACAAGCAAACCTGCTTGAAGGTAATTGTTAGTCAATATATGAACAGTATATCTGTTTTTTAAACATTTAAAACCCAGAACTTCTTTTTATGCCAGGTTTGTGTAGCAAGCTTGCTCTAAATGATACTCTGATATTGGTAACACTTTACAATAAGGTTCATTAGTTAAACATTAGTTAATGTATTAACTAACATGAACTAACCATGAGCAATACATTTGTTACTGTATTTACTAATCTTCATTAACGTTAGTTTATGAAAATACAGTTGTTCGTTGTTTGTTCATGTTAGTTCACAGTGCATTAACTAATGTTAACAAGATTTTAAAAATGTATTAGTAAATGTTGAAATTAACATTAACAAAGATTAATAAATGCTATATAAGTGCAGTTCATTATTAGTTCATGTTAACTAATGAAACTTATTGTAAAGTGTTACCCTGATATTAGTGCATAAGGTAATGACCATCATTAAATTTAAATTTAAAAAAAAGTGTTCAAATAGTCTTTTGGAGCCACAGTATGTGGACTTCGTTTTAAGAACATGAAATGGGGGGAAAAAGGTTCACATTTCATTGCACATGTTCAATTATAAATGAACGTCAGAGATCTCTTTCTCAGCATGGAGGCTTTTTTAGATGACATCCGAATGATGTCTTCTTTTCTTTTTGTGTGCGCAGTCGGAGTAGAAGAGAGACATGCACACCTGATGAAATATGTAGCGTGGAAGGTAAGTCGTAATATATCATTACAATACCGCGAGGCATATAACTGAGACTTAGATAATGACATCATTAGACCAAAAAATGGAACAGCATTCATCTTTTCAGCTGAGATATTCAGAGTTTACACAAACACAGCCATCTTTTTTATTTATTTTTTTTATCCTGTTCAAATAAAGCTATTATTGAAAAATTACTATCATGATTTTGCTACCAGAATACTGAACCATATTTAATTACAAAAAGGTTAACGAGGCCCTTTCCTGCTCATAAGAGATGGATAGAGCTTCATTAAAATCCAATTTACAGGCAGCTCAAAGCAAGACAATGCAGAGCTTTTTCCAAGAACGATTTGAGCTCATGAGCACATTTAGAAGTGCCTATATTGTCATTTAAGCTGATTATATGACACAAACTGTATGGACAACTTTTTGCTCAAGGGAAAATGAAAATTGCCAATAAAGACCTTGACATCTTAGGTCATTTAGAGACTGAAAGCAAGAACACTGCTCTAATGTGGTCTTCCCTACACAAGAGATGACACAGTTCTTGAAGGACACTCCATCTTTTAGGGTGCATTGAGTTAAAAAAAAAGGAAACTAGGTTTGAACATTGTTTTTAGCTGATGGGTATATTTCTATTGTTCCTTACAAAAAAGTATTGCCTCCATTTGTTACTGAGCTATAGCAGCTAAGAGCTGTGAAGGTGTGTACAAAAGGTTTTTGGCCATAAACATACTTTTTTTTTTTTTACCCTGCTTTGTTTTATAATATAACCATTTTGGTACCAGGTTTAACCCTATAAAGTCAAAGACATTCACATTCTACTTTTCTTCCCCAATATGTATTTACCAAAATATCAATCGGAAATATACCTGAACTGAAACAACTGCTAAAATATAGTCTAAACAGCTGTTTAACTATTGATTAAATGTACACTAAGTAACGTTTGTCTCTCTAGCAGTTAAAAACAAAACTGCATGCATTTAGCAGAAGAACATTGTTTTGGTTGTATAGTAGCTATATGGGTATTTATTGAAATCGTTAGTTTCCTTATTATTATTCTTCCGCTCGAGTCTATGGCAGCCCATAGAACCGTATGGTAAAAAGTTATGAAATTTGGCACACAAATAGAGGACAGTCTGAAATATTACCATAGCAAATTTGGAGTCTCTACCTCAAACCCTCTAGCGCCACCAACAGTTCAAAGATTCACTCATGTTTATGCTCATAACTTTTGACTCGTAAGTCTTAGAAACAAAATTTTGAATTTTCAGAAAAACTTACTTTTTCGAACTCCTCGTAGAGCGTTTGTCCAATTTGCACGAAATTTGGTATGTAGCATCTACTCACTCCAGGCAAAAAGTTATTAAAATATTTTTGATCAGCCAATCCGTTCTCGTATAGCGCATCAATGAAATTGACGGCGAGCATGCAAAAATGGATTTGACGCTATATCTTCGCTTGATTTGGTGTATTGACACCAAACTTGGTATATGTCATTACAGTCATGACTTGTGGGTACATGCACAGTATTGTCACAGCGCCACCTACTGGTGCCGAGATAGGAAAAATGGCTATTTTTGCTTATAACTTTTGAATGCCTTGTCCTAAAATCATGAGGATGGTCTCCTTAGATTCCTTGAGGCATGCCGAGTTGAACGATATCTAACTTTCTTTGGTCAGCCATATTGAATTTTGTCATGAAATGCTGTGGTTTATGAACACATTAACATATCGTTACAAAACTCGCTATGATTCATCGAGGCCATGTTCTGAGAGGACCTGTAAAGTTTTAGGTCAGCGCACCCTAGTGGTCAAGAGATGCTTATAGCATATGAAAAATTCAACATGTTCAACATTTAATTTACATCATTATGTTGGCTTATGCCGAGTCCTACGATACCATACTCACTGTCCGCCATATTGAATTTTATTCAGAACCTACTTTTTCGAACTCCTCCTACAAAATTTGTCCGATTTATACGAAATTTGGTATGTAGCATCTACAGACACTCATGACAAAAGTTATTAAAAGATTTTTGATAGACCCAACCATTGTTTTATACTGTGTCATCGTGCATGCCAAAATGGATATGCGGCTGTATCTTTGCAAAAGTTTTGTGTGTATTGACACGAAACTTGGTACATGTCATCACAGGCATGACTTGAGGGTGCATGCAGAGTTTCGTCATAGCGCCACCTACTGCTCAGAAGTTATAAACAATGTTATTATGTTATAAGTGCTTTAACTGATGTAATTTAAACCGCGTTATCCTAACCATGATCACAGATGTCCACAAATATTTCCTTTTCTGCCCTTATTCAGCTTGACCCTGTAATTGCTGCTTGCAGCCATATTTTAAATTAATATAATTCGTATATACTTAGGATAATCATTCACTGACAGTTTGGGGAGACCTGATTTCAAGGGAGGACCCGATTTGTCATGACACCGGAGAAATTTTTCCCCGCAAAAACCATCCCGACAGATCTAAAATATAAACACTTATAATAGGCTTATAGTGAATCAGGGTAAGACAAAAACACGAAGGATTGATGACGTATTGACTCATTATTTAAATTTTGTTCATTTTGAACAAAAAAAAGTTACATAGCGTACCTTTAATATTGCGAAACGTGAATTGCTAACACCGGTAATGTGGATTATGAAAGTAAACAAGGTCAATTTCTGATTTCATGTTGACTTGTCTAAAGGACATTGTTAATTTACAGTAGGATGTGCTTTAGCATTTCTGTTCACGTCCTGCAGATGTTTTGAGTTTGTCCTCCCGAGACACATGCATGAATGCGAGACACTACTCATCAAAAGGTCAAATCCCTTAAGACGCATGACCTTTCCTTTCAATGTTCATTCAAACTATGACAGTCCAATCACTTGTTTCTAAAGGATCAAGACTAGAAAGAGGAATCTTATTAGGCTATCTCTCTACTGACTCCTTCTAGAAGGCATTGTGTCTATCAAATCATCCAAAGTGCTACATTAATGAATATCAAGCATTCTGAGATGAAAACCAAGGGAAAACACTTCAGAATAGCCACTGCTTTTTTGTTCGCTGCTCTACAGGGTCTGTTGATTGTGTCCTCGCTGTCCCTCGTGAATCAGCTTGACTGGCATTATGATGTTCTGCTGAGGATGCTGCTCCTCCACATCAAGAGCTCCCGAAGCCCCATTAACTCATCGTGAAGACTGCTCTTTACGTGCCAGACGCTCGTCCAGCTGATGCAATCGGATGTTCTATTATTGAGTCTCTATAAAAGCAACATTGTAGGAACTGTATGTAATGTAAACAAGAACATTATCTAATGTAATTATCTCATTTAAATGTTAATAATGATATACTCTGGGTTTGGTAAACACAAAACTCAAAACAATCAACAAACCAAGGCTGAGCAGAATTTAGGTATTCAGTCCATGAGTTGGAGTTTGAATTGGCCGTATCCCACAGGATGCTGAACTGGAATGACAGGAAGAGGAATTTACTGAAGTGGAATGCAAAGAAATTCAATAATCACACACACCCCACAGGAATTTCATTAAAGCTTTGGGACAAAACCAAGCGTGCCGCACAAGCGTCTCGATCGCCCCCAGGTGGTTGGTCCCAATAAACCCCGCCCTCTCCATGTAATGTAATGGGACGTGAGACAAACTAAACAATTAAATTTCACTTCAAATATTTTTTTTCCAAAGATGGTTTCTGTCATTTTATGTAGTTTTTATCATGCTGATGTATGTTCAAGTGTTTATTTTTTTAAAATAAGTTTGGTTTTAATTAGTTATGTAATGCTATAAAAACGGGGGTGTGACGTGACAGCTGATTGACAGCTTCTCTGAGCAAAGTAGTCACTGAGGCACCAACGGACTTTTCTCGGGATTTTCGGGAGGAGATCGGAGCTTTAACTTTAACTTTATATATTTCCAAAACTGTTTATTTCACACCGATATAATGAGTTGTTCTGCAGTAAACTGTACTAAACTATTCTGCGGGAGTGTGGGCGGGGCCTTATTAGTGCGCGACTCCACGTCATGCTCACTACTGCGCAGAATCGGGTCCCAAATCAGCACAAGACGTCAGCGCCATATTGGGACATTGGTGGTGTCATGACAAATCGGGTCCTCCCTCGAAATCGAGTCTCCCCAAACTGTCAGTTAATGATTATCTTAAGTATAATGATATTAATTTAAAATACGCATAGCTTACTATATAATGCGTACGAAGACACATTAGTGCATAATAAAACCAATTGAACATAATTTCTTCGACTAGTTAATTAATAAATAGTCTAATAATAAGCATATTAAGTGAATAATTCAACCATTAATTTTTTGTTTTATTTATAACTTAAATATATGGACATTTAACACTTAATTTAACACATAATTACATTAAAGATGATTGAGAATATGTAGGGTAAGTGCAAATGTGTGTATAAACTAAGCTATCAGGCTAATCGCTTATCTGTATGCTATGCTAGTACATAAGCTAACTAATACAGACATAAATAGTCATTATAATGTGTTTATCATAACATAATTTTAGGAACTGTAATCAGGCGCTAAAGAGAGTACCTATTAAAAGCAATTTGAACCAATGGGTCCTAAGGAGTCCCAATTTATCACTTAAACGGCTTCACTTTTCTACATTGGAAGAGAGTGGAGGTGCGTCGTCCATATTTTTTTACAGTCTATGGACAAAACATATGTAATCACTTCATTCATTTTGACAAATTATGCCGTTTATCAACTAATTAGACATACTGTATTTCTCTAAACTAAGTTGAGTGTTGTCAAGACACTTAATGCATCATAAAAATGTAAATAATGATATATTATTTACATAAAAATATTTAACTAATATTAATATTTCTTTAAATATGTAACAATAGACTATCAATATGTGAATTATGCATATAGCCTATACTGATGATCTGTGAAATGAATACCTTTAAATGAATGTTAATTTATTACACAAAATAAAATATATAAACTAAGTATGTTTTATGTAGGAGGCATTTCACACCTTATTAGTATCATAATATCTCATGTTGATGGTAATTCGCATTGAAAAAATGAATGTTTTGTTAAAAACTACACAGTTAAAGCAATTTCTTTGCCATTTTAATTCTATTTTAGAATTAATATTCTGAATTGTGCACAATCCTCCTGATACAGACACCTGCCGCGTGGCATATTTAACTGAAATCCACATTTCTCCATCGTATTGAATATTATAAAACAATCCACTCACCTTATTTGTGAGATATCAGCCCTATAATAATAGACGGGATGATTGCTGTAAAGTTCGCGCATCCCCTCTGCGCGCGACACGCTATTGTACCTTCAGGATCAGCTTCATCCTCGGAAACAACACCGATGCATAGCGTACTGAATGCATATCCGTGGGAAACGGGGGAAAAAAGAAATTCACTTTTATTTTTCAAAGCAAAGCAGCAGCGAGAGCAGATGTAGGCAAGTGAACTTTAGGTGCATGAGTGCTTCTGCATGCGCGCGGCTGTGGGAGGATCTGCTCTAGTGGAGGAGTCTGTCCATGCAATGTGACGCTTTTCAATACAGTGATCAAATCAGATATGATTGTCAGTGCATTTGAGGTACATGGTTTGACAGCTGAATCTGAATGGCATGCATAGCTCCATTTCAGTAATGCATGCCATCAGCCATCCATATGATCTTCTAATTATAACGCTCTCTTGAAGACCAATATCATTCTGACACTGTGAATAACTGAACCTGTCATATATTGCAGTAAGTGATGACTGTAATTTGGAATATCACTAAAACAGTCTTGTTTCTTTCATATGCAAATGCACTGTTTCATAATAGCCCTTAAGTATGTTTGTGGTGTGGGCGAGTCAGGTTCTGACCCGATACAGAGATGTTGGCGCACTGCCCATGAGGCCATCGGCGCCGACGCAACTACCATTTTCAAGCCCCAGAAAGGCAGTAAAGACATCATTAAAGTAATCCACGTAACTCCAGTGGTTTAACCTCAGTGTTATGAAGCGACATGAGTGCTTTGTTAGCACAAAAACACACAGTTTACCACTTTATTTACAAAATATTAATCTCCAACGCGCGTTCATGAGAGCAGCATGACGCATGTATGTTGTTGTGACGCGAGAGCTTACGTTTTTTGTGAGATTAATATTTTGTAAATAAAGTGGTGAATTATGTTTGTTTGCGCAAACAAAGCACTCGTGTCGCTTCATAATACTGAGGTTAAACCACTGGAGTCACATGGATTGAAAGTGGGGCTTGAAAGTGGTAGTTGCGAAGACTGTCAATGGAGGGACAGAAAGCTCTCAGATTTCATCAAAAATATCCTAATTTGTGTTTTGAAGATGAACGAAGGTCTTACGGGTTTGGGACGACATGAGGGTGAGTAATTAATGACAGTATTTTCATTTATGGGTGAACTAACCCTTTAATTGCATGTAACGTAAAATTTAGCCAATGACATCACTGAATTCTTCTAATCTAAGGTGCGTGCACTTTTTTTTCAAGGTAAAAATGCTCCTGGGTATTTTTGTCCTGAGAACAAAGTTCAACTTTTCAATTTAATTCTTATTCATTCTGTCAGTGTGATTTTATTGTGCTCACTTGTCCAACAGTTAGGCTATGACATTTTTAATTTGGAGGACAGAATTCAGAAACATGATTCTAGTTGAGGCTTTGAAAATAAATAGACCTATTTAAAACCAAAAAACAACTGCTGATATAGGCCAACTTGGACTTTTGACTAAAAAGTTGGCTAATTATTGAAATACACATCTTCTCCATGTGACTTCAGTCCATCTAAAATTCTATAGTTTGATGATAATAGTGTGATATATTATTATATACGTCATGTGTAAGGGACTAACACTTGGGTATCAAGTCATGAGGGATGTTACAATGAAATTTAAGCTACTGTAAGTCTATAAGCTTATCAGTATGAAGTAACTTGTGAATTCACCAAACTGATGATATACTTTTCAAAGTTTTAATTTCGTTCTCTCTATAATATTCCGGTGTTTCTGTTCCATCATGTGTTTAGCAGGAACAAACTGTCCTGAATCACACAGTCATGATTAAAGTGAACCGAAAGCACTTTCACACACACGACTGAACTTGTAGTCTGAACTGACTGCAGTACAGAGATTTCCCAGTCCCTCGGACAACTAAACCAAAGCAGAGAGGGTACGTTTTTCTGTTTATTTATTCAGTAATAGCACATATTTTTAATATGTGCATCTATATTTTCGTGTAATTAGTGTAGTTGTTTTTAGCCGTGTAGCTAACTCACAGCAGGCTAATGTTTACGTCCACACCGAGCGAGCGTAACTGCAGCTTCGGTGCTTTAACAGCACGATAGTTTGCGGATTTGCTTTAATAAAATATACTATGATATTATATAATGAAAAAGTTTAAGTTTAAAGTTCATAGCAGTTGTGAAAGGCGACTAATATGCAGTTAGTCGATAAATGTATTAGTTTAGGAAGCACTGAGCTGGTACAGCATAAAACAATTCACAATAATAACATTATAGTTTCTGTCTAAATACCTTAGTTACTACAGTAAACCTGTGGTAACTTGTTAAGTATTTGCTACGACTGTCGTCAAACATTAACCATGGGTTATTATTGGACGCACCGTGGCGATAGCATGTTTTCAGACGTGTGTCATGTCATGAATGTGATATAATCATAAATCATCATGTTATTAATATATACTCCTTTATATCAGAATTGACATTGTGTTGTTTAGAATCTGAGCCATCACTGCACATGATGCAGATCCCATTATCATTTATTATGTTTTTACTGTAGTAGGTTCAATGATGTGACAGGTCATTTTTTTGCTTTAATAATAATAAAAAACAAAGATATGACATCCAAAGTATGTAAGGTAGTACATCTAGATCACTTTTATTGAATCCAAAAGGTTTTAATTATATTTTGCTACATATAAAAGATTGTCAAAAGGTCATTCGGTTTAACCGTCCAAATACAGCCATTTCATTTGTGATTAAAATATCTTAAAATGTAATAAATGTATATATTTTTTATTCTGGCATGATTTTATAACATCATATATCAACATAGTGCAAAATGGTTTTAAAATTATGTGTAAAAGTCGTTGCTTTGTTATGAGAAAGAATGTCCGGAAAAATTAATTTCATTGATGTCATTCGGAGTAACCAATATAAAGGGACCATTTTGGATCAAGTCAAGCGGTCAGTATCATGTGACGGGATGTGACATCATTCAGACACCTGCAAAGGACCACATGGTCGTGAAGCAAAGTAACTAACTCTCTTTTAACTATTTGAAAAATTCATGTTTTCACTTGATCATACGCATGTCCCGAAACATCAGGTCATTCGGTACAACCGCTATAAAACATGGAAAATGTTGTAATATTTTAAAAACTTGTACTAAATATTAAATGTTTGATTGTCCTTTTGCTAGCTAGCTAGATATCAGCCTGTTAGCATTGTTTGAAAATATCGTCATTTGGTATAACCAAAAGTGTCATTCGGTAAAACCGAAATTTTGGTTAAACCGAATGACTTTTTTGGTGACAAATTTTGTCCATCTTGTAAAAAATGACAAAAGCAGTGTTAATTGATTATAAAAACCACATAATCTCATTGTTAACACTTAATAAAACTTCAAAATGAATTTTAAAAATCTTATTCGTCAGTGACCCAGTAATAGGAAATGGACTATGGTATTTTGACAAACAATTGTACAATTTTGTAAGAGGCACCAGCATCTCAGTTTCTTTTATCTTTGTATGCAAGCTGGTTTCACTTTCAGGGCATTTAAGATAATAGTACTGAGTAGTAAAAATGAAAACAGTGACCAGTTGCACAAACTGCCTAGACTAGTCTTTCAAGTCACCTAATTTTACCTATTTTAAATCATTGACCCGTAGACTGGCTTATGAACACGAAAAGTAATACTGATTTCTAGGGCTGTGACGATACACTTACCTCATGAGACAAGACCACAACACTATTTTTAAGAAATCTTCAATGACGAAATATATGACTGGAAAAAATAGTCTTTTATTCAATTGCAAGTCACAAAATGCAAAACAATGCAGGTACATTTTGAAATGTTTTAACTAATCTAGGGCTGTCGCTAATGATTATTTTTGTAATCAAGTAAACCGCCGATTATTTTGACGATTAATCGAGTAATGAACAATAGCCTTTAAATTTACTTAAAATACATATAATAGGGTCATTGACAAATAAGGTTTTTAAAAGTGTAAAACATAATGGAGATATAATTCATTTTGAAGTTTTATTAAGTGTTAACAATGAGATTATGTGGTTTTTATAATCAATTAACACTGCTTTTGTCATTTATTACAAGATGGACAAAATTTGTCACCAAAAAAGTCACCAAAAATTTCGGTTTTACCGAATGACACTTTTGGTTATACCAAATGACAATATTTTCAAACAATGCTAACAGGCTGATATCTAGCTAGCTAGCAAAAGGACAATCAAACATTTAATATTTGGTACAAGTTTTTAAAATATTACAACATTTTCCATGTTTTATAGCGGTTGTACCGAATGACCTGATGTTTCAGGACATGCATATGAGCAAGTGAAAACATGAATTTTTCAAATAGTTAAGAGAGAGTTAGTTACTTTGCTTCACGACCATGTGGTCCTTTGCAGGCGTCTGAATGATGTCACATCCTGTCACATGATATTGATCACATGACTTGATCCAAAATGTTCCCTTTATATTGGTTACTCCGAATGACATCAATGAAATTCATTTTTCCGGACATTCTTTCTCATAACAAAGCAACGAATTCTACACATAATTTTAATACCATTTTGCACTATGTTGATATATAACAACAATATTTAATTCAAATGTCCACTTAATCTTTAAAAATTTGGCCACTTCGTTACGATAGAAGTGCTACAGCCACTGTAATTTCTTAAACAAGAACATGTGGACATCAAACATGCAAACTCAGAGTGAAGGATTAAACTTTTCTTTTGAAATCATGATGAACAGTTCGCATATTTAGACACATATTGATGTATTCTCCTGTGTTGGCGTAGGTTTATACATGATTTACATTACAAATCTGGTGAAATGGCACATGTTTATGCATCTGCCCCCTGGTGATCACTCTTCATTTTCGTTGTTACATGAACTGTGCCAGAAGTGAAAGTGAAACAAACAGCAAGAGATCTGCTCCATATGGCGACCAGCAGGAGTAAGACGAGTCTCAGAGAAGATCTGACATGTGCCATCTGCTTTGAGCTCTTCAAAGAGCCCGTGATGCTGGGTTGCATGCATCACTTCTGCAGGAGATGCATCGTGTCGTACTGGAAGACTGTCAGGAGTCCTGTGTCCTGCCCGCAGTGCAGACAAGAGTTTCCCAACAAAAGCTTTCAGACCAACTACTTAGTAGCCGGTCTGGTGGAGAAGGTCAGGGCCAGCTCCACGCCTGGATCCCTCAAGTATCTGGAGGTGAGTTTCTCTTCACAGTCAGATAAAGGCAAGTCTCATGACCGTCTTTTACTTTCAACTTCATGTTTCCACATCAGGAGAAGTAAAGAAACAAAGAGAGCATATCAGCGGTGTCAGCATTAAATGACAAGTTCTGTTTTTCATAAACATTTCTTGAAAATGCCCTTCCTCAATTTGAGATATAAAGGTCTGGAAAACCTCATAATTTTTTTTGGTTTGTTTGTTTAAAAAATCACAAGACTTAAAGTAATCATGTCATGTGAGTTGTGAATTTCCAACACACCATAAATGGACTTTGTATCATCTGATATTTCTTTTTGGTTTATTTTCATTTCATAAAAAAGCACAATGGCAATATAATTGTCATTGGCAAAAAATTTTTTTAGTTTACTCACCAGACTTTTGACGTACAGAAATAAACATATATTTTAAATCAATAAAATAAGATTTTCTTCACAATATGACAGATTTTTATGAAAATACAGTCATTTGAAAGTATAACTTTTAAGAAACATCAGTCAATCAAGCATTTTTTATGACAGAACTAGTAATCACAGCTAAAATATGGGGCAACCATGTATGAATGAAAATTTATGATTGTATATTTGCCATATCAAAGAGAACTTAGAGAATTACGAGCTGATAGTGATGCTTGAGACATTATTGGTCATTCATTCAATAATACTAATTAAATAATACTAATACTAAGCCTGCTAATAATAATATAAAACGTTAAGGTCTGACATGCTGTTGGGATAATGAATATTAATCACGTCTGTGTTCGCTAAAATATATATACACAGTGTTCCAAATTATTATGCAAGTGACGTTAGTGACATCACTAACTCTAAAATTTACATGAACCCCGCCCCCAGGAACATGCAACAAAGGGGGTGAGGCCATGTTGGGCTGCTTTAGAGAAGAGGAAGAGTTGTTGTAGTAGAGTGTTGTTGACATGGCGTCATTTTACGCCGGACTGCTTCACAAACGAGGGTCAATTCAACGCTGGATTTGCACAAAAGATTAACATGACGGCACATGCTAGTCGATAGCTAGTCCACAGCAACTACATAAATTTATCCACTAACCATTCAGAAACGTCTAAAAGTTGTAACTTCTTCCTGAGTCTCTCCATCAGTGTCGACTCCGGTTTGAACAATGTAAGGCTGAACACCGTTACTGACAATCCTCATTTTGTCTGCGTGAGATTCTCCAGCTTTGTTGTTGTTGAGCAACCGTGAGCTGTTAAAGCTCCGCCCTCTTCTGAAAAGGGGGCCGGGAGTAGCAGCTCATTTGCATTTAAAGGGACACACACAAAAATGGCGTTATTGTACTCTATTGTGTGTGTATACACACAAATATTTAAGTATTTTGAGAGGGAGATCGGCTCAATTACGTCATTTGCGGTTCTTCATGGGAGTGGGCGGAGCTAAAGAGCTCTTTTGGAGCGTTTTGTTTGTTTCAACTCTTTGATTGGTGGAATTTTCTGTACAGCAGTAGTTCTGTAATGTAGTTTTTCCACCAAGAATTTCGCTGTTAAACACTATTATTTAAAAAAAATAATTGAAGTAATTGCAGACTGACGGCTTCAACAGAAGCAAATAAAATCGATTAACAACCTCATAGCTCACAGTAGTCCTGTCTTAAAGGTGTATTAGTTATTGTTAAAAATCAATTTCCCTATGGAGAAAATGAATGAGTTTTTACTTCCACAACCCTAATGTTGTGCTCTGTTGTTGACTGATGATACTGACCCACAGTTAGATCAGAAAATGCAATTTTGGAAAGGGCTTGCCATTTTTCAGTGAATGTCTGTGAAAATCTGTTTTGATTTTCTCTAATACTATGTCTGTGTTTATCAATTGCTCTTTTCTAGAAGCAATTAAAGGACCATCTAGAATCGCAGTGCTCCATGAAAGAGGCCTACGTCTCTATGATCCGTGAAGACAAAGACCAGATGGAGAAAATAAGAGTAGGTCTATCTTTAAAAGAGAAAGATCACAATGTGACCCTTCTGGCAAACAAGAATCACACAACTCTCCCTTTCCTCCCCTCAGAAAATGGGAGCTGAGCTGCAGGGGCGAGTGCACGGCGACTTCCAGGCTCTGCATCACTTCCTGCAGGTGGAGGAGGAAGCCATGATGGAGGAGCTGAAGAGGGAGCAGGAGGAACTGCTGCAGGGGCTGGAGCGACATCTGGAGGCCCTACAGGTGGCCATCAGAGACGTGGAGCAGAACATCAGCACGCTACGACAGACGGCCAGCTGCACAGACCAGTCTGTACTTGTGGAGGTGATTATAATGATGTTTTCCATTTGTAATGCTGCTGCCTCATATCCATTTGTCAAAGAACTAATATTTGTAATATTAATGTCATATTTACACAAGAAACCAGAGGGCTGGTTGTCAGAATGAGTTATTATTGAAGTGTGGCTACAGCCAGAGTCTCATATATATTTCACACAACAGGAGAAAAATCGATTCTACAGTGATTTGAGCATGTGCTGTTAATTATCAGACAGATGGTTTGCTTTGGCTGTGCTCTTGCTGGCTTCTGTAGTCGAGTCAGTGAAATAACCTGTTCTATTCTGTTTCCTTCCTCCGCAGCTCCCAGAATTGAATTCCAGGTGAGTAGCAATTAAAAACTGCTTTTTATTTTCACCATTTTTTATATACCTAATCATGTTCCTTGTAAAATCTCTAATTCAAGTTGATTCGAGCAATTCAAGTAGTCGCTGCCAATAATACTAGTAGAATTTCACTGTTTTCAGTACCAATTTTATTGCAAAACTATTTAAGATAACAAATATTAAAATATAGCTGCAAGCAGCAATTAAGGGGCCAAGCACAACATAAGCAAACAAGAAAGCTAGCAGCAGACCAACAATGTCATAATGGATTATGACAGCAACTGAGACAAAGACACTGCATGTCAATTTTAAAGTCAATCAGACCAACGGTACTGTAGTTAGAGCCAATTTCATGTTTTGTTCAATTGTAGCGCCACCACTTTTTTTGTGTCCTCAGAGTGTCCAATTTGGTGAAAATATCTCATTTCGTTTAGGAGTTATAGACATTTATATGAATGAACACTTAAAAAAATACCCACACCTGACTTTGAGTAAATTTTTTTGCCACTTACTATCAAAATTTTGACATTTGGCCATTAGTGTATAGCCAACGACCTATTCTTCCGAATTTCCTACAGTGGTTTCGTCTCGATCGGACTACGGTTTCGAAGATATTAGCGAAAGTTGTTTTAATGCTAAATCACAACGTTGCACAAACCATAAGGTGAAACCTAGCATGTTTGGTAATGTTGGACTCGGCAAGGATTCAGGAATCCAAGGAGATCCCGTGAGAATAAGTCAACCACATCCAAAGTTATAAGCATGTAAATAATTTTTTCACCACTAGGTGGCACTGGTCTAAAACTTCTCAGACACCTTCAGGACACCGTGCCGATGACCTATACCAAGTTTCGTAATGATACGTTCATGTGTTCTTAAAATACAGCATTTTACTTCAAAATTCAAAATGGCCGATATTGGAAAATTGGATATCATTTGACTCTGCATGCTCCCCCGAGACCACTTTTATGATTTTTGGACAAATTGTTCATAAGTTATAAGCAAAAATAGCCATTTATGTATCTCCAGACCAGTAGGTGGCGCTGCACCAAAACGCAGCTTGTAACCTCAGGTCATGCTTGTAATGAGCGTGATTTTTTTCCCCAAACCAATTCAGCGGAAATCCCGCCCTGGAGCCGATTCTAAACATTTCATTGGCTATGTCAATCACAATAACGATTGTCTACACCCAACCCTGATTCCTAAACCTACCCATCACTGTAACCTCAGCCAATGAAAATGGTTGCAGGGCGGGGATTTCCGCTGAACCGTTTGGGAAAAAAAAATCACACTTGTGATGACATATACCAAGATACAGCCTCACATCTATTTTCGCAAGCGCTAGGTAAAATTCATTTGTGAGTTATTCGAAAACGGTTTGACAAAACGACTTAATTCCATAACCTTTTGTCGGCATGGTATGAAAATGATCTGGTTCAAAATCCGTGAAAATCGGAGCAACGGCCTAGGAGGATTTCGAAAAAGCAGGTTTTTCAGAAAATTCTAAATGACGGAAAATGACGTCGTAGGGTGCAATCGAATCGTCTTGAGCCAAGGAATCAGAAGAAAAATATTTTTTTTCCTAGCCCTTATAGTTCAAAAGTTATTAGCATAAATGTTAGTGAAATTTGGACAGTTGGTGGCGCTAGAGGCATTGAGTTAGAGACTCCAAAATCGTGTCAATTTTGGGACTGACCTCTATCTGTGTGCCAAATTTCACAACTTTTTACCATACGGTTCTATGGGCTGCCATAGACTCAAGAGCGGAAGAAGAAGAAGAACACTAATGGTTACAATTGGTGCTTACTCACCTTCAGTGCTTGGCCTCTAATTAAAGGAGTTAATTATAAATACTTAGAATAATAATGATTTTAATTAAACTTTGAGTGCATTTTGAGTGGTACATTTTGAGTGGTATATAGTGCATTAGTGCCTACCCACTTTTTTTTTAGCAGTGCTGGTTCCGGAAGTATTTTTTTCATTTATTTCTCCCATAGGGATTTAAAAATCATCTCCTTGTCTACGGGGAGAATCATAACATTACAAAGTTTGATTTGATGCAAAAACGTATTTGAAAATCAAACAAAAATACAAAGACTGTGTACTTAACGGCTTTAGTGAGGGAAAGAACTACAATCCCATGAAGCATTGTGAACAACATAATCATATTAAAAATGGTAAAATATGAAACTACTCATTTAAAAATGTTGATTAGATTTATAGTTTGTTGACAAATATCCATATGCAAGCATTTTGAGTGCGTTTTGCTTGTTTCGACTCTGATTGGTGGAATTTTCAGTACAGCATCATGGGAAATGTAGTTTTCCCACCACAAATTCCGCTGTTAAATATGATACGGCTTCAACAGATGCAAATATCATTGATTAACAACCCAGTATCTCAGTATCTCTGTTTATAAGTTATCATTCAAAATCTGTTTCCCTGTAGAGAAAATAAGTGGAGTTTTTACTTCCAGAACTCGACTGTTGCGCTCTATTGAGCGTATTCTGTATAACTCAAACACCTCTGATTGGTCGCCGTGTTCACGCTCCCAACAGACACGTCTGTGATTGGTTACAATGCTCACAAAACTGTACACAAATAGGGTACTGAACTGACTTGAGAACATGTGATTTATGGAGTCTTCCATCTGTGTTTTTTTTAAGATTTTTACTTTTCTCTACAAAACTGTCTTTAATATTATTAAAACCCTGATGTCTCGATGACTCCAGATCGCCTCTGCAAGAGCTGAAGATCAACCTGAATACTTTCAGAAGCAAACGCATTGCTCCTCTTCAATACACTATGTGGAGAAAAATGTTTCAACATTTGAATCCAGGTAATTATCCACCATATACTTAATCAGCAGTGACTACATGGTCTTTAATATTTGTGAACTCAGTATAGAAGGCATAGAATTGGAGGAATAGCTGGAGGTGGTTATTATCTGCTGTAACAGATGGTGTTATAGTGACAGTACAGCGACTGTATGAACACCGCAGGATTCAGTGATATGTTGAAACAGCCTTCAAAGCTTTTTTGTTTACATAAAAATGTAGGGTTACACCCTTATCAGGAAATTATGAAAAACTGCAGTCGTCTGACTGACTGTTCCACTGATTTCAATGTGTTTCCGTCTGTCAGAGTTTTAAAATTCACAGTTCAGTATAAAACAATTGTAGTTACTGGTATATTTCATACTTTTATAGCACATATCTGTATACAGATTTCACTATGATTATGGCTCATTTTATTGAAGGAAATCAACATTTTGGTTTTGAGGATTTTAGTCAATATCTGTGAGGCAAATTATATGCTAGTGTACTCTTAAAGGGGTCCTTGATTATGATTTCACTTTTTTAACTTTAGTTAGTGTGTAATGTTGCTGTTTGAGCATAAACAACATCTGCAAAGTTACGACGCTCAAAGTTCAATGCAAAGGGAGAGATTTTCTTTTACAGAAATCACTTTTTAAAGACTACAACGACCTTTATTCTGGATTAGTGACATCACTACCCCTAAAATTTACATAAACCCCGCCCCTGAGAACACACAACAAAGGGGGCGGGGCCATGTTGGGCTGCTTTAGAGAAGAGGAAGAGTTGTTGTAGTAGAGTGTTGTTGACATGCCGTCATTTTACGCCGGACTGCTTCACAAACGAGGGTCAATTCAACACTGGATTTGCACAAAAGATTAACATGACGACACATGATGAGTTGAATCAACTCCACAGCAACTACATAAATTTATCCACTAACCATTCAGAAACGTCCTAAAAGTTGTAACTTCTTCCTGAGTCTCTCCATCAGTGTCGACTCCGGTTTGAACAATGTAAGGCTGAACACTTTCGTCATTTTGGCTGCGTGAGATTCTCCAGCTTTGTTGTTGTTGCGCGACAGAAGCGTGAGCTTTTAAAGCTCCGCCCTCTTCTGGAAAGGGGGCCGGGAGCAGCAGCTCATTTGCATTTAAAGGGACACACACAAAAACGGCGTGTTTTTGCTCACACCCAAATAGGGGCAAATTTGACAAGCTATAGTAAATGATCTGTGGGGTATTTTGAGCTGAAACTTCACAGACACATTCTGGAGACACCAGAGACTTATATTACATCTTGTGAAACGGGCATTACAGGTTCCCTTTAAAAGTTGTAAAAGTAAGTATTTAAAATGTCTGAATTACCCTAAAATAGTCATGAATGAATCATTCCCATTCGCCATCTCAGAGTCAGACAGCTGCCTTCTAAAAATCAGCATCCTTACAAACGCTTGAACATCATAGAATGTCACTGGAGAAAAGCCCCGCCCACACATGACGGGATTGGTCACGTCAGGAAACGGGTGTTTTTGAGACTGTCTTTGGTTTACTGCAGTTTTAAGGAGAAAATACTCAGCAATGGTGTTGACTGATGAATTTGCACATGGTTTGTCTTAAAGCATATTAAAACACTATATAGACATATAAACAACATTAAAAACTTGATTGGTCTTTAAGTCATTTTCAAGATCTGAGATAAATTATCAAATGATATTCAAACAATTTTAATATAGTAAAAAACACATAAGTGCCTGAGATTATCAGTGAGCCGTTCGGACAAAGAGACTGATTAACATGGAAAAGACACCTGGTTAGGACTCGGTGTAAGATTCATTTGTTCGCAATTTGGACGACACCATTCATGCTGTGTGTTTTGTGTTGCATTCAACCAGCGAGGACAAGTTGAGCTCACTCACACGAGCAGAAGAATGTAGGCAATCAAGAACCATTGACGGATCTGAATGAAAATCCCTTCCATCAAACCGTTCTGAATAAGAATTTAATTCCCTACCTTAAATGTTTCAAAATCAATGCCGTTTATGACAGTGTCTTTTCTTCCCAGGCCCAGCACCATTGATATTTGATGAGGACACGGCTCATCCCAGTCTACAGCTTTCCAGGAACAAAACCCAAGTGATCGAGAGTGACAAAATGATCAGTTACACGTGCGACGCCAAGCGCTTCCTCCAGTGTGTCAACATTCTTGCGACAGAGGGCTTCCAGTCAGGCAGCCATTACTGGGAGGTGAATGTGAGTAACAACCCTAAATGGGACCTGGGTGTTGCTCTGGAGTCAGTGAACCGTCGGGTCCGAGTCAAGTTGTGTCCTGAGAACGGGTACTGGACCCTGCGGCTGCGGAATGGCAGCCGGTACTCGGCCGGCACGCAGCCCTGGACGCCGCTGACCGTGACCACCTCACCCGGCAGGATTGGGGTTTTCCTGGATTGTGAGGAAAGGAAAGTGTCTTTTTATAACGCAGATAACATGGCACTGTTGTATTCCTTCTCCAGTGGGCCGAGAGGAAAAGCATTCCCCTTTTTCAGCACGTGCCTCAGTGAACGCGGTCAGAAAGCCCAGGCCATCCGCATCCTGCACTTCCCTTTTGAGTGGGAGATGTAAAACAAAACCTGTAGACTCTCTAGTAACACGTTCAAGAGCCCGCAGGCTATAATGAGCCTCTGATTTTTACAGGTTTTCCATAAACACTTATCATCACTACATGCATTGGGGCCATGCAGCTCTCATGCCGTTAATCAAAAGGACCACAGACGATTCTGAATTGGTTTTTGTACCAGATGTTGATCCTAGAGATCTGATTTTGCATGACTTTACATGTTGATTAATAAAAGAAACATCATCTGAATTTTATTTTATTTTATTTTATTTAGACAAAATTCTTAAGCCTGTCTGGTAAGGAAGTGCTTTATTTTTATTTTATTTTATCATTTATTTTATTTGTTTTGTATTTTTTCCACCTAAATTTTTTTCCTTCCTCTTTTTTTGGGAATTAGAAATGCTGAAGAAATGGTAAATAAATACTGTATGATGTAAATCAGTCCAGCCTTTTATCTGATTCTGCAAAAATATCACCACAGCATTCTGTGACATGCATATTGCTCAATATTCTTTTCATCCTTGCCTTTATAGATATGTACGTAAGGTAATTATAGATATTACATGGAAACTAATTAAAATACTTTGTTCTTTCCAGTGGGTTGTCCAGTCGTTTTCCCTTTCATCACTGATAAATTGCACATTGATTCCATCTACATCAAATTCCTCTGATTCCATCTCCATCAGTAGTCGGCGTTGGTTTTCTCTGTAGTCTGTGTAGTTGGTTCTGTCCATCATTGTGTCAATGCTCAGTGACAGGGCAGGAAGATGTTTAGTTCTGATGAATGTCTCGCTCTTCCTTCCTCTGTAATGCAAAACAAGCACCCTGTTCTGTTACACAGGCACCTTGATATGAATGCATATCAGTTGCACAGCATATAAAACATGTATGCCAGCACGCAACATTCTCCTGCAATTACATCTCATATTTAAATTAGAAGGGTAAACAAATGCAGTTAGTTCATAAAGTGTGAGTGTATAGGGGGGATGGGGGGGATGGATCCCGGATGCAGAAAACAGCAAGGATGGGGCTGCCATTATCTGTCGGAGCAGGCAAAGTGCATCAACATCCTCTTTCCTCCTGCCTCCTGCAAGGGGTCAGACAAACAGAATAAGAGTCCGGCTGCCCTCAAACTACATTATTGCCGCCTTGGGACTGGGCTTTGGGGGTGTTTCGGCTGCTGGAAATAAGAGTCAATGCTCAGCCCTCCTCCACAGGGTCAGGTTGCTTTTAAACACACTGAACAGCCATGATTTAAACAGCCTATTAACATTCCAGCCCTCTGACTGAAGCGGCCGTTGATTTCGTTTCTAAAGTTGGACATGTTTATTTAGTAAAGTGAAATAGTGAAATAAAGTTGGACACATTTCAATGGATTTTAGACACTCTACTAACTACAAGTAACTTTGCAAGTCACTGCAAAAAATGCTTTTCTTACTTAGTATTTTTGTCTTGTTTCCAGTCCAAATATCTAAAAATTCTTAAATCCAGATGTTTTACTAGATACGTAAAATGACATAAGATATATATATATATATATATATATATATATATATATTTTTTTTTTTTTTTTTGTGGGAAGAAAAATCAAAAAGAAGTGAGTTTTTGCTTAAAACAAGCAAAATTATCTGCCAATGGGGTAAGAAAAATAATCTTGTTTCTGTTTGGGACAGAAACAAGATTTCAAACAGAAACAAGATTATTTTTCTTACCCCATTTGGAAGATAATTTTGCTTGTTTTAGTTTTTTATTATTTTTTTTCCAGAAAACAAGAAAAAATATCTTATGTCATTTTACTTATCTAGTAAAAGCATCTGGATTTAAGAATTTTAAGATATTTAGACTGGAAACAAGACAAAAATACTAAATAAGAAAAGTATTTTTCGCAGTGTGCAACTACAAGTAACTTTGCAACTACATTGCAACTACAAGTCACTTTGCAACTACATTGCAACTACAAGTAACTTTGCGACTACATTGCAACTACAAGTCACTTTACAACTACATTGCAACTACAAGTAACTGCGACTACAGTGCAACAAGTCACTTTGCAACTACATTGCAACTACAAGTCACTTTACGACTACATTGCAACTACAAGTCACTTTGCAACTACATTGCAACTACAAGTAACTTTGCGACTACATTGCAACAAGTCACTTTGCAACTACATTGCAACTACAAGTAACTTTGCAACTACATTGCAACTACAAGTCACTTTGCGACTACATTGCAACTACAAGTCACTTTGCAACTACATTGCAATTACAAGTAACTACGACTACACTGCAACTACAAGTAACTGTGACTACATTGCAACTACAAGTCACTTTGCAACTACAAGCAAAGACTATAGATATAGAAAGACGGTTTACTCCTATTAGTTATGAATGGGAGAAACTGCAAAGCACAATATGTCGGAATACATCCCGCCTTCTAAGTAAAAGAGCCAATCGCTGATTGGTAAAGTCATTGCGTCACTGCAGCTGCCATTAGAGACTCAAGCTTAGGACTGCACATGCGCATTGGCTGGTCTAACCTGAAAAATAAGCTTTTTTTAACGCTATTTGAGCATAAACAACATTTGTGGGACAGTTCATGTCAGATTTTGTTGCTTATTTGAAATGTTATTTAATTGTGAGTTCGCCAAGCAGTTTTTGAGATTTCAGGATTCCCCCATTCAAATAGAACCTGGTCTTGGTTGTCCAAAATAGCTGCCCGGAGGTGTTTCAAATATGGTCGCCGAGTGAACAGACTTTCCTTGAAAGGGACTTTGATACAAGTCACTTTGCAACTACATTGCAACTACAAGTAAGTTTGTGACTACATTACAACTACAAGTAATTTTGCAACTACAAGTAACTTTGTGACTACATTGCAACTACAAGTAAAGTAACTTAATAACTTTGCAACTACATTGCAACTACAAGTAACTTTGCAACTAACTCTCATTACAGTATCATTAGACTGTTTGTAGACTGTTAGTCAGTAGAATGTGTGTTGGGGAGCATCAAAATAAAGTGTTACCCATGATTGCACTATAATGTTTTTATGCACATGCTGAACATGAGTGTATAATAAAGACATTCTTTTCAGCTCAGATAAATGTTGCAAGATTTAACACTGAATTTGCAGGTACAAATACAGCCTCTCAACACTATCATGGGTTACTGAAAGTCTGATTTTCATTAGTCCACAAATGGTGTCACACTAAATTGGAAAAGTGCAAAGAAAGCATTTGCCATTAAACTGAAGCTCCACAGTTCATCTGACTACAGAGCTCATAACTGCTGCAATGTCTGTAAATGTATGCAGGCCATTCATTGGGTTGTATTTTGTTCTTGGCAGTGCTGTTAGTTCCTGGTGGCGAGTGACATGCTCTCATTTCCTTCTGATGAGCGGGAGAGCGGAGTAATGTGTTTCCTGACCCCAGGATGTGGAAGAAGAAACCGTGACACTTCAAGGTCTAGTCCTTGAGCTGGACTATAGAGAACACGGCAAGAGGAAATGCTGCACTTTTCATGTGGATACCGGAAAAGGTCAATAATAATAATAATAATAATTGTCAGTACTTTTGATAGCTCTGTTTGGTAGTTTAGTGACGACCCAGCACAATACAACCTGTAAGCCTGGATCATTTTTTACTTCACACAGTTTTGTTCATGGGTTTAAAGCAACACTTCTCTATAATGTGTTTATAGCGTGTCCCAAGTGACAGATGGTTCATATTTAAGTCCTGTAGAGTTTGATTGCATATGCAAACTTTAATGTCAGTAACTAAAAGTTAATGCGCATATTGATTTTGCTATCTCACTTCTTCCCTGCTCTCAATGAGTCTATCAGAACAGACCTGCCGTCTATTTTTGGATTGCAACCTGCCAGCTAAGAACCGCTGTTAAAAGCAGTGAGTCATAACTACTAATTGCAACCTGTTCCAGTACACAATCTGCATTCAAAGAGAAATCAAGGCTTATTTATTTGCTGTTTACCATATTTTTCCATCCAAAGCATTTTAAAACACTTAAACTATACAGGAACGATCCCTCTGGAGTGATGCAGGGTTAAATGTTCTGCTGAAGGGACTAACGATAACGGAATAGAATTTTTATAATGTAATTTTGGTCATCTAGATAGAATTATTGCCATTAAACTCGACCGATTAAGCAAACACCTATCTGCCAGTCATGAATATGGCTGTTAAAGATTCATTAGCCAGTGGCGCAGTGTTTGTACACGTGCCAGGTAACATTATGACTGAAGAATCCCCTGACCCTTCATAACATTCACACTAATGAACGCTTCAAGAGCCAAATCAAACATAAAGCATGCCTGTGAAAACACACACACACACACACACACACACACACACTCACTCACAATCACACACACACACTTGCTGCCCGTCCCTGCACTCTAAAAAGTGGTGGGTTAAAAACAACTCAAGTTGGGTTGAAAATGGACAAACTCAGCGATTGGGTTAAATGTTTGATCAACATGCTGGGTAGTTTTATTTAACTCAACTACTGTTTAAAAATCAGACACATAATTACTAGAGGCAATAATAATATTTAAAAGGTGAACATTTATTAATAAGCAATATAATGTTTAATGTTTAATTATTATCCATTAAACGAATTAATAAATGTTCGTTTATTAAACATATTAATTTCCAACATATTTTGGGTTCATTTTATGCAAGAAATACAGTCATTTTTTATACAATAGTTGAGTTAAATAAAACTACCCAGCAGGTTGGGTCAAACAATCCAATTGCTGGGTTAAAACAACTCATTCGCTGGGTTAAAACATCCCAATCGCTGGGTTAAAACAACTTATTTGCTGGGTTAAAACAGCACAATCGCTGGGTTAAAACAGCACAATCGCTGGGTTAAAACAGCACAATCGCTGGGTTAAAACAACACAATCGCTGGGTTAAAACAGCACAATCGCTGGGTTAAAACAACTCATTTGCTGGGTTAAAACAACCCAATCGCTGGGTTAAAACAGCACAATCGCTGGGTTAAAACAGCCCAATCGCTGGGTTAAAACAACCCAATTGCTGGGTTAAAACAGCACAATCGCTGGGTTAAAACAGCACAATCGCTGGGTTAAAACAGCCCAATCGCTGGGTTAAAACAACTCATTTGCTGGGTTAAAACAGCACAATCGCTGGGTTAAAACATTCCAACTGCTGGAGCTCTGCATTTACCATCTTTAAAAATAAATGGGCAAGATTTTTTTTACAAGTAGCTTGCCAAATAAATTAATCAGAACTTTATTAACTCAAGATACATTTCCAAATCAAGCCAGTCGAAATAACGTGACTCAAATTTTTCCCAAGAGCTCCATTCATAAATTAAGAACTTTATATCTCTCTTTTCCTATAGCTCTCAAAGCCAAGGAAGTACACTTTCAATTTTTTAATGATATCTATCCGTCATCAGAATTTCTTAGACATAGATTTAATACTGACCACAATAATTGTACTTTCTGTGATTCTGACATTGAAACGACTGTACATCTTTTTTTTGACTGTATATTCAATAGAGCTTTTTTGTCTGATATGTATGAGTGGCTTAAAGTTCCTATTAAGGTGAATTCTCAATTTTCTAAAAATGATATCATTTTTGGTATTATTATGGAAGATATACATATTCAATTTCTGTTGAATAATTTTCTTATTTTGGGAAAATTTTTCATTCACAAATGTAAGTGCCTTAAGACAAAACCATTATTTTATGTCTTTCAAAAATAATTTTGGTTGTACTGTAAATCTTTAAGGATGTTAAAATGCATAACAGGAAGAAGACTACTTAGCTTATTGAGGAAATTTAAACAAATTTTATTTTTTTTTTCTTCTTTCTTCTTTCTCTCTCATTTTACTTTTATATTTTGTTGTGCCCTGCTCTATTGGATTTTCTTAAGATTCTGTATTGCCTTATTGTACTTGTTTCTTTCTGCAATAATAATAAAAAAACCTTCCAACTGCTGGGTTAAAACAGCCCATTTGCTGGGTTTGTTGTTTTTAACCCAGCATTTTTTAGAGTGTGGGAATGATCTGATTAGGTTCAAATGGTCAGATGGGATGTGAAGTTCTGCTGGAGAGTGTCCCATTTATCATGGTCTTGATAGCGTTATGATCATCTAGTTATGGTCTGGATAGTCTGACAAAGGACTTAATATCACACCTGGACTTATAGGGGCAATTTGAGATGTAGCTTATTCAGATCACTGCAAATATACTCCTGAAACCAACCATTTATATTAAGACACCCTCAATCAACCGCTATCAGAAAAAAATCCAGGATTTCAGGACTTCAAACAGTGGCATTTACGCTCTCCGTGATATTAACACAAAACACATGTCCACTACACTGGACACAGATGAACTGCTGGTCCTCAGAAGGATATATGTACTGTGGTCAAATGCTTCATCAGTTTAAACAGGTCCAGACACTTTATGTGACACTTCAGACTGGGGAGGAACAGCATTATCACGGGCGTTCATGAAGCAAAGGAGGCAGATGAGTGAGTCAGAGGAAAAGGAAATGATTGTAAATCCATTCAGAACTTCAGGATTCTCTTTTCAACAGGAAAAAGAGCGTTTTATTCCCGTCGTTCTGTGGCACATCCTCTTTCAGAGACGCTTCTTTGGGTTTCACCTGAATCTGAGGTGCTTCTGCTCGCTTTATTAAATGACATCGGAAGACGCGCAGGTTTGCTAGAATATCTAAAACCCCGGAGGACTGGAAACCTGGAAATGAAGAGAGATTGTACGCTTTTCTGTCGGATTTGGATTGGGATTCCCTTCTTCTCAGGTGAGATTAACGCATGTTCGATAAACCAGCAGAAAAATGCAGAAAAACATTATGAACAACGAAGCTGTCAAAACTGCGAGCGCGCGCGAAACTTCGTGATGTTTGAAACTGTGAAAGTTTGCCGAGGCGCTTCTTGTTAACGTTGTAAAATGTTGGTTCAGTTCTGTATTACCCATGCAAAAGTTTTTGTATGTGTATTAACTCTTTCCTGGGTATTAACGCTAATCATAAGCAAATTACACAATTCCAAATTTGCATAATAATTTACAGAAATAATGCATTGACGACCTCATCTAAATCAGGCTAGTTGTATCTTGCGTGGGGATTTACTGAAATGGATTTGTGTGTTATATGTAATTTACTTCATCATTTGTATCTGAATTGACTGGTCTTCAGTTTGGCTTTGCATAATTATTTACCATTTTAACGCAGTTTAACAATGCAATCAATGTCTGTAGTTTTGATGGATCACTAGAGGGAGCCTTGTCTTTATTCTTGCCAAGTTAGTGGTCTTATTGATGAGAAAGTAATTAAGTTATATGTCTTGAGAAGATAAGATCAGCTATGAGCCATCTATATCTTTATTAATGCACATTATTTTTGAGCAATGCTTTCTTTCCTTTGTGCCTTCTTACAGATGCAAAATCATGTTTTTATATTGACTTTAATCTTCATGGCATTTGCTGGTGTTTTCTGTTATCGATATCTTGCATATTTTTTTGCTGTGGTATTTCTTATGTACACAGTTTTATTCCAGCAGAACACCTCTGAAACCAGAGCCTCGGTCAGGGGGTACGGTATCAGCCAATCATAATACTGAGCTGTTTGAGAATCAGAAATCCCTGTTTCATGGTAGTGGTGCAGAGAGAAGTTCCCAGATAAAGACATACTCGAGAGCTTCGGTCAGCGCAGGTGTCATATAGAGAGATCGGAAAGTTCGGAAAACTCACTCCTCCAGAGCGTTGCCAGGTTGCATATCAAACAGAGAAGACTCTGGCAGAAGGATGCGTGGAATCTACAGAACTCCACCTATAGATGTCTGCATTAAAATGAAAACCACATGGCAGTTTGGTGACCCTGTGTTTGACTGCTCTTTTTAAAGGTTGATTTCAAGAGCTGTTATCAATCAACTGCATTTGAAGATTTGACATTTGCATTAGGATGCAGGTTTATTATGTAAAGTTGTTGGCCGCAACACCGACTTCAAGGCAGTATCTGTAGTGTCTCGTATAATGGAAAGTAATTACTCTCTGGAGATTACTCTGATTAAACTCCACTGCCGTGTTGGCGGAACAAATATCTCATCATCAACTCTCCAGAATGTTTGTAATATGAAATATGACTGGAGCTGAGCTCTATTAAGGTGTAATTGTAAAACCATATTTCAAAATTTTGATGTCAAGATCTCACTTTCAGCCATGTGTTTCACATTAGATGTGCTAATTGTGCAGGTTGGGGTTTGACATGTCAGTGTTTTATTGGTACTCTGATCTTTTTGGCTATGGGAGCAATAAAATTAATAATGTAGCATCACTATTACTATTGATTGCTCATATTTAGGATTTTTGCTATGAACAATCCCCAAACTTTCAGTTCTAAACGTCTGTAAATTTGGTGCTTTACATACATGAATGATAAATCATGTGACTATTCATTTTCTAAACCACCTGACTTGTGGGTTTTGCCTGGCAGATAATAAAAATTAATCACCATTATATAATCATTATATAGGGGCCGTTATTGGTTTTCATGCAATTTCCAAAAATTGAGAGAGTCGAGTGAAAAAAAGAAAAACTTTATTGTAGCTTATCAATCACTAAAATATGAAATACATGAGAACTTATGATATTTAAGACTGGTGCAAATTTGCACCATACATCAGAGGCTGTTTACACTAAATACAAATAGCAATTAATACCACTTACACTAAATATAAACGGGCCAATGACGTGACGGGTCATTTTTTTGTCCAAAGGCCTTAATAATAATAAAAACAAAGGTATGACATCCAAAGTATGTAAGGAACTAGATCTCTTTTATTGAATCCAAAAGGTTTTAATTATATTTTGCTACATATAAAAGTATTTTAAAGATTTTGAAGTGTCAAAAGGTCATTCGGTTTAACCGTCCAAAGGCCAATACAGCCATTTCATTTGTGATTAAAATATCTTAAAATGTAATAAATGTATATATTTTTTATTCTGGCATGATTTTATATCATCATATATCAACATAGTGCAAAATGGTATTAAAATTATGTGTAGAAGTTGTTGCTTTGTTATGAGAAAGAAAGTCCGGAAAAATGAATTTCATTGATGTCATTCGGAGTAACCGATATAAAGGGGCCATTTTGGATCAAGTCATGCGGTCAATATCATGTGACAGGATGTGACATCATTCAGACACCTGCAAAGGATCACATGGTCATGAAGCAAAGTAACTAACTCTCTTTTAACTGTTTGAAAAAATCATGTTTTCACTTGCTCATACGCATGTCCCGAAACATCAGGTCATTCGGTACAACCGCTATAAAACATGGAAAATGTTGTAATATTTTAAAAACTTGAACTAAATATAAAATGTTTAATTGTTCTTTTGCTAGGTAGCTAGATATCAGCCTGTTAGCATTGTTTGAAAATATCGTCATTTGGTATAACCAAAACTGTCATTTGGTAAAACCGAAATTTTAGTTGAACCGAATGACTTTTTTGGTGACAAATTTTGTTAAAATAAAATCAGTGTTAATTGATTATAATAACCACATAATCTTATTGCTAACACTTAATAAAACTTCAAAATTAATTAAATCTCCATTATGTTTTTTTTTACACTTTGAAAAACCTTATTCGTCAATGACCCACATAATGTTAAATACTATTTAGTTGTAGTTATTTTCATCTCAGTGTGCAACTAGTCACAAGTATGACAAGAAACATCAATTTTTTTATTTTGTGTCTGTTCACATCATTTTGAACAAAAATATGTGGTTCAAACTGACCCCTAACACAATACAAATAGTTTGAAATAATGAAATTTCTCACATATTTTTTAAATCTCTGACGAGCTACAATGAAGGTTTTCTGTTTTTACACAATTCTTAGTGTTTTTCATCGTGTTGATTTTTGGCAAATTGCATGGAACCCAATGGGGGGTCAGTTCGACCTCAACTCAACAGGAGGGTTAAATTTCTTCAGAAAGTATCAAAATCTACTTTTAGTCTCTTTGTCTGTTGAAACAGACTTATTTAATTACATCACGAGGATGGAACATACAGTGCACTCCCTCAAATAACCCTTTCTATTCATAACATACAGTAAATGTTCAAATAAATACTGGTAAACACTCAGAAGTATTTAGGAGCTACAGAAGTGTTTTCTTTATTTTCTCACGCAATCACTTCTGTTATATCACTTACTATACAAGCAGAATTCTCTAATAGACTTTCAGTCTGTTTCTAGGTTTGTGTTTAAAAGGCTTGTCATCAGGTTATATACTGTGTTTTCACTTTAAATTGAGATCCTTCTTGAGGGTCTCAGTGGAGGAAAATGTGAAGCTTATTGGTTTAAGCGCAGAGTCGCTGTAATTGGAATGAGCTCCATGGCCTGTGGCAATATTTCATGCTGCACTGTGAGGCGTAACAAGTGTTAGATTTCTTTGGTCAGTGATATGGCATTGGAGGTCAGAGAGGGTTCGTGGGAAAGAGGACCGCCAGCATGTCCTTCGCCTCCACTGACCGATTCCATATATTAACCTGATATTCATCTTTGTGCATCAGCAGATTTATAACAGCTACCATTATCTAATGAACTGGAGTCTGTGACACCCCTGAAGATTTGGCTAATTTGATTGTACTTTCGGCTGAGCTTTGTTTCATATTAAGGACTTGGATTCCTACTGTTCCAGTATCATTAGATCTTAGCGGGGGAAATAATTTCCGAACGACAGTGATGACAGAAAATGCGATGATACCGTGGAAAGAAGACAGCGTCCTGTTGGCAGCCTCCACAGATACAGGAAATACTAGTAAGGGATGAGAAAGCAACATGTAGGAAACCCACACAGATGTCTCCCCTCCCACAACATCCTGACCTCACCTCAAATCCCAGCCAGGAAATAGGAAGGCCACAAGTAGGCAGATAGACATGCATGAAAGGACACACAGTCGCACTTTTGGATCTCATCCTCTCCCCACGGGCGACAGCGGAATCAAAGCGCGTCCCTGGCCTTGGCTCTAGAGGACAGAGGAACTACATCCAGCTCTGTCTCTCTCACTCACTCGTGTTTTAATGTGCACATCCCCTCCTGAGGCCTGACCGATGTCCTCCACGCCGAGCGGCGGGATGCTGACTCCTCAGTCCAGGGAGGAGGTCTGTTCCGTGGCCTAGTTGCCCTCCAGTTGTAGGCCGGACACACGGCTATTTCAGGCCCTGTGCCCTACTGTCTGACTGACCTGACCCCGCTGATAATAGACAGAGTGATACATAGATAGATAGATAGGTAGATAGATAGGTAGATAGATAGATAGATAGATAGATAGATAGATAGACAGATGGATAGATAGATAGATCAGAAAGAATAATTGGAAAATGAACATTTCTCTGTTATCTCCCACTAAAGGAAATTGTGAAGTGAAAAGCCAAGCAGGAAAACAGGAAATTTACTTGATAGGACAAAAAATGCATTTGCCTATCAAAGGCTCCATGTTTCCGTCCTCAGATCAAAAGGGAAAAGACTACCTTTGAAGGCCTTATTTCTCACTGTTACATATACTACAGCAAATAACAATACATGAATGCTTCAAAGTGCAAGAATGACTGCTCTCTGCTCCATTTATCTTTTTTCCACAGGCGTACGACTTCCAAAATACCCAGCAGCTCACATTCAGAGATGCTTAACTGTATGCTTACTTTACTCAGGTATGATGAATCTTACACTCTAAAAAATGCTGGGTTAAAGTTGGGTTGAAAATGGACAAACCCAGTGATTGGGTTGTTTTAACCCAGCGGTTGTGCTGTTTTAACCCAGCGATTGGGTTGTTTTAACCCAGCAATTAGGTTATTTTAACCCAGCGATTAGGTTATTTTAACCCAGCGGTTGTGCTTTTTTAACCCAGCGATTGGGTTGTTTTAACCCAGCGGTTGTGCTGTTTTAACCCAGCGGTTGTGCTGTTTTAACCCACCGGTTGGGTTGTTTTAACCCAGCGATTAGGTTATTTTAACCCAGCGGTTGTGCTGTTTTAACCCAGCGATTGGGTTGTTTTAACCCAGCAGTTGTGCTGTTTTAACTCTTCGGTTGTGCTGTTTTAACCCAGCGATTGTGCTGTTTTAACCCATCGGTTGTGCTGTATTAACCCAGCGATTGTGCTGTTTTAACCCAGCGGTTGGGCTGTTTTAACCCAGCGGATGGGTTGTTTTAACCCAGCGGTTGTGCTGTTTTAACCCAGCGATTGGGCTGTTTTAACCCAGCGGTTGTGCTGTTTTAACCCAGCGGTTGGGTTGTTTTAACCCAGCGATTAGGTTATTTTAACCCAGCGGTTGTGCTGTTTTAACCCAGCGATTGGGTTGTTTTAACCCAGCAGTTGTGCTGTTTTAACCCAGCGATTGTGCTGTTTTAACCCATCGGTTGTGCTGTATTAACCCAGCGATTGTGCTGTTTTAACCCAGCGGTTGGGCTGTTTTAACCCAGCGGATGGGTTGTTTTAACCCAGCGGTTGTGCTGTTTTAACCCAGCGATTGGGCTGTTTTAACCCAGCGGTTGTGCTGTTTTAACCCAGCGGTTGGGTTGTTTTAACCCAGCGATTAGGTTATTTTAACCCAGCGGTTGTGCTGTTTTAACCCAGCGGTTGTGCTGTTTTAACCCAGCGGTTGGGTTGTTTTAACCCAGTGATTAGGTTATTTTAACCCAGCGGTTGTGCTGTTTTAACCCAGCGATTGGACTGTTTTAACCCAGCGGTTGTGCTGTTTTAACCCAGCGGTTGGGTTGTTTTAACCCAGCGGTTAGGTTATTTTAACCCAGCGATTGTGCTGTTTTAACCCAGCGATCGGGCTGTTTTAACCCAGCGATTGGGTTGTTTTAACCCAGCGGTTGTGCTGTTTTAACCCAGCGGTTGGGTTGTTTTAACCCAGCGATTAGGTTATTTTAACCCAGCGGTTGTGCTGTTTTAACCCAGCGGTTGTGCTGTTTTAACCCAGCGATTGTGCTGTTTTAACCCAGCAATTGGGTTGTTTTAACCCAGCGGTTGTGCTGTTTTAACCCAGCGATTGGGATGTTTTAACCCAGCGGTTGGGTTGTTTTAACCCAGCAGTTGGGCTGTTTTAACCCAGCGATTGGGCTGTTTTCACCCATCAGTTGTGCTGTTTTAACCCAGCGATTGTGCTGTTTTAACCCAGCGGTTGGGTTGTTTTAACCCAGTGATTGGGTTGTTTTGACCCAGCGGTTAATAAATAAAACTACCCAGCAGGTTGGACAAACATTTAACCTAACCGCTGGGTTAAAACAACCCAATCGCTGGGTTTGTCCAACCGCTGGAGCAGTGTGTTGTGATTGGTGTTTGGGAAATGTCCCGCCCCTTACCATAACCGCCAGTTTCAACACACTACTAACTAACTCAACCAGACCCCGCCCCTTTATTCTGCGTATGAATTATTTAAATGAGGAACATTGTGAAAAAAACTCAAGACTACAATGGAGGTGTTTCAGGGAGTTCAGAAACACTGACACTGATATAGAGAATATGAACTTTGGAGGAACTTTTTCCATACTCAAACAGCAACGTTACAGATGGACATGGAAAAAAGCAGATCCTCTTAGTTAAAATGGCCGTCCTAACCAGCTCGTCCAAGCTGAGACCAACTACTCTTACAGGCTGTTTAGTTGACCACCCTGTCCATCCCAATCATTCCCGATGGAATATCATAACTGACCACACAACTATCAATTCTGACCTCCATGATCCAAAATTGTATCTAGGTTAACATGACCAGAATCTGGTGCCATTTTAATACAGGAATTTATTTTGCCTCCAGTTGTAAGAAGGCCTCAAAGCGCTGCATACATCCAGTATCTACTGCGGTGTGCTTTGAATTACAAACAAGCGATACAGTATGAGCCCTCATCTGTCTCTGCCTAGGGGTTAACCCCTGCTAACTGCTTATGTATTACTCTAGTCATATATCACACTGACAGGTTAACAGTCAGCGCCCCAGACGACTGCTACACACAGCATCCTTGTGAAAGAAACGTATATCCATATGGAAAGGATCTGGCACACAGATCATGCCAATTTAGCATTGAATCTGTGGTTTACACTGGATGATTTCAGAACGCCGCCCTAATATCTCTAAGTCTGCTATCAGATACCTTCCAAATGTCTCTGGTTCTCATTCCTCGGTGCCGTCCAACTGTGTCTGTGGGCTGTGTTCTGGCAGAAAGTGCGCTTGCACAAGTCAAACACCCTCACAAATGTTTTGGTGTGCAGTGGAGAGTTAAAGCCGGGCCCATTGAGCACAGCGCTGTGAGTCTGTGTCATCATCACATCTGGGGAGAGTGAATGAGAAACGCTGCGGATGAGAAGTGACCGCTCGCACTGTGAGCCGCTTAATGTTTGTCATAAATCTTTTCAAGTCAGCGTGTAGGCAACTCAATCTTTCGCTTTCAAAGGGAGCAAAGCATTTGAAGACAGATCACATTTAAACCACAAGACGTGTTTAGCAAAATGCCGAATGTTTCTGCATCATTTTGCATCAGCGAGGTTTAGTCCATATGCATGGTAACAAAAATGCCTTCAAATGTTTTGGGTTTTCTGTGAGGAATCAAGACTTTGTTCTGATATTAACAGCAGTGATATTTTCTCCCTGTCATGTCATAAAGATATCATGATTTGTTTTTATCATTATATTATGTTTGTAATGTAAATCTCTCTGTTTGAAGTCCGTCTCGTTTTTCACTGAGATGTTATTATAACAGTTAAGAACAGTTGTTGAAATGTAAGAAAATTAAGAAATCTTTTTGGGTTTCTGAGAGTTTCTATCCTGCTGTACCTGCTATCGGATGTGATTTATTTGAATTTCAACCCTGAATCTATGGCTCAAATTCTGCAGGACAAAAAAAGTTTATGACACAGTTGTTGTTTTCCTTCGGCTGTTGGGCTGGGAATCGTGAGCTCAAACTGGTAGTTAAGACCAAATCAGATGTAATGCACAAGTTTTCAGATGGTTTTTGTTGAAAAACAGTCCTCATATTTCACATTTATCCAACATACACTGGTGAAATCCAACCATCAATCCTCAGAGCTGAAATACTGCTGCAGAAAAGCCACCAGGATGTTCATGTCGAACTGTAAACAGGTCATTGACTCGCCATCAAATATTTACCAAATTCTATTGTGGACTTGTGAGGCCGGATACGTCTGAAACACATGGATTGTGCACATAAAATGCACTGATCCAGAAATATTCCCTCTGATTGACATGTGTACTTTTATGAGTCACAGGGACAGGCATGGAAATCATTTTGCTCTGCTAGTCTGAAGAGAAACAGCTTCAACTGTATCTCTTACCGTATATGTGAATCTCTGCCATAGCTGTGACAAACCAAAATTCATTCATCATATTATATACAGCCTTGTTATATATTCTAATATGTATAAAGTCTCTTGCTTACAACTTCAGTGAATTCAAAAGCTGGTCTACAGGTACTCTACAGAAATGTCAGAGGCAGCGTTGTCTGAATTCTTCAGAGGTTTGTCTGTAGATAAGGAGGTTGTGATTAATAAAGCTTCTCGTGGGATGCTTTGGGTTATTTTCAGGCCAAAAGTTTGATTAATTTGGTTTATTAAACTCAGAATTGACCCGATTTACTAACAAGACCACATTTGAAATTGATTAATGTTAACCAATGCTCACAAAACCAAATAAAGAAATGAATTACTATACAATAAGATATTGTTTTAGGCTACTGTCGCCTTTCTAAAATCTCCCAAAAGCATCGTAAGCCTAAGTAGATCGTAAAACAATTGCCGCCAATGGTCTCTACGCTTTTGAGAAACGCAGACCTGTTTTATTCAGAAATACATCCCATTCAAAAAAATGACTAAAGACTCTTCGGTACCAAACACCTCTCAGACGGGATGCTGTGCGCTCATTTCCACTGTGCTTTCCCTCTATAAACTTGTCATATTAAAGTAACACTTGTTGATGTGATTCGGAGGCTTTTGTTTTGATTGTCAGTGTCTCCCTATCGTCGTTTGGCGTTAATGAGATCCAGGTGCGCCTCATAACTCCTCGTGACATGTTCATACTCCCGTGTCCTCTGAGAGACAGTTATACCATCAGCACGCAAAGACCAATTAACGTTTTTTACGATGACCTTTACGACAAACCAGATTAACGACCTTTTAATGTGTTCAAGGAACTTTTAGTGCATCAGTAATCATTGAGTCTTGTAAAGGACTTCTGTTGATGTGAATCCAATTGAATATCTAACCATCTGAAAGTCAATCCCAGATAATGGATAATACCAGTGGAACTGGTGTGCATTTTGTCTGAAAAACATTCTAATGAGAATATCATTGACATACAGTACAAAAACAAAACAAAATATGTGCCTAAAGGTGTAGCTATATTGAGTGACATCCAGGCATTTCAATAAGAATCCACAAGATTTCTCCAAGCATATTTCACATCAGTTTCAAGTTGGTCACGTGAATTCACTTCTGTGTGAGTCTACGCTAATGACAATAGACAATGGACCATTTTGTCCACATATTTTATTGAAAATTCTTTAGTGTGACCGCACCTTAAAGGGGACCTATAACGCCCCTTTTACAAGGTGTAATATAAGTCTCTGGTGTCCCCAGAATGTGTCTGTGAAGTTTCAGATCAAAATACCCCACAGATCATTTATTATAGCTTGTCAAATTTGCCCCTATTTGGGTGTGAGCAAAAACACGCCGTTTTTGTGTGTGTCCCTTTAAATGCAAATGAGCTGCTGCTCCCGGCCCCCTTTCCAGAAGAGGGCGGAGCTTTAACAGCTCGCGCTTCGGTCGCTCAACAACAACAAAGCTGGAGAATCTCACGCAGCCAAAATGACGAAAGTGTTCAGCCTTACATTGTTCAAACCGGAGTCGACACTGATGGAGAGACTCAGGAAGAAGTTACAACTTTTAGACGTTTCTGATAAATTTATGTAGTTGCTGTGGAGTTGATTCAACTAATCCACTAGCATGTGTCGTCATGTTAATCTTTTGTGCAAATCCAGCGTTGAATTGACCCTCGTTTGTGAAGCAGTCCGGCGTAAAATGACGGCATGTCAACAACAACTCTTCCTCTTCTCTAAAGCAGCCCAACATGGCCTCACCCCCTTTGTTGTGTGTTCTCGGGGGTGGGGTTTATGTAAATTTTAGGGTTTGTGATGTCACTAACCCGGGGAGAAGCTCGTTGTAGTCCCTACAAGCCGTTTGTTGTAGTCGAATTCTGTAAAAGAAAATATCTCCCTTTGCATTGAACTTTGAGCGTCGTAACTTTGCAGATGTTGTTTATGTTCAAACAGCAACATTACACACTAACTAAAAAATTGTAAATTGCGTCAGCTTATTTCATGTATTAGATAGAAAGATCTGAAAAAACTCATACATTTACCCACCCATAGATCCTCTCCTCGAAGAAATCAGGACAGAAGTGGTTGAAAGTGGACAAAAGAGACACCAGGTGTGAACGGGAATGTGTCTCTCGTCTACTTGTGATCCGATCGACCAAAGCGCATTTAGGTGTAAACAGGGCCATTGAGTTCTCACTGAGCTCCTGAAGTGTGGCATGAATTCCATTTGCCTGTAACACAGAAATATTGTAAACATCAAGTGGAACTGCAATGTCATTTATATTGGACTAAAAAGCCAAACAAGAGACGGGACTTTGCCTCTTTATTTCAGAGGTGCACCACACAGTAAAAAACTGCATCCAAGGATCTGTCAGGAATGATTATTAGACTCTGGAACATAAAGGGAATTTGACTGTTCTTAGATTCTGCTGTGAACTTACTGAGGGTGAATTCACTTTTAATGATGATGATACTTTTCTCTTCCTCTAGGTCTGGTGACTGGGTTTTCTATGAGTCCACCCACCCTTGACAACACCAAAGACCAGCTCGTGATTAACGCTAACGACACATTGACCATTACATGCAGGTACAATCAAATTATCTATACTAAACTCTGTCTAAAAGTATTTTAATCAGCATTTTACTATATTTTTTTTAATAATTGTTATGCAAAAAAAAAAGGCGTGATGCAACACGTTCAAAATAGACATGATAGTATCATATCTTCAAGATAACATTTTTAAGAAATTGTGAACACTCACAGGACCTTAAATGTACATTTTCCCCTCACATTTACATACATTCTTTCTGAAAATCTTAATGTTGATAAAAAAAGTCCATGGACATATTAGACATCAATAACCCTAATACATCTAGGTTAAATTACCTTTTGGTGCTGAATGGGATAGTTAAATAAACAATCAAGGCCTGGATTTGGTCGTTTTTGATTGAATAATTGGATTAGCCTGTAAGCCATTACAAAAACAAGGAGAATGTTACATTTGGAATTGATTGGATGGTTAAGTTTAGAAATAAATGTGGTATGAACATACAGGGAGGCGATCCAACATATTTAGCTCTAATCCCTTCAAAATTTGCTGACGTTTCTTGCCAAGAATTCCCAGAATAAATTGTTTTTCAGCAGGTACAAACATATACTTTTTGGGCCACCACTCAGTGTGATTGATGAGCAGTATTAAGCAAAGTCATGGCGGGAGTTCAGAAATCACTGTATTTCATAATCTGATTGAGGAACACATCAGTTTAAATGTCATTGCCTTTTCCTTTGCCATCTACAAACCTGTCTGTTCTTCCAAGGGACTCAAGCACTGTTTTCAAGACATGCACAGTATGCTTTTCAAGTAAAAAAACAAAACAATAATTTTTGCGAGCAATTAAGGCAAGGATTACTATTATTATTTCTCATACTTAGGATTAAGGATTTAAACAACCCCCCTCCTCTGTATACTTCATATTGAGAGAAGACTGCTATTACTTTTCTAAATGTTTAGACCAGTGTTGGTGGTACTTGTATTACGAGTAACGCAAATGCTGTGAAAGGGCCTTTAGTTTGACCAAATATATAATTTTTTTATTTTTTATTTTTTGTTATTTTGTATGTTTTTGTTAAAAAAGCTGAAGTGACAAAAAGTAACTAAGTAACGCGATTAGTTACTTTTTTAGGGAGTAACACAATATTGTAATGCATTACTTTCCATAAAAAGTAACTAAGTAACGCAATTAGATACTTTTTTAGGGAGTAGTGCAATATTGTAACACATTACTTTCCATAAAAAGTAACTAGGTAACGCAATTAGATACTTTTTTTCGGGAGTAACGCAATATTGTAACGCATTACTTTCCATAAAAAGTAAACAAGTAACGCAATTAGTTACTTTTTCGGGAGTAACGCAATATTGTAATGCATTACTTTCCACAAAACGTTACTAAGTAACACAATTAGTTACTTTTTTCGGGAGTAACGCAATATTGTAACGCATTACTTTCCATAAAAAGTAACTAAGTAACGCAATTAGATACTTTATTAGGGAGTAACGCAATATTGTAATGCATTACTTTCCATAAAAAGTAAACAAGTAACGCGATTAGTTACTTTTTTAGGGAGTAACGCAATATTGTAATGCATTACTTTCCACAAAACGTTACTAAGTAACACAATTAGTTACTTTTTTTGGGAGTAACGCAATATTGTAACGCATTACTTTCCATAAAAAGTAACTAAGTAATGCAATTAGATACTTTTTTAGGGAGTAACACAATATTGTAACGAATTACTTTCCATAAAAAGTAACTAATGTAATTAGATACTTTTTTAGGGAGTAACGTAATATTGTAGCGCATTACTTTACATAAAAAGTAACTAAGTAACGTAATTAGATACTTTATTAGGGAGTAATGCAAAATTGTAATGCATTACCTTTCATAAAAAGTAACTAAGTAACGTAATTAGATACTTTTTTAGGGAGTAACGTAATATTGTAACACATTACTTTCCATAAAAAGTAACTAAGTAATGCAATTAGATACTTTTTTAGGGAGTAACACAATATTGTAACGAATTACTTTCCATAAAAGTAACTTTCCCCAACACTTGTTTACATTGAAGGAAGGGCCTAGGAGAGGAGCCTTAATCAAACTTCATCTAATCAGCAAGATCCAGTTTTATCCAGAAGTTGAACTGTATGAGTTGGGGAATAAATCAATTTTTCACTCAGAATTTATCTCTTTAAAGTGATAGTTCACCCAAAAATGAAAATTCTGTCATCATTCACTCACCCTCAAGTTGTTCCAAACCTGTATGAATTTCTTTCTTCTGCTGAACACAAAAGAAGATATTTTGAAGAATATGGGTAACGAAACAGCTGATGGGCCCCACTGACATCCATAGAATGGGAAAAAAATACTATGGAAGTCAATGAGGAGCAGAAACCGTTTGGTTACAGACATTCTTCAAAATCTTCTTTTGTGTTCAACAGAAGAAGGAACTTCAAGCAGGGTGAGGGTGAGTAAATGATAACTGAATTTTTATTTTTGGGTGAACGATCACTTTAAGCTCAAAATGTGGGTTGTGTGCCATGTTGTAGCGAAACATTTAGAATAGCACTGATTTTAATGTGGTTACCTGACCCTATTCCTCCAGGGGACAGCGGATTCTGGACTGGAGCTGGCCTGAAGAGTCTTTGAGTAAAATCGAGATTACTGATCGGCAGCATCAGCACTCACCCGGTGACACGCCGGGCCACAGAGCGGTCAGGGTGAAGGAGTGTCAAGGGGAGACTGGGAAACCCTACTGTAAGTCCTTAATACTGACCGACGCCCAGGCCAATGACTCAGGATACTATCGCTGCTTCTACCAGGACATCAAAGCAGTCATCGATGGGACCACGGCAGCCAGTGTTTTTGTCTTTGTGCGAGGTGAGAGCTGTGTTTTCGCTGTGTTATTGCTCTTGATATTGTAATAATGATTATTAATGTCGATTAGTAGAATACATAAAATATTTTTGTGGAGAAACGGCACGTCATATTCTTGCTACACAGACAAAACCCTGATGTTTTCAGCGGTGACTAATCTAAACAACTCTGATTGGCCGTTGCATTTATAAGCTCAACAGAATCATGTCTGATTGGTTGTAATGTTCAGTGCTGTAAAGAAATGAATTATACCAGTATGAGGGCTCAGATGGTGTGTAAATGTTAGCATTTTCTGAGAATGACCCTGATTTTAATGTTGAAGTTCTGGACAAATGGACTGCAATTCTTTCTCGTTCTTTAGCCCATTTGTGTAAATACATACTTAACCTTTGAAAGAATAGATGTTATTTCTGAAGGAAAAACATTTCTCTCATAATTTTGTCCTTATAGAGTTAGTTGAATATCAGTGTCTCGTCCCTTTTGCAATCTGTGGCATTTTCCTGAGGCAAACCAAATCACAAATCCCATTTTTATTTGACTCCCTTTAAAGAATGCTTGGCCGGGCTGTCTTTGTCTAAAGTTTCTATTTTCTTTGGGGAACAGACAAAGACATCATAAACATCTCATTGAAAACATCACCCCTCTTCAGAAGATCACAGAAGATTATACATGAACACGCTAAGAACATGTTTGGTTTAGCCCTGAGACGGCCCACGATTAGGAAAGAGCTTTTACAGTATACTGAATAAACTAAATATAAGAAAGTTAATAAAGAGACGCTACATGATGCCAAATCTGCTGATATCACCATTACAGACGACGTACCCTGTCAGTGTCCTCCTTATCATATATGAGGAAGAATATTTATGTTGAGTTTGATGGTTTGAGCACATTATCACCTCATGTGGAAGGGAGTTTAACTGTAGTTTATTTACTGATTAACATTACATTTGGACGTCAGGCCTGGATTCATATATAAATGGGTCTTTTCAGCAAAACTCTTTTATCCAACACTCATTCAGTCATGTCACTTGTACGTTTATGTGGGAAAAGGCTTTTGAATCCAGGCCTACTATTCCAGTCCAACTTTACAGAACATGTTTTTAATTTAAATACCATATAAAAATGGAAATTCTGCCATTTCCAAGTGTCATTTCAATCTTTTTCAAGTCGTTTTTGATTAATCTTAGGGCAGTTTTTCCCATACAACGCTAAGTTATAGTGACCAAAAAGACAAAAAAGGACTTAAAAGTAATCCAGCGAAGTTCACATTTATCCCATGTTCACATTCCAAAACAGTCTGTCGATGGACCTGGACTAGCTGGACGAGCATTATTACTTTGTTTTGGATTAGTTGGACATCACTGACACCAGAACGGCATTAATTCTTGCACGGTTATCAGTGATTTTAGACTGTTTGTCACACAAAACTAGCGTTTGCTATCAAAAGACTTGTAATATAGCATTGTAACGAGTGCTTTTTTATGTACATTTGACCTTTTTGGAGTTTGACAGACACTGAGCATGTATTATAGTGCAATTATAATGGGATTTTGGCAATATTGTGATTAAACTTTACGTCATGTAAACACAATACTTCAATCAAACTAATGCACATAATCACAGTAACCATGTCGCATCAAACTGTGTGGCGTACACCAATTTTAATCGCAATAAACAGGCATGTAAACACCTTAATCGCATCATTACCGCTCTGATCAAACGTACACGGCTGACGTGTTGTTCACACAACTTCATAAATGAACTCCGTGACAGTTTTTAATCCACTCTGAATCACTGAACTCTGTCTTAACACAACCCAGTTACAGCGGCACTAGTATTTTCAACACTGTAATAACATCCAATACATCCATAGAAATGTGTTTTGCATTTGACATAAGTGGGTTAAAACAGTGGTCAGAAACACGTCTACTACATGTGAGTTCATTATTTGTATAATGGCGGTAAAAATTTTGATGAAGAAATACTGAGTCGGCATTCTGACGTACAACATGGAAGCTCTGCAGTGTGTCTTCAACGTAGGAGAATGACACAGAAAATAAGAATTTGTTGAATGAAGTGGTTATTTTTGTTTTGTTTTTGCGCACAAAAAGTATTCTTGTCTCTTCATAACATTAAGGTTGAACCACTGCAGTCACATGACTGTTTTAACGATGTCTTTAGTACCTTTCTGGACCTTGAAAGTGGTAATTTCGTTGCTTTCAATGGGAGATTAAAAAAACTCTTGGATTTCATCAAAAATATCTTAATTTGTGCTCTAAAGATGAACGAAGGTCTTACGGGTGTGGAACGACATGAGAGTAATAAAGTTTGGGTGAACTGCTTAGACTAGTCTTAAAAGTTAGTCATCTAATGTTTTTCTTCAAGGCTGGTCCTAACGTTTTGAATCAGACTGATTACCTCTTATTTTACTGCAAGTTGGTCAAACTAGTTCTTAAGACACAGTCATAGTGACTAAGTTTATGCAACTGGTCCAGGTTTGAATGACATGTGTGAGTGAGTAATGAGAGACTTTAACCATTCCTAGGGGGATTGTTTATCTTCTCAACACAGTCCAGCTCTGTATTTGTAACAAATTGGTTTTCCACCAGTTGATCAAAGAGTCTGCGACGTCGGACAGCTTTCCTTGTGTTACTCTCATTCCTTGACAGCGTTTTGGATGAAACGGGCCCGGGGAGAGTCAGGTACAGACACCCCGCTGACTCGCTCACTCGTGTGAAATGCCGGGTGATTTCTCCTGACAACATGCCGAAACCGTTTCCACAGATCTTACCAGGGGGCTGATCAAAGCCAGCTGAAATCACAGCTATAAATTAGCAGTGAGCGTAGAGCAGAATGGCACTTGGCAGCATGTGGCTTCATTTAAACGCTCGCAGGTCCCGCCGCCTCCCGGAGCTGTCGGCATTATGGATACGTGCCGTGCCCTCCAGTGCCTCCCAATATCTTCAGAAAAAAGTAATTCACCTCCTGAGGATGATTTATTGTGAAGCACCATAACTGTGAGGATTTGTGTATTTTTCCTATTATGCCTGTGTATGCAGACCACCGCGGGGCAGAAACATAAACCTCAAGATACGGACCTTTGTTTGGACTCCGACAGCTTGGAGTGATTGCTTTGAGCTACGTGAGGAGAAATCAGACTTGGTAGAATAATGGCGGCATCAGCAGGTGACGCTCAAATAAAGCCTGTGAGCTCCCGCTGAAGGTGAAAGCTGTGTTAGCGGCCCCGCACATATGGATTCTGACCAAGACAAAAGCCTCTTATTAAGTGGTTTAAGGAACGGTGCTGGAGACTGTTGATAGAGCTGTGTCATAGAAATCTTAGATTTTCAGGATGATCCACACACTAGATCTGGCTGAAGCATGTGTATATTCAGGCAAAGAACTTGAGGTGGAATGTTAAGTCTTTACTTTAAGGGAATATTCTGGGATAAAGACTTAAGCTTTATCAACACTGTTGATTAGCACAGAAAATCATTTTGAAAAATGTGTGTACAGTCAAGTCGCCTTTATTTCTATAGCACTTTATACAATACAGACTCTTTCAAAGCAGTGAAAATCAGAAAAAACAATGATCACTGATGCAAACAGAATTCAATTCTGCTGTAAAGTGTCATTATTCAGTTCAATGTTGATTCAGTCATGTTCAATAACAGTGCTTCTAGGAAGCAAGTGTAAAGCGCCACAAAGAAATGTTTAAATATTTTGACAGTATAACCAAGATTTAGTACAATTTAAAGTATTATCATCTACTCTGTGCAAATCTATGAATGCAAACGCGTCTTGACCACAATTCATGCAGTATTCTCCACAGCAGTCGCTCTATAGCAAGTTTTAGTCTATAGTTTTTCTATTCAGGTCAAATACTATAATGGCGGAGCAACAATTTAAAGACTTGGTCTTGCTTAGAAAGTTATTTAAAGTCAAAATATCTATAGCTAGCTATCTGAATAAGGTCACACTTTAGTTTAGGGTCCAATTCTCACTATTAACTATGACTTTTGCCTTAACACCTTAAGCTCGAAGTGTCCCGCCGGCAGGACACCACCCCCGCGAAAAAATTCATAATCAAATTGCTAAGCAAACACTGACAGGAATAACACGAAATTGGTATCATTTTAAAGCTTAGAAACTCAGCCTTTTAATGCATCCAACCATTTTGTTAAACTCTTAACGAGTGCTGAGTCATCACTCTAAAACGGAGTGTACCGCCCGCGGGCGCCACCTAGCTACAAAATAATTAATAATCATATTTTTCAAAACACCTGCCTTAATCATCGTAAAATAGGTGTCATTTGAAAGCTTAAAGTCTGAACTTTACAATGAGTGTAGCCACTTTGATTAACTCCTATGTACTGCTGAGTTATTTGCTGAAAAACAATAAAAACAATTTTCATAATTTATGAAATTTTTTTTGTACTATTTACTCCAGTGTGTCAAAAGCATCATACAGCTCAGATAATCATGTGTTATATGTCATTTGAAAGGTCTCACGGAGTAGAATACAACATTGTTTTGGGCTTTGACTAAACTTGAGCGAGTTTTTGTACGTGAAGCCCCGCAAGACCCATATGTAAATAATAATTGGACATCATTATTTACAGCAGATTCTCATGAGATATTGATCACGCAATTATGACACATAAAACGCCACAGGTGCAAAGATGCTAACTAAAACTAAAATGTAGCTTTCACGTGGCATTTTTAGCTTACAACTTCATGAAACGTGCATAGATTGTAGAAAATGGCACATCATTACTTACAGTGGATGCTCCAGATTGAAATGAGTCCAAGATCATCATAATCCCATGCGTCAATCATGAGTTACTCCACGTGAAAGAACGATTTTAAAAATGCCCATCGGGGGCACCAATGGATAAACAAAAAGGCTACCTTGGATCCAAATGCTGTAACTTTTGATTTCTTTATGGGATCACCACAAAATTTGATCCAGATACAGCTCACATATAGAGGAACATCACCAATTGTCCTCCTACCTTATTTCCTCTCTGAGTTATTTCATGTCAAATATGAAATATATGTCAAATTTCCCTTGAAATTTCCCAGTTTCTCAGCATGCAAATGTCCAAATTTATTATTATTATTTTTTTATTTAAAAATTCAAAAAGTTTCCTTTCAAACAATACCAACCTTTTGACTCTCCTTGCTATGGTTTTGGAGTTACGAGTGTTATTTTTTGTGTGTCACTCAGAAAAAAAAACTCTGAAAATACCCTCAGGGCTTAAGGGGTTAATAAACTCCTAATTACTACTTATTAATAGTTAATAAGGTAGTTGTTAAGTTTAGGTATTGGGATGTAGAATACGGTCATGCAGAATAAGGCATTAATATGTGCTTTATAAGTACTAATAAACTGCCAATATCCTAGTAATATGCATGCTGATAAGCAGAGAATTGGACCCTAAACTAAAGTGTTACCCTGAATAATAACACATCTTGTTTACTGTAATGGCACAAACATTTGAAGGAAACTCTATCGCCCCCTTGAGTACGAACGTTTATCACCACAACAATGTTCACTGAAGCTGCGTCCGAAATCGGATACTTCTCTACTATATAGTACGCGAAAAACAGTATGCGAACAGAGTAGTATGTCTAAATTCATAGTATTCGAAAAACAGTAGGCAAAAAGTACCCGGATATCTTCCGGTGAGATTCTGAAGTGCGCATACGATGGGCACTTTACTATCCCATGAGGCCACGGGAGAGGATTTGTGAATGGAGTTGAAGGGGTGGAACTGACGCTGGTAGTGGATGTAGTACGTCCAAATTCATTCATACTACATGCATTCGTACTATATAGAATGTACTTTTTTTAACGGTCGTGAAGTAAATTTAAATTCAAATGTAGTACCTACTCAACAGTATGCGATTTCGGACGCAGCTTGAGACTATTGGTGCGTAAGTTACTTTCCATAAAAAGTAATGCAATTAGTTACTTTTTCGGGAGTAACACAATATTGTAACGCATTACTTTCCATAAAACGTAACTAAGTAACACAATTAGTTACTTTTTTCGGGAGTAACGCAATATTGTAATGCATTACTTTCCATAAAAAGTAAACAAGTAATGCAATTAGATACTTTATTAGGGAGTAACGCAATATTGTAACACATTACTTTCCATAAAACATAACTAAGTAACACAATGAGTTGCTTTTTTCGGGAGTAACACAATATTGTAACGCATTACTTTCCATAAAAAGTAACTAAGTAATGCAATTAGATACTTTATTAGGGAGTAACGCAATATTGTAATGCATTACTTTCCATAAAAAGTAAACAAGTAATGCAATTAGTTGCTTTTTTAGGGAGTAACGCAATATTGTAACGCATTACTTTCCATAAAAAGTAACTAAGTAACGCAATTAGTTACTTTTTTCAGGAGTAACGCAATATTGTAACGCATTACTTTCCATAAAAATTAACTAAGTAACGCAATTAGATACTTTTTTAGGGAGTAACGGAATATTGTAACACATTACTTTCCATAAAAAGTAACTAAGTAATGCAGTTAGATACTTTTTTAGGGAGTAACGCAATATTGTAACAAATTACTTTCCATAAAAAGTAACTAAGTAACGCAATTAGTTACTTTTTTCAGGAGTAACGCAATATTGTAACGCACTACTTTCCATAAAAATTAACTAAGTAACGCAATTAGATACTTTTTTAGGGAGTAACGCAATATTGTAACACATTACTTTCCATAAAAAGTAACTAAGTAATGCAGTTAGATACTTTTTTAGGGAGTAACGCAATATTGTAACAAATTACTTTCCATAAAAGTAACTTTTCCCAACACTTGTTTACATTGAAGGAAGGGCCTAGGAGAGGAGCCTTAATCAAACTTCATCTAATCAGCAAGATCTAGTTTTATCCAGAAGTTGAACTGTATGAGTTGGGGTATAAGTCAATACCTCGGAAGTCGGACCTGGGAATGACGTCACATCCGAGTTGACCGCGTTACACAAGTCAGAAAACCAGAGGCCTTCTGACTTACGTGTAAAGCAACCAATCACAGTTTGCTTTGTTCCGTGTCATGTTTAGGAGCGTTAAAACATAAAGTCAATGTCCTACAAGAACAGACCGGTGTGTGAAACTCTTGGACGTATGTAACTTCACATACTTTTGAAAATCCAGTGTTTAGATAATCATGACGGCTTTCTTCTTTGGCGTCACAACGGCTTTGTGTCCATAATAATTATGTCAGTAACGCATGACCAGAGGTTGATCCACCAACTCCATTACTGCTCAAATATCAACCTTTTTTTTTTCTAAGGAATTCATTAAATTACATGTTGGTAAATTTGTTATATGTATTTTCTGTTATGCCTTTATAGACAACTGAACTAATGTACCTTTTTTTCCCCAAACAAACAGACCCACAAAATCCATTCATCAAGAGAAACAAGAGTGAAATCGAGACCCTCTTCATAACGGACTCTGATACACACATTGAAGTGCCATGTCTGGTTTCAGATCCTGACCTGAAAGTCTCTCTCTACTTGGTAGGTCCAACAGCAGCTCAGTTTCTGTAGAATGGATGAGGGACAGATTTGTTTTTGTGTTTTTTAGAGAGTGATCCCAGGATTGTTACAGTCACTGCATACGAGTAATTTTCAGCTCTTAGCTAACTCAAGTGACATAGAGCTTTCTAAGCCAAGGGAAATGAAAACAGTAACTTAAATAAACAACTTTTCCAGATTTTTCAGCAACATAGTCTTCTCCAGGTCAAATTAATTTATGGGCTCTGAGTTCACTGAGCAAAGTCAGAAGTATTTAAATGGGGCAGAAATATCCAGGTCGGTTTATACTTTGTTAAAATAAACTTATTGACTAGGGCTGGGCATCGACACATATTTCATGATTCGATTCTGATTCACAAGCTTGTGATTCGATATTGATTAACTGGGGCCTATCAGTCACAGTACATGGCAAATTTCCTCAAGGAAAATCTCTCAACAAATACTGTAAACTATACAGGGAACTATGGAAGCTTGTTTCTGCCACGGAATAAAAAAATGTAGAAGATAATTTTCATTGCGACTTTAAAGTTTATATCCCGCAATTCGGAGTACTTTTCTAAGAATTGTGAAATATAAACTCGCAATTGTGAGTTATAAAGTCCAATTCTGAGAAGATAAAAAAAAACAATTTTATATCTCGCATTTCTGACTTTATAACTCACAATTGCGATATTATATATAACGCAGTTGCGAGAAAAAAACTGAATTGTGAGATAAAAAGTCACAATTACCTTTTTTAATTTTTTTATTTAGTGGCGGAAACAATTTCCACAGGGAACCCCAGTTGGTACATCACTGTAATATTAAAAATGTCTGATAGGGTACTTATACATTAAGATGTAATGTATATAATAATAACATATAATATAATATAATATAATAATACATTTTTAATTATATAATTATGTTTCTACTCATTGTTTTTAAATATAAACATTCATAAAAAATGACAGATTTATTCAAACATACATTAAATAATGAAGAACAGGTTAAATAAAAATACAATGAATATGCAATATAGTGCACATATTTAGCGAAATCCTCCTCTCTAGGGTTATTTTCTAGCTGACTCATGAGTTTATGATCATTGAACGGCTTTTCTGAGGTAAATGTGACTGTTCTCAAGCTGTTTTATTGACGTCTTTCGGCGGTTGAAACACTGCTTGATCGATTACATGAGACATGATTCATTTCAGTAAGTTGTTCTGAATCTTTCAACATTCCTTCTGATGTTCATGCATGTTTATTTCATGCTGTAACTAGTAGTAAAGAGGATTTTTTTAAATTTATATTTTTAACCCATCCCTATTATTTACGCATCTTTAAATGTGCTGTAACTTTGTGTATAACTTCCACCATTTTTATAATGAGGTGGCATAAGACTTGACCAAACACTTAGTAGTTAGTTATAAGAGCGTAGGGTGGGATAGTCTAGCGGTACAGTATGTGTTCAGCATGAAAGGGACCTTGGTTAAAATTTTGACATGATATTTTTTAATCAAAATTGCAGCAGAACTTGACAGCCAGTGATAACTATGAATTTTTATTTTATGGAAAGGAGCAGCTTTGACATTTTGTTCCATGGGGAATTTTGAGTGACATGAGGGTGGTGGAAAGATGATACAAATGACCAAATGAGACTCGGATGGACTCGACCTGTCTGTAGAGGGTGGTTTCTGCCTCAGAATGAAGTTAGGGTCACATTTACTGGTTCTCGATGAGATTCTGCAGGCGAAATTTCAATAAGCATCTGCGCGATTGGAAGTTTTGTATGTGAGAGAAACAGTTCCCCTCGCAGAGTTTGCTCGTGTTCAAGTTGGTCACTAATGTAATGCATTTTTTAAAATTATCATGCAACTTAATTTTCAAAGATACAAATAATTCTTTTTGGATGTTTAAAATCTGCTTAGATTGAGTCACAGTCATTGTTCATACATTAGATTGCTCTGAATGAGTTTTATTCTCAATCTTGTGAATGTTTGTTGTTGTCCGTACAGTTAGAGCAGCCTCCGTTGCTTCTAGAAAGCAGTGAGATCACCTGGAATAATAAAAGAGGCTGGTCGGTTCCCAGACGCGTCTATGATCAGGCGCCCATGTTCTTCGGCTTCTTCTGCTCCACCTCAGTCCACAACACCGAGCACAAATCCGATGTATACTTTGTGCTTCCCACAGGTGAGACCTGTTCAATATTCATTTGAACGGCTGCGATTTGAACGTAAATCTAAGCATTTAAATATCATCTTACTAAGACATTATTGGGAGACAACTGATATTTACAGTATATGCATTTTATATCTGCTACTGTTATAAAGATCTCATTGATTTACATAACAAGCTTTTCATCTTACTTTTTGTCCATATAATATAATAAATAATAAAAATAAAATTAAAATAAATTAAAATATAATAAAATAATAAAATAAAATAAAATATACTATAGTATTATATTATATTATATTATATTATTTAAATATTTTATTTTATTTATTTTTTTTACAATCAAACTGTATATTTTTGCTCAGTTTGAGTCTCTGAATAAAACAGAGCTATTTTTTCCTCCATATTCTCATTATATCAGACTATATGAGCCATAAACACCTGATGTGTACTCAACAACAAAATAAAAACACATGCAAACTTTTTTTATTTTTATTTATTGATTTTTTTATTTTTCATATGTCAGCTTTACAGGGTTAATCTACTGTTGCAGGTAATGCAATCTAAAATCCTGCCAGTAGTTAACACGCTAATTTAATGGTAATTTAATAATACTTATAATAATAATATCAAATGATAACAGATTAGGAAAAAAGCATAACCGCTGGGATATGTCAAGATGCTGTGGAAGAGGTTGAATACTCTGTTTTACTTGGAAATACATGGATTGAAATGCGTTACAATACAAATGCAGTTTCGTAAGTGATATTGCCAAGAAAGATCTTTTATATTTTAACCATTTGGCAGATACTCGTGTCCAAAACGACATGAACATCAAACATCAGTCATGTGAACGATCACGTTCCAATCCCATTCTTTAGATTTTAAGCTTAGGGTTGAGCGGTCGTAGACTGTGATTGGATAATAGAAATGTTGTTCCAGAACTAACAAAGTTTGTTGATCTGGGAACATGTTTTCCTGGGATGTGCGTCATATAGGTTGTTGAATTTATTGAAGTGCTTAGGTAGAATTGTCTATGACTATCATATTGAAAACAAGAGCATATTTTTAGAGTTTATCCATGTGGTTGAGCAGGTTTTCTTCTGTACGCCGGTTCTGGATCTGGCCGTGATCTTCTCCCATCCTGCTGAGGGACGTCTCAGAAAAGCTTTATCATTACACTGCTAAATGAGGTCATTCTTCGTTCTGTGTTGATCTAAAGTGTGGCTCATACAGAACATTCGCCAAGACCAATAGCCTCTTTAATCAGGAGGGGAAAATTAAATCTGTGCTTCAAATACATGATGCTGTAGAGTCAGCGGAGCGTTACGTCTGCACCAGCTGACCTCCTGAATAAACACTGCATTAGCATGTCTAATAACTTCACCTAATGGCCTTGTTTGCTTCACTTACTCTCTTTGGGCCTGTTCAAACTTACAAATTACCAACAACGAACAAAGTCACAGTTGGGTTTATTAAGATTAATGAGGTTATTACTGAACACGCACATAGAAAGGATCACAGTAAAGAAGACCTCGGTAGAATATGGAGCTCAGACTCGAGAAGGAGAACAAAAATATGTAATTTGGTGCAGATAAGCAGCCAAAAAGTAAGATGAAATTCTGATACTTGTAATGTAAATCACTGAGAACCCAAAGCATTAAACAGAACTTTAAAGGATTAGTTCACTTCAGAATTAAAATTTCCTGATAATTTACTCACCTCCATGTCATCCAAGATGTTTATGTCTTTCTTTCTTCAGTTGAAAAGAAATTAAGGATCCAGGATTTTTCTCCATATAGTGGACTTCACTGGGGTTCAACGGGTTGAAGGTCCAAATGTCAGTTTCAGTGCAGCTTCAAAGAGCTCTACACGATCCCAGACGAGGAATAAGAGTCTTATCTAGAGAAACCATCGGCCATTTTCTAAAAAAAAATAAAAATTATATACTTTTTAACCACAAATGCTCGTCTTGCACTGCTCTGTGATGCTCCACACATTACGTAATCACGTTGGAAAGGTCACACGTGACGTAGGCGGAAGTACCGATCCAGTGTTTACAAAGTGAACGTACAAAGACTAAGTAAAAAAAAGGTAAAACAACGATGTCGGACGATTTTGAAGTTGGAGGAGAAAATGAGATGGAGTTTTTCGCCCTACCGCGGTACTTCCGCCTACGTCACGCGTGACCTTTCCAACGTGATTACGTAATGCGTGGCGCATCGCAGAGCAGTGCAAGACGAGCATTTGTGGTTAAAAAGTATATAAATGTCTATTTTTTTTAGAAAATGGCCGATGGTTTCTCTAGATAAGACTCTTATTCCTCGTCTGGGATCGTGTAGAGCTCTTTGAAGCTGCACTGAAACTGACATTTGGACCTTCAACCCGTTGAACCCCAGTGAAGTCCACTATATGGAGAAAAATCCTGGAATGTTTTCCTTAATTTCTTTTCGACTGAAGAAAGAAAGACGTAAACATCTTGGATGACATAGGGGGCGAGTAAATTATCAGGAAATTTTAATTCTGAAGTGAACTAATCCTTTAACACAAATCTCGTTTCACACTGTTTGTTCTACATGCCTCAAATAATGTGGATCAAATCATTTTTGAAGTAATCCGACTGGCGTTTTCAGTACACACATTCATACTATATAGAATGTACTTTTTTAGCAGTCGAAAAGTAAGTTCAAATTGAAATGTAGTACCTATTCAGTATGCGAATTCAGACGCACCCAATAGTCTTATATTGAAGGAGGAACACTCTCGCACCTGCATAGAAACCCATCTAGCAACCATCATAATAGAGACTTTTGCATGAATAAACATCACTTTAGTTTAAAAAGGTGCTATAATTGAAAAATGGCACTACGTCCATGGCTCCATGAGTGCTGACACGTCCATGTTCGCAACACCCAACAGGACTGAAGTTTTACGAGCTCAAGCTGTTTCCTGAAGACTCGCCCGTGGAGCTCATGCAGGGGGGCGTTCTGGTGCTCAACTGCTCCGCAACGGTCGAGTTCAACACTGGCGTGGAATTCCTGTGGGACTATCCAGGCCAAAAGGTAATCACACGGCATATTACACTTATCAGTATAATCAACTCCCAAAATGACCTGTCCAATTCACTATAAATGACCTTTATCTAATTAATTAGTGTTGAATAAAAGAAGGTGTTGGCCTGCGAACAAAAGCGCAGTGGCTGTGATTGCGTTCTGTACTAATAAATCTCTGCTAACATATGAAAACCGTCATATTCATTATTCTCCCACACTCCTGTGCTTGACCACTCATAAATCTATCTCAGTTGTCCAGTATTTCATTTCTACATCAGCTTTAGTTCATTTCCTGCATCTCCTGTGTTTGCAATTCATGTTTAGGTGACATGTTGCCTAAGAAGTATATTTTTCATAAAGAAAATAAAGACCGTATTTAATGCTAACATGTGTCACGATTGGCTAGTAAGCGACTAGCGTCAAACAGGAGATCGCAGGAGTAGATAAACAACCAAATCAACATAGACGAGAACCGAGAAGGGTTTGAACTGAACATGGACTATACAATCTAAAAATGCTGGGTTAAAAAGTTGGGTTGAAAATGGAAAAAAACAGCAATTGGGTTGTTTTAACCCAGCGGTTGGGTTAAATGTTTGACGTTTTATTTAAGTCAACTATTGTTTAAAAATTACTATATTGCTGACTTAAAATGAACCCAAAATTAAAAATCAGACACATAATTACTAGAGGCAACAATAATAATCAAAAGGTGAACGTTTATTAATAAGGAATTTAATAAATGTTTATTGTTTAATTATTATTCATTAAACTTATTAATAAATGTTCATTTATTAAACATTTTGATAAATGTTAATTTCCAACATATTTTGGGTTCATTAAGCGAGCAATATAGTAATTTTTAAACAATAGTTGAGTTAAATAAAACTACCCAGCAGGTTGGTCAAACATTTAACCCAACTGCTGGGTTAAAACAACCCAATCGCTAACCCAGCATTTTTTAGACCATATATACATGGCAAACATAAAGAGACTCAGGTGATAATCTTAAGTAATCATAGAAACAAACAAGGACATAATCAGTAACTAAAGAAACTGAAACTAAACAGAACAGGGAAACAGGAACAAAAGGAAACGGAACAGAATTTCAAAATAAAAGTCAACATAACAGAATCTAACCATTACAACATGAACGAACAATGAACATTTGTAATTGACCCTTCGCAAAGACCCGCCCCCCTTAGTTACGTTGCTTTGTCCGACAAGCCACGGCGCTGTCACGCCACACGCAGTGAAAAATACATCGCGGAGCAAAGAGGACACTGACAATACGTCGACAGACAAGACAGAGCAGGTTACTTATGATATTAAAGTCCCAGCTTCCAAATTGTGTATTTTTTTTAAGAAATTTGAACAATAAAAACTGTTTTGTAGCTCTTTAATGTGTCGTGACAGATCGCTGTAGCGCCTCAGCTCAAGCGGCTCGTGAACCGTTCATCTCTTCCTACTAGTTAATTTATAGCATCAAATAAACATGAATGAACATGAGAAGGAATGTTGTTTCAAACGCAGAAAGATGTCAGTACACACCATTTTTCAAGTTCAAGTCCACTGAGGTTAATCTTCTAACTCCTGACTGCTTTGTCGGACAAAATGGCGGATTCGGTGTTATGATTGGTTAGATCGCTTGTCAATCAAACTCCCAGCGAAGGGTCAATTGGTAACACTTTATAATAAGTATACAGTAATAAAGTACTTGCAAACTATTAGTTTATAGTTAATTCATAGTTTATATATAGTCTCTATGCATATGCATTTACATATATACATTGTAAATAACACTTAATATTAATGCAATTAATGTCCAATAAATGTTGGCATTTTCTGATTTTCTGTGATCTAATCTAAAGAGAGCACTATTAACTATCAACTCCTTTACTACTGGTTTAAAATACTGTACCTCACTTATAAGTTGTTAACAAAGCATAAAAATCATGATCTAAACAATAATAATTTTGTAAATGACAGTGACAATAAATGAAGACTCATTATTTGTATATTGCCTATATTAATATATTAACTACAATATATAACCTATTAATAAACCATAAACTAAATTATTTTATTACTGTATACTCATTATAAAGTGTTACCTTGTAACATCAACAAAGATGAATAAATCCTGTAACAAATATATTGCTCATTGTTAGTTAATGCATTAACTAATGGGACATAATTTTAAAGTGTTACCGAATAAGTTTAAGACACTACAGCTACCGTGATGTGTTTTAATGTAGAACTGAAGAAATATATCATGACTGTGGTACAGTTATTCAGTAGCTATTGACCTTTTAAAATGAGGGAACAGCTAGTTATGTGATAGTATGTAGTATTTTAATTGCACCAAGTGTACACAACAAATCCAGACACCATTAATCAGAGATATTTTGGCACAGGAGAACAGGCTGGCCAGTTTTCAATCTGTGCGTAACATCCTGGCCGACGCCACGGAGGCCTCTAGTATCCTCACGATCCAGAGCGTCCGTGTGGACGATAGCGGATACTACACCTGCTCCGCCAGCACTGTGGAGAAGAAACGACAGCTTACTACTGTAGTCATAGTTCACGGTACGTCACAGATCTATGCTTGTACTGCTACAAACTTAAATAATATAAAATTTAATTTGTAGTTAAATACAACATTGTTACCTTAAAGAGATTTTTTACTTGATTTTTTTATTTTGTTGGTATAAATTAATGTATTTAGGTTGATTCAGCAATATTAAACATTATTTTTGACTTGAATAGAACCAGTTAATTTAGATGTTATCATGTTTAAGCTACCATTTCCTTTCAATGTGCTGATGTAACAGCCCTTCTCCCATAATTCAACACAGAGAAGCCGTTCATCAGCTTGGACTACAGGAATGGATCGGTTATCGAGGCGAAGGAGGGACAGAAATCTGTCCGGCTGCCCGTGAAGGTATCGGCATACCCCTTACCTGAAACTCAATGGTAAGTAAACCCTGTTTTTCATACTGTATTCTGAACGCACGTTTCATATCATGTAAACAGCTTTGCTTTTCAGCTGACATCAACAAGCCCTCAAATAGAGACACTTTTCACATTAAATTGTTAATGGATAAAATATATTTTTCTTCTTGTTGAATATCCTGTTTTCTCAGAAAGGAAAGTCAAATTATGCAAACAAAATGTCACATAGTGAAAACACTGCATTGCAAAGTTTGAATCATTTGTTTCGAACCAGTTATTCGGAGCTGCCAAAGTCATGTGATTTCAGTAAAGGAGGCTTTGTTATGTTTTGAAACGTTTGGAAATGTCAATGGTTCGCCGCTAGGGGGCGATGATCTCTGTGAACCCATTTATAAATTTGTATACATATTCAATTACACATTTGTTTAATAAAAAGGAAGAGTTTTAGTTAATAATCTTTACTGGCCTGATTAACGAAGCTGACTTGAATAGAACCAGTTAATTTAGATGTTATCATGTTTAAGTTACCATTTTCTTTCAATGTCATGTAAAACAAGCCCTACAATTTTTTAAAATAACACATATTATACAGTCACTTCATATTTAATGGTATTAGATGATTTGTTAATTGCGTTTAATAGATTACATATTCAATAAAACATTTGTAACTGGTTTGTAAAAGATGTTTTTATGCATGTTTGGGCAGTTTTTGCTGCATTTACACTGTTTGACCAGCGTGTGGCGTTTCGAGCGATTCAAAACAGTGAATCATTTTGCGAAGCAATTGGTTCAAAGTTTTGAAAAGCTTAATTTCTCCCATCACTACTGTCACGGGTGCATGTCGTAATAATCCAGACGAGATGCATGACGCAGAATGAATGATAAAAAGACTTTTGAACATCAAGAATGTAAAACACTACACGCATTAACCATTAACGATGCATTGAGGGCTTAAATACACAGGGAATGATCATTAACCAAACAAGGAACAGGTGTGCACTAATCAGAAACCATGAAAACAAACTACGAACTAGAACTCAGGCAAAGCAGTGACAGGGAAACTCATGACAATGAAACTGAACAGAACATGACTGACAGTTTCATGTTGTCTTTAAAAATAGTCATGATTATGCATGCATTCCTCCAGACAGTGTTATTTGGTAAGCGATCTGTGTGTGTGTGTGCAGGTATAAGAACGGCAGACTGATCAGCAAACGGCCAGAGTTCAGCAGGTTTAAGGTTCAGCAGCAGGCTCTGGAGATCAGAGACGTGTGTAAGCAGGACGCTGGAGAATACGTGCTGGTCCTGAAAAACACGCCTGCAGCCCTGGAGAAAAGACTCAACTTCACTCTCATCGTCAACGGTAACTCCCTCAATGTGTGATAGATGTTTCTATGAGATATTTGCAGTTTTATATCAGGTCGATCCATTATTTTATAGTATTTGGACTTGGAGTAGCTTTGTGGTTAAAAATCTGAGCTGGAAACTGAAAGATTGTAGGTACAGTACAAACACTAGAAGGGCTGATTCATCAAGAAGAACATGTCTACTTTTTATTATAAAAATGGAAACGCCAAGATGAGCATAAATTCTAAAAATGCACATAAAAAGCTTGTGCTCAATTGAGGCAGATCAATTTTTTATCCAATAAGAAGACATGCACATAAACTACGATGGAAAGACATTTACAGAATAAATCCCTCGATGCGCAACAAAACCTCATGTGACTTTGATGTGGCTGTGATTGGATAACTGGACTAACCAGCGGACCAATCACATCACAGCATCTCAGATGTTGGTTTGGTGGTTCTGAAGCGTCTGAGTCAAAGTCTGTCATCAGAATGATTTGGTTTAATTCCCTCCAGAAGCGTCTCACAGGATTGTGTTCCCAAACACCAGCATCTGAACGCAAGATCACATGATTTATTGTGTTTCGTCTGACGCTCTGAGACCAACTCATTTATGTTGGAGGAAAAAAGAGCCCGATTGCAACAACTTACATTTTTATTACTGATATTTTGCGTCAGTTTTCCAGGAAGTGACGATTTTGTTCTCTTGAACACATGGGATGGAAACGCTGATTTATTCACAAATGTTTTATGCCATATTCATGGAAACATAGCTAGTGTTAAAGGAACACTCCACTTTTTTTGAAAATAGGCTCATTTTCCAACTCCCCTAGAGTTAAACAGTTGAGTTTTACCGTTTTCGAATCCATTCAGCCGATCTTCGGGTCTGGCGGTACCACTTTTAGCATAGCTTAGCATAGTTCATTGAATCTGATTAGACCGTTAGCATCTCTCTCAAAAATGACCAAAGAGTTTCAATATTTTTCTGATTTAAAACTTGACTCTTCTGTAGTTACATCGTGTACTAAGACCGATGGAAAATGAAAAGTTGCGATTTTCTAGGCCGATATGGCTAGGAACTATACTCTCATTCCGGCGTAATAATCAAGGAACTTTGCTGCCGTACCATGGGTGCAGCAGGCGCAATGATATTATCGGCCTAGAAAATCGCAACTTTTCATTTTCCGTCGGTCTTAGTACACGATGTAACTACAGAAGAGTCAAGTTTTAAATAGGAAAAATACTGAAAATCTTTGGCCATTTTTTAAGGAGATGCTAACGGTCTCATCAGATTCAATGAACTATGCTAAGCTATGCTAAAAGTGGTACCGCCAGACCCGGAGATCGGCTGAATGGATTCGAAAACAGTAAAACTCAACTGTTTAACTCTAGGAGAGTTGGAAAATGAGCCTATTTTCAAAAAAAGTGGAGTGTTCCTTTAACTAATGTATTTACTAATTCTAAACAGTAATTTGTCTTACATTTGGTCTGCATGTGCAGTTCCTCCTCAGATCCACGAGAAGGAAGCTGCAGCTCCCACAAACCCCTACAGGAAGGGCAGCCGACAGACCCTCACCTGCACCGCCACCGGCAGCCCTCCAGCCTCCATCAGCTGGCAGTGGAGGCCCTGGAGCCCCTGCAGTCTCAACAGCAGCCGCAGAGCCCCGTAAGACACCTGCAAACATCTGCCTGTCATAGGGCTGAATATATGCATTTTGTAAAGAAGTTAAGAGGCACTCCAAACATCTCAAGTCTCAGGATATTGCCGCTCCGAGTGTCAGAACTAGATCAATGGGAGTATTAGCTGATCTGGTGAAGCTGTCAAAATCACCATTGAATGTCAAACGCGAGCGCTTGCGGTTCACGTTGAGTTCAGAGTAGATAGTCTTTGTCCCTTTTGGCAACGTGCCTGCGCTCTCTTACCGGTCGGAGACGCTTTTTCCCATGTTTTCAGAAGCGTTGTTTATTTTCTCGGCAGTAGAGGCTGAGCGGCTGGCGCGGTGGCAGCTTTTCTTCTGTGTTGACTGGAGATAAGGCAGCTGGGGAAGGTGGAGAGGTTAGGAGGGCGTTCGGGTTATTTATAGTGTTCTGCTTGGAGAGAGCACAGTGTGAAGGGCAGAGGCCTGTCGTCTAAACAACAGGAAACACGGAGACAGGCAGCACTTAAGCATCCTCTGGCCCTGAAAGAGGACGGCTCAGATCTGCTATGTGGTTTGAGCTGCTTCTAGAGTCCGGTTTGGATGTCAGCTGAATCATTCAGACAGGTCTCTCGTGTCCCAGAATGTGTCTGTGAAGTTTCAGCTCAAAATACCCCACAGATCATTTATTATAGCTTGTCAAATTTGCCCCTATTTGGGTGTGAGCAAAAACACGCCGTTTTTGTGTGTGTCCCTTTAAATGCAAATGAGCTGCTGCTCCCGGCCCCCTTTCCAGAAGAGGAACAGCTCGTGCTTCGGTCGCTCAACAACAACAAAGCTGGAGAATCTCACGCAGCCAAAATGACGAAAGTGTTCAGCCTTACATTGTTCAAACCGGAGTCGACACTGATGGAGAGACTCAGGAAGAAGTTACAACTTTTAGGACGTTTCTGAATGGTTAGTGGATAAATTTATGTAGTTGCTGTGGAGTTGATTCAACTCATGTTAATCCAGCATTGAACTGACCCTCGTTTGTGAAGCAGTCCGGCGTAAAATGACGCCATGTCAACAACACTCTACTACAACAACTCTTCCTCTTCTCTAAAGCAGCCCAACATGGCCCCGCCCCCTTTGTTGTGTGTTCTCAGGGGCGGGGTTTATGTAAATTTTAGGGTTAGTGATGTCACCAACCCGGGAAGAAGCTCGTTGTAGTCCCTACCAGCCGTTTGTTGTAGTCCTTAGAGAATTCTTTAAAAGAAAATATCTCCTTTGCATTGCACTTTGAGTGTCGTAACTTTGCAGATGTTGTTTATGCTCAAACAGCAACATTACACGCTAACTAAAGTTAAAAAAGTGAAATCATAATCAACCACCCCTTTAATAATCGTTCTAAGAGAATATCAGAGTCCACACCACAGCTGTATAACAATATCGACAAAGAGAAGCGATATCGTTGTAAATCTGACCTCCTACTATGTTAATCACAGTTGTGTTTATATTTTCACAGGGGTCGGAGGGGCCAGCGAGACAAGATTTCCATCTGTCAGAACTGGATAGACCTGGATCCCGAACAGGCTGTCAATCCGATTGAGAGCATCGAGACTTTGACTGAGATGGTGGATGGGAAAGAAAAGGTTTCACTTCCTGTTTGAATTATTTTTATTTCCTGAAGATTTCCCATAAATGTCTGAACCAAATTTATGTGCCCACAACCTGAACCCTGAGCATTTTTATGTGCAACCAGATATCCGAAACTTGACATCCAGGGTGAGGGAGTTGGAGGGCGAATGCGTTACAGTTTCCACTTTCGAAATATTTAAACCATCGTCCAGTTCTGGCTTCCTGGATGGAGAGGGAATAAACACACATTAACACAGCACTCACTTCCTGTTTTCTGTCACACCTGTGAGGTCATTTCCTGTGTATGACCCTGGAAGTGGCGAGAGTAAAACAGCTTAAAGTGGACATTTTGTCATCACTCTTATTTCATTCTAAACCCCTTTATTCTGTTGAACGCAAGAAGATTAAACCCCATCGATTTTTCTTCTTTCGTGTTCAACAACATGATGACAAACTATTCCTTTAAAAATTTCTTTTTGCTGTGATCCAAATTAAAGTCAATCATTATTTGAAATGGTTTGTGTTGTTTCCACAGACTGTCGGCCGTGTGGTTATTCAGATTGCCAATGTGTCGGCCATGTACAAGTGCTCGGCAGAGAACAAAGTGGGAAGAGATGAACGATTGATTTATTTCTACGTAACTAGTGAGTTTCACCAACACATTTGTGTCAAACAAAGCTGTTTGGATCTTCAATAACATCACAAAAGCTATGAAAAAAAAAGTTTGTAATTCTTTCTTTCATTCCTTTACATTCCTTGTCTATTTAGCTATCCCAGAAGGCTTCGGGATAGAGATGGAGCCCTCCGAGGATCCTCTGGAGCAGGACCTGGTACGGCTGAAGTGCAACGCAGATAACTACACCTATGAGAACCTGCGCTGGTACCGTCTGGACCCGCAGGCCGTTCCTCCGGAGCTGGACTGCAAGAGTCTGCACCAGTACGCCGAGTCTCTGGGCGGGAAACTGTCCTTCCAGACCGCCAGCAACAACTGGGTCCTGGAGCTCACCATTCCCAGCATCCAGCTGCAGGACGAGGGAAACTACGTGTGTGAGGTGCAGAACCGGCGCAGTGGGGAGAAACACTGCCACCGCAAGTACATCCCAGTCAAAGGTGAAGCTCATTCAGAGGTCAAATCTAGATGGCCAAATTCATTTGCACACAGTACAATATCTGCAGGCCTTCTCTCTCTCTCTCAGCACTGGAGGCTCCTCGATACCGTCACAACCCCACCAATCAGACGGTGAATGTGAGCGAGTCGCTGCAGATGGAGTGTGATGTCGAGGGCACGCCGTCTCCCCAGCTGTCCTGGTTTAAAGATAACCAACCCCTCCATCAGATATCAGGTTAGTCCTTCCTAATAGCAGTGCTAGATACTAGGTGTCTTTAACTACTATGTACTAATGTTTATATTAATCACTGATGCACTACATAAATATTTTACATTGTACTTAGAATTAAAAAAATACCTGCATGAAAAAAAATACTTGCGTGTAATTATTAAGTTCTGTAATGACGCTGCTGCCCCTTAAATCTATATAAACAGCCGATAATGATCAGAGCACCCTTAAACCTACCCATACCACCAAACCTGTCCTAACCTTACCCGTATCCACCTCAATAGCAGCACAAGAGTTATGCAATACAACATAAACACAATAAGTACATTGTACCTAACAATTATTATTATTTTTATTTATGTTTTTGCCAGTACACAGTAGTAAAGACACCTAATATAAAGGAGACTGGGGTGTTTGCTAAGGAAAGCAAAAAACATTTGTCAGAATATGTGAATGTGAAGTAATCAATAGGTATAGAAACTGTTTTAAATGTACACTATTTTCTTCAGTTTGATTCCCTCTCCATTTCTTTGCATGTTGTTCAGCCCTCCTTCAAATTAACATAAATGTACTATTCAAAAATGATCCCATTACAGATTACATTATACGCACCACAGCAATCCCCTCTAGCTTAGCACATTTGAATAGGAACACACTTATTCATGAGCACATATACTAACACTCTCTTTCTCACACACTAAATTGAACTCCAGCACTGAAGTAAAGCACATTCACGCTAATGTGCCGGAGGTCTGGGTGGGCTATAGCGTATATATACAGCTCTGGGAATGTATGTGGGCTGTAAGTGAATTCACATGCAGTGCATGTAGCGTTTGTAGAAAGGTGTTATGGGGAGGATATTATACCAGGAGCAAACTGAGTTCAAGAGTTAGCTGTTAGCAGGAGTGAGTGACTGGAGTGTGTTAAAGTATCTGAATCTATCCATAGCAAATCCACAGACATTTTTAGAGATTGTGAAATCCAGTGAAGTCAATCAACCCATATTCTGATCAACACTCCAGCACAGCGGCTAGTATCTCATGATTATATACTCATAACTCAATTATTTGACTATTATAATAATTTAGTGTACGTGACATTAAAATGGCAGCTTAAATGAGGTCCATTATAATGAGGATTATATTGTGATATAAATGATATGAAAATATTTATGTCATTTTTTAAAGGGTTTTTTGCTGTGGCTGACTTAAATTGTAGCAGGCGACTCGCAGGACATCTTGGATTTGATTTTGAGTGATTGGACGATTGAAAACTTTCAAGGCTTATTTATAGTGGGAAAAGGTTCTTTGGATTTTTAAACTGTTCTTCGCAAGAAAATAATGGTTCTTTTAAGAAATGATCACTGAAATCTTCTTTGGGAACCAAAAATTGTTCTTTGTGGCATGTTTTCTGTTCCGATTGACCGATTACTTTGCCTAAGCAATGGCGCAAAACACAACGTTATATGTCATTTAGGTTAATTATAAAACTGTGGCGGGACAGATTAAACTATGTTGGGTCATAGACATTTGATTATATAGTGCAATAAAGCAGGATAATTAAGTATTCACCTGTATGTGCTTGACGTCTTCGACGCAGACAGCGTTTTAATCTTCGGTTGCATAAATTACATACAAAAGTGTAACCTTTACTAGTTAATTCATATGAAATATCAACCCACTCCTGTACATTGCATAATCATCAGACAATCTCTTCTCAACGAACTGTAAAACAGCAAGATGCGTGATGAAACAATAGATGGCGTTAAAGCACAATTTTAGTTTGTGATCTAATAAGACGACAACGCTGAGCTGCTTCAATGCATTGCAGGTTCGTCAAAACACAAAACGTAATGTTTTTGGTCACGCTACACCGCTACTTGCTGGAAAAAGTAGTTAGCTACTGGAAAAGCTACACTGTTTTAAAAGCAGTCAAGCTACTGAAAAATGTAGTTAAGTTAGTAGCGTCGCTACTTTTAGTTAGCTACTCCCCAACACTGTGTACACTATTTCTCGTTCAACCAAATCAGGGGCTAAAAACGGACACATTCTTTGTTATTTTCTGAAGGTGTTGATGAATATCACAGGCTCTATAACATGATGGATTCTTGCAGAACTTACAGTTCAGAAAACAGAAGAAAGCTGTAAGAAAAGCCGCAGCTGGCTGACAGATTGTGTGTTTGACCGTTTTGTGGATGTGTCCAGGGATCCTCCTTCAGGACTCCAATCGGACTCTCAGCATTCAGCGAGTGCGAGAGGAAGACGCCGGTCTGTACACCTGTACCGCCTGCAACCAGAGGGGCTGCGTTCAGTCCTCCGCCGTGGTGTCCGTCATCGGTGAGAACCTCTCTCTCGGGCGTTAGGTGGCGCTGTAGTGTACAGTTCAGAATTCTGCCTTGCCCTTCAGTTGAAGTTATTTAGTAGAACATAAACAGTAGGTACAAGCTCTTACACAGACTAACACACACACTTTTGTTTTATATTATGGGCTTCACCCATTGACTTCTATTCTTAAATATTCCTAAGCTAATTTTAAACTACTACACCCTAACTCTACCCTAACTAATGGTGTGTTTACATGACACTGTTTTCAACTAAAAGTGGAAAACTTTTTTACGACAACAGCGTTTTGGGGGCCTAAAAACTCAAACTTTTGAAAACGATTTTGAAAAACCACAAAAATTTGTGAAAACGTTGACATTCTTTACAATGTGACATCGCCATCTACTGGCATGACAGCAGAATACAGCGTGTTTAGTCGTTTTCACGGATCCGTGTGAACGGGGATCATTTTGTCGTCTGTAAGTTTTTAGTTCATCATTGCAAGCTTTTGAAAACGATACAATTATCGTCTCCGTGTAAACTACAAAAACATGAATTTGTGAAAACGGTGACGTCATGCGCATGCGTATTACGTGCTAATAATTGTTAATAATAACAGTCTATAGGTGTGTAGTGTTTATTTACAAACTGACATCGCCATCTACTGGCCTGGCAGCAGAATACAGTGTTTTTAGTCGTTTTCATAGATCCATGTGAATGGGGATCATTTTGACAACGTTGTAGTCTGTACGCGAAAAACGCAAAGGAAAACTTTTCAGTTTTTAGTGCATCATTGTCGTGTAAACATACTCTAAAACTTTTAAAATTTTTAATTTGCACTTAAAACGTATTTAGTCTCATATAACCTTCTTGCATCTCTTCTTTACCATTTAAATAATTGTTTATTCATATATTTTAATATTAAAATCATGAAATACGTAACAATATCGTAAAAGCAGTACGTTGGGTATGTTTTAGACAACTGTAACAGCCAATATTTAAACCCCTTTTATGTAATATTAGTAAATGAAAGTTTTTCTTTGAGGAAAAACAAGCAACAAATTGGCAAGAAAAGCATATTTGTCACACTTTATCATGAGAATTTTGACTTTAGCTCACTGGATCTTTTACATGCATGTGCTTAGAAAAATCATTTTTAGATCTATTTAGAAGATGTGAGCTTTCATATTTAGTTATAAGCTTGTTTTGTTTGCCAGGCTCTGATGACAAGACCAATGTAGAAATAGTGATTCTGATCGGGACGGGAGTCATCGCCATCTTCTTCTGGGTCCTTCTCCTCGTCATCTTCTGCAACGTGAAGCGGGTCAGCATATTTCACTTCACAACAGCTCAATACATACTGCTTTATTCAGGAATGTAGCAATTCAAATAGCATATTTGATGTCTGCAAGGCTTTTCAGTAACAAAATGCAATTACATCAACAATTCATTGCCTTTATTGCAAAATATGAGTAGCGGAGTCAGCAATTCTGCAAGCCTGGGGCTCACCGTTTCTGTGCTCTTATAGGCTGCGGTATTATCCGGCAGTAATTGTTATGTTGTCCCGCAGGTGAACCCAGCCGATATCAAGACGGGATATCTGTCCATCATCATGGACCCAGGGGAAGTGCCGCTTGAGGAGCAGTGTGAATACCTGCCTTACGACTCCAGCCAGTGGGAGATATCCAGAGACCGACTGCATCTTGGTACTCTCACAGATCCTTCATTTCAACAACTCTGATATAGGATCGTGTCCAAATAAAGAACATTCATGGCTTGTATCCCAAAAGTAAAGCGATTTCTAGATATTTTCAGGGGAGCCTTAATTCAACATTAGGCTTGACCTGAGTTTAGGAATCCTATGGGAATGTGACTCTCAATTTCATAATAAAGTGTTTCCCAAATGGGGATTTTTGCAGGGCGTTTGTGAGTTGATGAAAAGCTAATCGAATGTAACATTAAAAAAAAAAAAGAGGCCGCACAGTTATTCTAAATGAAACTGAAATAGCAATATATCTCATCAAATCAAAGGCAGCGATTTAAAGAAGCATATAGTCTGTTGTGAAGTGTTTCAGTTTTGTACGTTTCAAAATACTTATTCGGTCTCCATGTTTGCAGGGAAGGTGCTCGGGCATGGAGCTTTCGGGAAGGTGATTGAAGCTTCTATCTTTGGACACGACAAGAAATCCTCTTCAAACACAGTGGCTGTCAAGATGCTGAAAGGTTCGGTCTTACCCATAAACTGTAGTGAATACAGAATTGTCCACTGACTTTCACATACGTTTACTGAAGTGTTGTATATGACAGAGGGAGCCACGGCCAGCGAACACAAAGCGCTGATGTCAGAACTGAAGATCCTCATTCATATTGGAAACCATCTCAATGTGGTCAACCTTCTTGGAGCGTGTACCAAACCCAGCGGTATGGATGCACCATTATTTGGTGATCCAGATATAGAAATATTAAATCACCAGCTAGCTTAATCCTCCATACTTCTTTCTAAATCTCTGTGTTTAATCTGATCAGGTCCTCTCATGGTTATAGTGGAATACTGTAAATATGGAAATCTCTCCAACTTCCTGCGCGCCAAGAGGGAGTTTTTCTTACCGTACAGGGTGAGAGAGATGGAAATGCTCACTTATATAACATGATGAAATTCATATATGCTTCTTCTTACAACAGCACTACTATCAGTAATAACTCAAATGTGATCTGGTGTAACATGAGTTTGTGTTTGCAGGATCGTTCTCCTAAAACCCAGAGTCAGGTGCGACGAATGATAGAAGCGGGTCAGGTGGGTCAGGGTGAACATCAACCGTCCACCTCCTCCAACATCAACCCTCCGGTGCAGTCTCGTGGTGAGAGCTCACACAGCACAATATATAAAGAGATATAAACATATATACTGTACATAATTGACAGGTAGTTAATATACTCCTTGACAATAGGTAATCGGAGATAAAATATAGAACAAAAATTAAAAAGACATTTACCATAATGTGTTCAAAATATCTGCCACAGAGCAAAATGGTTTTCATGAGTAAAATTAAATATTTTCTTATTTGGAAGAAAATTAAATTTCTATTTTTCTAAGGTATTTAGATTGTAGAAATAAATTTATATAATGACTTTAACATTTTTTATTCATTATTTTGAACTCAAGACCCACTCGCTTCAAAAAGTGGACATTGCAAAAACTGTAATTTAATCAACATAAAGGCAATTTCAAGCAAACTGAAAAATGGTGCATAAAATATTTGTGTGAGATTATAGTATGCATTCTCTTAATGGATAAAATATGATATTTCTGAAGAAAAAAATATATCAGTGGATCATCATGTTTTCTTGTGTTGTTCTTTCCGCGGTTGCAGTGGATGATCTGTGGAAGACGCCGCTCACAATAGAGGATCTGATATGCTACAGCTTTCAGGTCGCACGAGGGATGGAATTTCTGGCATCTCGTAAGGTACATTAATGTTATGCATTACTTCTTCCCACTCAAACTCGCGTTTAACGGTTTATAGATTATGGATCAGTGAACTTTAGATCTCTGATAAAGTACTATTAAACTTCATCCACCAGGTATCTATCACTAGCAAAGCCTAGCAACTAGCTTAGGACATGCTAGCAACATGCTAAAACATGCTAGCTCCATGCTAAATCATGTTAGCAATGTGCTAAAACATACTAGTAACATGTTAATTCATACGAGCAATGTGTTAAAATGTTAGCAGAGTGTTAATTCATGCTAGCATTGTGCTAAAATATGCTAACGTGTTAATTTATGCTAGCAACGTGCTAAAACATGTTAGCAATGTGTTAAAACATGCTATTAATGTGCTAATTCATGTTAGCAATGTGTTAAAACCAAATGAAAAGTGAAGCCAAAGTATTTCAGTCGCCGTAATCGGCAACGATTTTTACTGGGATATTTTGGTTTCATTACAGTGGAAGGAAACGGAGACGTGCTGTCCATCTTTTTTTACAGTCTATGGTTAAAACGTACTAGCAAACATGCTAATTCATGTTAGCAAAATACTAAAACAATTCTTGCAGCATGCTAAGTTATGCAAGCAACATGTTTATTCATGTTAGCAACATGTTAAATCATGCTAGCAAAATACTAAATTATGTTAGCAACATGTTAAATCATGTTAGAAAAGTGATAACATGCTAACAGCATGCTAATTCATGTTAGCAAAATGCTAAAACAAGGCTAACAGCATGTTAAATCATGCTAGGAACATGCTAATTTATGTTAGCAACTTGTTAAATCATGCTAGCAACATGGTAAATCATGGTAGCAATGTGTTAAAACATGCTATTAACATGGTAATTCGTGTTAACAAAGTGATTAAACATGCTAGCAACATGGTAAAACATTGCTAACATGATTTAGAATGCTGTTAGCATGCTAATTCATGCTAACAAAATGCTAATTAATGCTAGCAACATGCTAGCATAATGCTAATTCATGCCAGCAACATGCTAGCAATGTGTTAAAACATGCTAGCCAAACGGTAATAATACTAGCAACAAAATAAAAAATGTTAACAATGAGTTAAAGCATGATAGACAAATGCTAAGACATGTTAACCACATTATAAAATTTGCAAGCAACATGATAAAACATACTAGGAAGCTTATAAAGCTTTCAAACTTTCAGACAAGGCTTTGTCAAGCCAACATAAAAGTTTGTCCCGCCGAACTTTACTCTCTAGTTTAGATTTGCTGACCTATGATGAAGTAATTTATGGACGCGGTCACTGATCTTGGTTTTGCTCTGATTGTGGCAGTGTATTCATCGAGACCTGGCGGCCCGCAACATCCTCCTGTCCGAGAGCAACGTGGTGAAGATCTGTGACTTTGGTTTAGCGCGTGACATCTACAAAGACCCTGACTACGTGCGCAAAGGCAATGTAAGAGAAACCCTTCAACTATTAGCATGATCCAGAAAGATCTCCAGTGCACAAGGGTCAGTCTATAATGATCGTTAAGGCGGGAAAAGTGTTGAATTGTCATGAAAGTAACATCTACTAAATCTAAAAGGTCTTACATGTGAAATGTGAGCCCACATGAGATTCAGCGTTTCAGTAAAGGCCACAGAAACATTTAGTACATACTAAATAAAAATAATTTGGATACAGAATACAGAAAATAGCAGTAGTATTAGTGCATGACATACTCATAATGAAGCAGTGAGGTTATGTCTATGAGAGGCATTGATGAATGCTTGACCTACTGCAAATCACATCAGCTCAAGGATCATGGTAAGAGAGTGTTCTCTCACAGGCTCTATTATTGGTGTAATGTTATCTGTCTCGGCAGGCCAGACTGCCTCTGAAGTGGATGGCTCCGGAGAGCATCTTCGATAAGGTTTACACAAGTCAGAGTGACGTCTGGTCGTTTGGAGTGCTGCTCTGGGAGATTTTCTCTCTGGGTGAGAGTCTTCAGCAGTGGTGCTTTATTTATATATATATAAATATAACTTTTATGGAGTCTTGATTGTACCATGTCCCATCAGGAGCGTCTCCATACCCGGGCATCCAGATTGACGAAGACTTCTGCAAACGACTTAAAGACGGTACCAGGATGAGGGCACCAGACAACGCGTCCCCTGAAATGTGAGCATTGGCCTGATGATTGTGTGTGTAGCTAATCAGACTGATGATGTCATACAGTGATTAGTCTCTGACGTGTGATGCGTGTCCTGGCAGATACGGCATCATGTTGGCCTGCTGGCAGGGCGAGCCCAGGGAGAGACCCACGTTTCCAGCTCTGGTGGAGATTCTGGGAGATCTGCTCCAGGAAAACAGTCTACCGGTGAGATTCTGCACATCCTCAGATAATATCTGAATATCTTTATATTTACAAGGCAGCTGTTTAAAATACTATAGCTAATGCTGAGCCAAAACATTATGAGCAGTCACAAGTGAAGCGATATATTAAGGTCGATTAGATGGTCAGCAAACAATCAGTTGCAGGAGAAATGGGCAGGAATAAAGATCTGAGAGACTTTGAAAAGGGGTAAATCATTATGGCAAGGCGACTGGGTTAGAGTATCTCTGAAACGGCAAGGCTTGTGTGTTGCTCAGCAATGGTGAGAATTTACCAAGGGATCCTGAGGAGGGACAAACACAAACTGGCGACATGGTGTTGGACGCCCAAGACTCAGCTGTCCCGTCTGGTCTAATCCAACAGAAGGTCTACTGTGACACAAGTCACACAAAATGTGATGGTTATAGGAGGAATGTGACACACCTGCCTATATGTTGACCCCTGTCCACCATCGAAAGCCTCTACAATGGGCACGAGAGCATCAGAACTGGACCGTGGCGATGTTCTGCTGGGAAACCCTGTGTCCAACCATTCATATGGACTTCAATTTGACACGTGCCACCTACCTAAACAGGCCAGGTCCACCCCTTCATGACAGTGGTGTTCCCTGGTGGAAGTGTCTCTTTCAGCAGGATAATGCACCTTCCACACATTGATCAGGAATGATTTGAGGAACATTATGAAGAGTTCAAGGTGTTACCAACTGAGCATCTTCTAAACCAACAAGATCGATCCACAGCTGCTCCACCTCACAACCTACAGGACTTGAAGGATCTTCTGCTAACGTCTTGGTGTCAGAAACCACAGGACACCTTCAGGGATCTCGTAGTCTAGGCCTCGCTGTCAAAACAGCATATTAAGCCAACAGTATATTAGGCAGGTGGTTATAATGTTTTGGCTCCTCTGTGTATATTTATTTTAGTGATTAAGTGAAATGCATTGTCTGTGTGTTTGTTTTTTAGGAAATCCCATTCAATGTGTCTCAGAGTTCAGAGGATGACGGCTTCTCACAAGCTTCCTCTAGACCAGCCTCACAGGAGGAGATCAGACTCGCCTGCAACACACTGTCCACACGGTACACTCGCATTCAACTCATGCTATGTGTTTTTTTTTTTTGTCAAGTTTCATATTTGACACACCAGGTGTTTATGGCTCATATAGTCTCATATGTGAGAATATGGAAGAAAACAGCTCACTTTTATTTAGAGGCTCAAACTGAGCAAAAATATGCAATTTGGTGCAGATGTTTGAATGATAAATCATGTGTCTTACTGAAGAGAGGTGTGCTAGAGACTTGTGATTTTTACCGGGTTGACAATGAAACCAGTAAAACATCTGGTGTATTTACATTGGTAGATATCTCAAGACCAAAAATGTTTATGAATGTGCATGCTTCTCTGTGTCCAGATATTACAACTGCGTGCCTTTCTCCGGGTGTATCATGGTCGGAGCCTCCAGCACGTGTCACTCAAGAGTGAAGACCTTCGAGGAACTTCCTCTGGAAATGACATCACACAAGACACATCATGTACGACTAAGACCTCAAATATATACAGGGTTTATTGGCTGAAGGATGTCAACATCTGTATGGTTTTTGTATGTCTACAGGACAGCCAGACAGACAGTGGGATGGTTCTGGCGTCAGATGAGCTGGAGAGGTTTGAGCACAAGCACAGAGGGGCCATGTTGAAAAAGTAGGTGAATAGTTTATCATATGTGACTGGTTAGTTTTCATCCTCTGGAGTGACATTTCCCCATGGTGCTCTTCAGTGCGTCAGCGGGCCGCAGCACAGAGCGGCTCATCAGTTCTCCGTCCGTCAGCAGCAGCGGCAGCATCAGCACATCACGCCCACCCTTCTTCAGCCAACTCTCAGGCCAAACCTTCTACAACAACGAGTACGGCCAGCTGTCTGAAGAGGGCGTCAGCGACTTCTTCTCCTCCTCGGATCAGGCCTGCCTGGCAACCTCCAACCTGTAACAGCACTGATTGGCCAGTCATATCCAGGCCCCGCCCCCTCACCACTAACTGAACTGATGTCTAGCTTTGTAAAGTTCTTTCAGCAGCCACTGGGTGGCACCATTACATCAAACTCAAAACAAAAAAAGTATTTTATCACCTTAGTTACATATATCTTTATATAAAGAGTAAACTTCTTTTTATTTGTACAAAAAAAAGACAAAAGAGCCAGAATGGAGAAAAAAAATAAAGGAATATATCTTCTGTTGACTGATTTCTTTATATTTGATGTTGAATGATTTTTAAAATTATTTCAATTTTAGCATAATATTCAATTAATTATATTGTTATAGTTCACATTTATGAAAAAAAAAAATGTTTATTAGAAGAAAATATTATTATTAAGGAAAATGAAAAACTGAAAGTACTCATTTAAAGGATTAGTTCACTTGAAAATTACCCCAAGCTTTACTCACCCTCAAGCCATCCTAGGTGAATATGACTTTCTTCTTTCTGATGAACACAATCGGAGTTATATTAATAATCACCCTGATGCTCCTAAGCTTTATAATGGCAGAGAACGGAAACCACCTGTTTGAAATTCAAAAAAGTGCATTCATCCATCATAAACGTACTCCACACGGCTCTGGGGGGTTAATAAAGGCCTTCTGAAGCGAAGCGATGTGTTTGTGTAAGAAAAATATCCATATTTAACACATTATAAAGTAAAATAACTAGCTTCCGCCAGACTGCCTTCTGTATTCAACTTAAAGAGATTATTCACCCAAAAAGGAAAATCCTGTCATCATTTACTTACCCTCAAGTTGTTCCAAACCTGTAAAAAAATGAGGGTGAGTAAATGACAGAATTTTCATTTTTGGGTGAACTATCCCTTTAAGAAGAAAGCATAACTGACGTCGCGTTTCATAAGTTGAATACATAGCGTAAGCGTTATGAAATTGCGAGAGGCGTTACACTTTCTTCTTAAGTTGATGTGATGTGCCGTTCATGAACGATTTGTTGATTTTTAACGAATCTTTAATATGACTCGGGAACAACGAGTTGTCTCAGAGAGTGATTCGTTCATTTTGTGTTGACCGCGCATGCGCAACATCCCATTGGTTCTGTACAGGAAACAGAAATGATCTCTCGAGTCCTTCGTTCATTTATCACGTGACGTGACAGCCGTATTGGATACAGAAATTAGTTAATTCACAACGTTCCTTACAAGCAAGTGCGTAGTTATTTTTTTTAAAGTTTAGTTTAGTTTTTTAGCTAGTATAATAATTGATTTTCCTATGAAGACCGGACATATTTGTATTGGTCAGAAAGGGCCATAATGGCATAACACAAATGTTTATTGCACATATCTTTTGATAATTCCTAAATATAATGCAACATACAGTCAGTAGTAGTAATACGAATGTAATGTTGTATTTGCTGCGAGACATTAAGCCGGGAAGCGGTCACGTGACAAAAAAATGAAGGACTCAGACCAGAAGACTCGAGACTCGAACTAATCATTTCTGTTTCCGGTACTGCATTGCATATGTGGCTGTCACGGCACAGATCAGACACTGACGAAGACACCAGAGGTATCTAATCTTTCTGGGTACAGACGTGATAAATGTGAGGTGAACTAAAATATGCATAGCATGAAGACCCTGCAAAGCAATTAAAGACGGGGTAAGTAATTTTTCAAAAACACTGTTTGGAAGTTAGTCTGGCGACACCAACAACAAACGTGCAGCCAATCAGCATTAGGAGGCGAGTGATGGTCGAGGAGAGAGAACGAGCAAGAGGGAGATTTAAAGAAAGACTGCAGAAAGAGTACAAAAGAGCTCAAAAGAATATCACTGGAATGAAGGTTTATGACTGGGCAAGCGCTTTAGGACCCGCGATAATATTAGAGAAGCTTTCCAGCGCTGGAGAGAGCTAAGCGGACAACCTGAAAACATACAGAGGCTGCTTTGATTCTGCTTCACACGTGAGTAACACTGGGTTTGTGTCTGGAGCTGCTGTGCTGTTGGCGATCTAATGCTGTACAGATCTACTGATCGACTGTCTCTTTCCTGTACACACACTTAGGAAATCTGATGCACATACCTGAGCACTCTGATGTGCTTGTGTAGATAGATGCTTCGTGACTATTTTTGTTTGTTTGTTTATTTTATCTTATCTCTGAGCTGCTGATTCCTGATATGTGCGTATTGTTTACAGAGAAACATGTGATTAACGAAAAAACTAAGCCTTACCTTCTTTCCAGTCACGCGAATGCTTTGCGTGTTGGAATGTTTGAACTACTCTATGGGTAAATGGAAGTTCATTTTAAACATTTTAAATATATAAGCCTGGCTGCTGTAAATCTTACCTGCCACAAGATGGCACTGTTTTCAACACTCTTGATGCTTTGAAGTGTTTAGAGAAAAGCTTCAAAGATTTCCATCCCTACCCAATAGTTTTAGGCCTTTTTGTAAATGTTTCAATCGAATAGAGAGCGTTTACTCATTTTTGAGCCTGTTTTTAAACATTAACTATCTGTAATGTCATTTTCCATGTGTGGAAAAAGCGCAATTAAAGTTCACCCAAAAATGAAAATTATCCCATGACTCAAGCCATCCTAGGTTTAAATGACTATCTTACCTTATGTGACTTACCCCACTTTTAATGAATCATTTCTGACTCATAATTTGGCCTTCATGGCTGCATTAGCCTATAGTTTATTTTTTATTAAATGTGATCAACCTTTGCGTAAGTAGTATGTGTGAGGGAATTTAACATGTAACATTTTAATTATATTCTGCTGAAATTAACGAAATGACTTGGAAAAAAAGATTTGTTAATTTTGCTGAACGAGATTCAAAGATCCGAGTCAGTAAAATTAACTTCCCGCTAAGGCGGTCTGACGGAAGCTAGTTATTTTACTTTATAGCCTGTTAAATATGGATATTTTTCTTACACAAATGCATCGCTTCGCTTCAGAAGGCCTTTATTAACCCCCTGGTCATTCTTTACAAGATGGACAAAATTTGTCACCAAAAAAGTCACCAAAAATTTCAGTTTTACCGAATGACACTTTTGGTTATACCGAATGACAATATTTTCAAACAATGCTAACAGGCTGATATCTAGCTAGCTAGCAAAAGGACAATTAAAAATTTTATATTTGGTACAAGTTTTTAAAATATTACAAAATGTTTCCGTGTTTTATAGCGGTTGTACCGAATGACCTGATGTTTCGGGACATGCGTATGAGCAAGTGAAAACATGAATTTTTCAAATAGTTAAGAGAGAGTTAGTTACTTTGCTTCACGACCACGTGGTCCTTTGCAGGTCTCTGAATGATGTCACATTCTGTCACATGATATTGACCGCATGACTTGATCCAAAATGGTCCCTTTATATTGGTTACTCCGAATGACATCAATGAAATTCATTTTTCCGGACATTCTTTCTCATAACAAAGCAACGACTTCTACACATCATTTTAATACCATGTTGATATATGATGTTATAAAATCATGCCAGAATAAATAATACATACATTTATTACATTTTAAGATATTTTAATCACAAATGAAATGGCTGTATTGGCCTTTGGACGGTTAAACCAAATGAACTTTTGACACTTCAAAATCTTTAAAATACCTTTATATGTAGCAAAATATAATTAAAACTTTTTGGATTCAATAAAAGAGATCTAGTTGTACTACCTTACATACTTTATACTTTGGATGTCATATCTTTGTTTTTTATTATTATTAAGGCCTTTGGACAAAAAAATGACCAGTCACGTCATTGACCCGTGCACTTTTTTGAATTTCAAACAGGTGGTTTCAGTTCACTGCCATTATAAAGCTTAGGAGCATCAGGGTGAATATTAATATAACTCTGATAGTGTTCATCAGAAAGAAGAAAGTCATATACACCTAGGATGGTTTGAGGGTGAGTAAATCATGGGGTAATTTTCATTTCAAAGTGAACTAATCCTTTAATAACCCAATTAAGAAAACAAAAGTCTTGTTACATGGCCCCATAATGTTTATTTTGATTCTTTTTCAACATTATGGTAAACCTTTATTAAAATCATGAAGAAAAAAAAAACACTAACCCAAATTTTGAAAAGACATACAAACACAAACAACAAAGAAACTGGCTGTTGCTGTGGTTTAATCTAACCATCATGGTAAACAGAGACAGAAAACAGTGGAGTAGCCCAGAAGATGATCAAGTCGGGCTAAATATCTGCTAACATGGCAACTCAACAGGGCTTGTTTGATTAAAACAGGTTTTAAAAAAGAAGCTGAAATCGTTTGTGGTTTCTCTTCTCACTGAGGGAACTGAAAATACACTTCTGTTGGCTTGTCAACAGCGCATCACATATCTGAAACCACACTTACTTTTGTTTTGAACGGCCAGTGTAACCGGTTCAACCAGAATAACACTAACAGGAAACCGTTCACGCTCTTTACAGCAGGGAACGCTTGACGAGATGTAAACAACACGTTTCCAGCGTAATCTCCAAAACAATAAAAGGTTAAACATTAAACCTTATAGACTGAGGAAATAAAGCCATTAAGCCACAGAGTACCTTTATAGACCGACATAAACTTAAAAAAACATTCCTTCAAGAGTCTTTAGTAAAAACATTCATAATTTCCCTTCAAACAAACACTTTAAGAGAGCACAGAAACTCAAATACAGGCCTACAATCAGAGTTCAAGCTCACCAAAGACGATCTGAGATCACACACCAAATTAAAACTGCTTTAAACATGTACAGGTTCATCTCATGAAATACGTCAAGCTCCCGAATAAAGAAAAACAATCCAGTTTCAAGAACATTAAAATCATTTGCAATGCATTTTCATGATAATAAAATATATTTAAGCCCAAATTCATCTGGATAGTTATTCCCATCATTCTTCATTATGATTCTTATTAGTGTAATGCAGTACGATTATTTAAATCTGCACATATTAAAGGCAATAAACACTAACATGAAGTGTAAACAAAAGATAAATAACATATGACTAACTGTATGATGTAATAAGAACTGGGGAAAATGGCTTTAATTGTCATGTAAATATAAAACATCGGTGCATTGTGTGATGTAAGTTTTTGGCCATTTATGTAAATTTAAATGTAAATTTTAATGGCCTGATCACGTCAAGCAGTCCCTACGATCGGCTCAATTCTCTTTTGGTGTTCTGTTTAATCACTAGAACAGATGAAAGTGACACTATGCCTCTTATATAACACTACACACTCACGTCTGTGAATGAGGAAACCCTGGCGAAACACAGGTTCTTTCCGCACAGCTCTATCAACACACGGCTGCGTTAGTGAATTCAGTATGGCAGTGAAACGAGGAAAACACCTACAAACCCAAAATGAAATCCCTGTCATTGACTGTATCGTTTGGAGATGAAAAGCTGTCTGAATCTGAATGAGAAATGAAGATAGTCTTCCAGTTGTGGCTAGTGTGGATCATAGGAGGGTGTGAGCAGAAGTTTGGCTGGCTTAAATAAAAGACGTGAGTGATGGATGTGAGCACAGCTCATGACATTTTCCCGATCTGGATTTTCTTCCAGGCTTCAGAGGCTGTGAATATGCAGGAGTCGATGATGCCGGCCACTGTGAACGTCCCGCCGATGATAGCGCAAATCTGACGACAGACAGAGTCGATATATAAATCATTCGAGAGAGAGAGAGAGAGAGAGGTACACATGGCCAGCGACTCACAGTAGTGATGAAGCGGTAGAAAGGCTGTCTCCTCTCGGTGTATTTGACTGTGATTGGACTCAGGTCATAGCGAAACCAGATGGCTGGGATGATGCGGCCTGTATGGCTGTACGCCACATACTCCTAAAAACAACAAAACAGAGTACTTCTCATCTTCAGATGTATTTGGACTCATATAATTGGCCACAATTATGGCCTCATTACTCACCACAACACCTAAAGCGATAAGTTTAATTAGAAAGATGCGAACATGGCTGAAGATCACTCTATAACCATCTATAATCATACAGCTGCTGCTGAACGCTTTTGGTTTCACATGCGGTGTCTCCTAGAGCCTTTCAGAGTCTGGTCAAACCTTTGACACTACACTCATACTCGGAGTACAATTTCTCAGTAGGTTTACACTCTCTGAATAGGAACAACCTGACTTCATATGAACAGGCGGTCATGAACACACACACAACACCGCCAGCTGTCATATGTGTCCTAAGAGGTGATAAATGCTTGATGGTGCTTAATAAAAGACAGACATAATTCATCCAGCATCTAGGGTAACCAGCGCTCATATATTTAGACTTCACACAAGCTTCTCAGATTACCTTGTTTGCCACGGTGTACTGGTAGGAAAACCTCTGCTTCCCTCCCAGGTCCTCGTAAACTGTAGGGACGATCTTCAGAATGTAATCGTGAGACGCTAAAGCTGAAGAAAGACAAATACATGGCTTTATTTCTGAGGAAGTTACACATTGATACAGTGTTTTTCTTGCAGATCTGTCAGTTTAATGTCCTAGCTCTTTCGAGTGACGTAGTTCTTCTCTCCTGTTTCTACAGTCTATTTATGTGCTGTTTTGTAATACGATCAGTTTGACTTGTGTTCGGTGGGACGCTCTTAAGCACTGCACCTCGATGGCTCTCAGAGTCTTCAAACGGACGAGCGTATGCAGTATGTGCAGCAGTAATCTGGCATTAACAATCATTTGTGCTCATAGTTAAGGGTTTGAACAAAGTCCGAACTCCGAGTATTGCATTTTGGCATGTTACTTGCCCTGCAACACTTGGACATGAATGATGCCTCATATCGTATGGCTATGAGGAGTCTTAGGACAAAATGTTTGGTAAAATATTTGGTACAACTGTGTTAATGCCCGTTCACACCAGAACTATAACTACAATGTTTTAATAATTGTGACCCATGCTGGCAAAATGAGTCAGAATGCACACAATTTCTAGCTACAGGCAAAACAAGTGAAAACTGTCAATTGTGGTCAAAATTGAGGTTCACACAATAATGAGTTCATTAAGCCCTCGTCTAGCGATCCTAATGCTCCAAATAGCAATTAAACTTTATTTGTACGTTTTCTGAGAGGAGTATTTGTACGTTTTCCCCCACCACCACCAAAGTAAAACTACGGAGCCCCGGACATGACATGCAGGAAAAAAAAAATAGTAGGCTAAATCATGCGCACGATTTACTAATTCGTTCCCTCGATTTACTAAAACGTGCGCACGATTTATTATTTCGTTCCCTCGATTTATAAATCAATCGAGGGAACGAAATAGTAAATCGTACGCAGGATTTAGTAAATCGAGGGAACAAATTAGTAAATCGTGTGCACGAATTAGTAAATCGAGGGAACGAAGTAGTAAATCGTGCACACGATTTAATTTTTTTCTTGCATGTCATGTGCGGGTCTCCGTATATAACGCTCATCATAGAAGAGGTATATAATATAATATAATCAGATCGCCTTATGCAAACACCCTAGAGCAGTCGCTAGCCAATTGCGTTGCATGCAGCACCGGAAAGTAATGTGATTGGCTGTTATCACTATAATGGTCGCGTCAACACAAGCTTCAGACACGCCCTCCGTCAAGCGTCAACGCCGACGCCCCGTGTGAATGCAGCGTAATAGGTGCTCAAAATTCATTGGCCGATGACGGCCATGTTTTTCGAGATACACCAATGTCCTCATAGACAGTCATGGCACCTTGGACCAAGACACTGCATGCCAATTTTCAAGTCAATCGGACTAACGGTTGTGTAGTTATAGCTGTTTTCATGTTTTTTTCATGTCATAGCACCACCAAGTGTCCAATTGCCACAACTCTTTTACTGTGACCAAAGACTGAGCCTATACGTATGCGTACCAAGTTTGGTGAAAATATCTCCGTTCAAGAGTTATAGCCATATTAGTAAAAGTGGCTCCGCCCATTTTGAACTTTTTGGCGCCCCTTAGCGACCATGAATCGAAATTTTAACTTTTTTTGATAATCTTTGATTTTCAGACTCCAGAGAATCTTTCTGCAATGGTTTTGTTCCAATCAGGCGAAAAATCTAGGACTAGTTTGCAAAATTCGAAATGGCGTAAATTTTACGGGATATACGTTTTGTTCGTCTTGAGCCAAGGATTCCAATGATATAAGGCACTATGACAAATGGTCGAGGAGTTATGAGCAGTTTTATGTTTTTGATTGCTGTAGCACCACCTATTGGCCAATCGGGGTCATACCTTGGAGTCTCTCCCCAAATTGAGACCTATCATCTGGCCAAGTTTCAAGTCTGTAGACCTTACAGTTTGGTCTGCATGATCAGTTTTACGGCAGAAGAAAAATAATAAAATCCTTACAATTACAACAGAGTTTTAGCACTACGTGCTTGAACACCTAAAAATAATTGCGTCATGTCATTGACTCACACTAGGCTAAATGTTTCCTTTGCTTACATCTGTACAGTATGTCTTTAGAGTCCAAGGCTAAAGCAGAAAAGAAAGCTCACAAAAAGACGTACCATTGGACTGAAGTCTGTTGGCTCCACCTAACGCATTAAACGCCCCCTGGACATGCTGTACCTGCAATTGAGCAATATGACAATGACTGATTTTACATTGTCCTCTATTTATTATTGACTGCATGACGGACAGACTGCCCAACCTGAAGCTTCTCCCCAAAGGCCAGTTTGTGGATGACGTGGGTCATATCAGGGCTCGTGGGCTGAGCGGTCGCACTGTGTGTCGACACATGAAAGTTTCCTGGAACCTGCAGAAAACAAGTTATCAAACGGACAAACACATCAGATGCAATCCTCAAGGACATGAATGACACTTTATATGGCTTCTAGTCTTACGATGAGCTGTTCCACAGGAAACATTCAACACCCAACAAGAAGAAAAGAGTTCATGTGACATCAAGCATCTCTTACTTTATTAATACTGAACTCCCCTTCGAAGCGGCATCCGTGGCCGTTGTTAAGAGGCACCTTCATTGAATTCTCTATGTGGCCCACTTCATGCCGCCCCATCTCATCCTGGATGTCCAAACCCACCACTGCATACATGCAAAGATAGAGGCAGAACAGAGAAAAGAGATACAGATAATTGGCAAGGAACGATGTCATTTACATTGTACAAAAGGACACTTTTTCAACAACATTACCGGTGATGAAGATGAACAGTGATCCTAAAAAGTACAGGGACACTTAAGACATTAAAAAGCATAAATTTTATTGCATTTGACCAAAAAATTACCGTACTGTAATTACAGTATTAACTTGATGAACTTGATGCACTGAGATTTATTCAACGGTTCTTGAAATTACACTTTTTTTTTTATTTTACTATCTCTTGTAATAACATTCAGGCATTTTTAAGTTTGACTTAAGTGTCCAAATACTTTCAGGATGTTAATCAAAAGGAAAAGTGCATCTAAAACAATTCCTGGTAGATGTGAAAACTTTTTCATCTGCATGAAGCTGGAAAAACAGTGAACTCAACACCATACAAGATGAAAATAGACTGGTGATTAAGGCAGGTTTGAATTTGACATTTGAGAGTTATGGCAGATTTTCAGTGATTGAATTTGAGTCAGTTTGGCTTTACTTCTATGACATCTTTATGACCCTGTTTCCACCTGGTGTTAAGATGCATTTTGGTCGATTGGATCACAAGTAGACGATGCCAAATACAGGTGTAAACGGGGTGTAAAACGTTTTGAGCTTGTCCACTTTCGACCACTTCCAGTGGTAGTTGAAAACGCATTTGACCGGATTGCTTTCGTAGTGTAGACGCTCATGTGGTCGAATGTGTTCGAAAAACCACCTACTCTCCATCTACTGACCTAATGCGTAAACATTATGGGAAGCGCTCTAGCCAGACGGGATTTAAACTTTGTCGGCTGAAGACCCAAGTCTGGTTTGAAGATGAAAAACGTACCAAGCACAATGTTCTCACAGACACACACTCACAGCGTTCGGCCGGACTTGAGGCTGTCAGAGCAGAAACGAAAGCTGATGCTCTCCGTGTTTTTCCGTCACCTCCGGTCACATTCATATATAAATTGCATGAGCTTATTTCATCCATTAGATCGAAAGATCTGAAAAAACCCATACATTTACCCGCCCATAGACCCTCCCCTCGAAGAAATCAGGACAGAAGTGGACAAAGAGATGGATTAAAACACCAGGTGTAAACGGCAATGTCTTTCTCGTCTATTTGTGATCCGATCGACCAAACCGCATTTAGGTGTAAACAGGGTCTGTAGTGTTTTTTTGGATATTGACAGTAATTGGCCAAGTTATTTTTAGGTGAACTATCCCAAAACAAGTTCTTGATGCAATAAAAATCATTTGCACAACTGTTTATTTGACCTTTCACAGCTAAGAAATAAAAAACCCAGACAGTGTGATGTAGCAGATCTTCTGACGCTGTGGTTGTAAGTTTATGCTAAGAGAATCTTGTCCTGTTGCCCAATGCTATTTTAAGACTGACTTCCTAAATGGGTGAGAAAGCAACACTGGCTCTTTACTTTTATGATGACAAGTGTGATTACGATTCATGATCTCAAAAGTGCAAAAAATTAAAGGCCAGCCAGAAACTGAAGGGAAGAATGATTCCATTGAAAGTTTTCCAGAGCGTTTTATGATTTCCAGTGAACTGAACCACTGATGTTGCTTGGGTCACTCATTACCGATCAGGCATTTAAAGCCTTGAACCATGACATCTACTGCTTAGACTCAATCCAGTAAACTACTCATTAAGGAGTAAATGTGCAAATGGAAAAAATTAATTGCCTTTTTAAGCACAATTTGACGTGACCAGAATATTAAAGGTCTTGCATGGTTTTCTCAGCAAGCGCAGAAAGGAAAAAGCATCCACATTTTCCACATAAACACACGAGTGTTGAAAAGTGATGTTGTAAAGGAGGGAACAATGTGTAAACTAATTTAAAAAAACATGTAGTTTTATGGAAAACATCCTTTTCCGAGGATGACATGATATCATATGACATGTATCATCGATTATCAGTTACTATGGAACAAATCTGAATGTCTCATTATGACTACTGATTAATTCATACAATGCGCTATTATTCCACTTATAATCAGACTTTTCATCTGGAAGACAACGTGAGCAAAAAGGCCAGTAAATAACCACCAGGCAACCAACCACAGCACCTTAGCAACCACTCAAAAGTACATTTCAATGCCCTAGCAACCACCCTAAACACCTTAGCGGGCGACATTTTCATGGGAAATACCCGCTCACACGTTCTTCAGAAAAGGTAAAACTCGACATCTACTTGTGCTTCTGAAGGCCTTTTTGAAAACAGTAAATGAGGTCATTATTCAGATCACAGTGAGGCTTGTCTTCATGACTCATAACAAGGGCAGAAAACTTGGGTTTCAGTCACATATGCTCCATTTAAAAGAAAAACGTCTTCCATAATAGGCAAAACCTCTATTTCTCACCCATGAGAACGGCTCAAGATGTTGTTCTGAACATAGTTTGGCCTTTGTGTAATGTGTGTGAAACAGCCGGTTGCAAATGTCTTTCCAAACATTTGAAGATCTGCCCAAAAGTGACATCAGAGGTGACCACAATTCCTCTGAGGGTGCTGACATTCAGAAACACAATCCTTAAGTCTCTTTCCAAACAAATTTTCAAATTTTTTGGACAAAAAGTAGCATGGCATATGTTGGCTTACCAGCTTCTACGTTGGCTTAACTGGTGCTTCTATGCTGGTTTAACTACTTCTACGTTGGTTTAACTGCTTCTATGCTGGTTTATCTGCTTCTACGTTGGTTTATCTGCTTCTACGTTGGTTTAACTGCTTCTACGTTGGTTTAACTGCTTTAGCGTTGGCTTAACTGGTGCTTCTGTGCTGGTTTATCTGCTTCTATGTTGGTTTAACTGCTTCTACATTGGTTTAACTGCTTCTATGCTGGTTTATCTGCTTCTACGTTGGTTTATCTGCTTCTATGTTGGTTTAACTGCTTCTACGTTGGTTTAACTGCTTCTACGTTGGTTTAACTGCTTCAGCGTTGGCTTAACTGGTGCTTCTATGCTGGTTTATCTGCTTCTACGTTGGTTTAACTGCTTCTACGTTGGTTTAACTGCTTCTACGTTGGTTTAACTGCTTCTATGCTGGTTTATCTGCTTCTACGTTGGTTTATCTGCTTCTACGTTGGTTTAACTACTTCTACGTTGGTTTAACTGCTTCTATGCTGGTTTATCTGCTTCTACGTTGGTTTAACTGCTTTAGCGTTGGCTTAACTGGTGCTTCTGTGCTGGTTTATCTGCTTCTATGTTGGTTTAACTGCTTCTACGTTGGTTTAACTGCTTCTACGTTGGTTTAACTGCTTCAGCGTTGGCTTAACTGGTGCTTCTATGCTGGTTTATCTGCTTCTACGTTGGTTTAACTGCTTCTACGTTGGTTTAACTGCTTCTACGTTGGTTTAACTGCTTCTACGTTGGTTTAACTGCTTCTATGCTGGTTTATCTGCTTCTACGTTGGTTTATCTGCTTCTACGTTGGTTTAACTGCTTTTATGCTGGTTTATCTGCCTCTACGTTGGTTTAACTGCTTCTACGTTGGTTTAACTGCTTCAGCGTTGGCTTAACTGGTGCTTCTGTGCTGGTTTATCTGCTTCTACGTTGGTTTAACTGCTTCTATGCTGGTTTATCTGCTTCTACGTTGGTTTTATCTGCTTCTACGTTGGTTTAACTGCTTCTACGTTGGTTTATCTGCTTCTGCGTTGGTTTATCTGCTTCTACGCTGGTTTATCTGCTTCTACGCTGGTTTATCTGCTTCTACCTTGGTTTATCTGCTTCTACCTTGGTTTTATCTGCTTCTACGTTGGTTTAACTGCTTCTACATTGGTTTAACTGCTTCTACGTTGGTTTATCTGCTTCTGCGTTGGTTTATCTGCTTCTACGTTGGTTTAACTGCTTCTGCGTTGGTTTAACTGCTGCTTCTACGTTGGTTTGACTGCTTCAGCGTTGGCTTAACTGGTGCTTCTACCTTGGTTTATCTGCTTCTACGTTGGTTTAACTGCTTCTACATTGGTTTATCTGCTTCTGCGTTGGTTTATCTGCTTCTACATTGGTTTATCTGCTTCTGCGTTGGTTTATCTGCTTCTACGTTGGTTTATCTGTTTCTACGTTGGTTTATCTGCTTTGTTGGCTTAACTGCTTCTATCGGTTTAACTGCTATTTCCATTTAACTGCTTCTATTGTTCTCCACATTTGTAAGTTGCTTTGGATAAAAGTATCTGCTAAATGATTAAATGTAAATTCTTAGTAAAACTCATCATTGGATCCATTGTTCTATGATCCTAATTAGGGCTTAATAAGACAGCTAAAAATCTCAATATTTTTCAGCCATTTGTCATCACTCAATATTTGTGTAATTGCTGAGAACTTGTGTGATAAGCTATAAAATTATATTTTTCCCAATTTATTTTGGCAAAACAGCCACATTCAAAATATTTATTAAATATTTACAAATTTAATATATCTAAAAGCTGGTTAAATACAATAAATTACCACTCTTTTCACTAAATGAACACAAGGAAGAATATTTAACCATTTTAGTATGCACCAGCATAACAGTGTAGCCTACCTAATAAAAAAAAAAAGTCATTGTGATATTCACAATGTTGCTTAATTTTATTTCACCAGCAGTCATTTGATCACCCAGCCCTAATCCAAATAACTAGTGACTATCTATTAAGTCACAATAGGAAATAAAGTCATGTGACTGAGTCATTTACGCAAACATGACATATTAGCCATTATTTGGCAAATCCTTATGCAGATGCATTACAAATATAAAACGGTATTTCCTCATACGCTTGCTCACGTATGGTTTCCCGTTGAGTTTCAAAACAGCGCGTCTAGTTGAGGGAAAGGTCCATCCTAATCCCTCAGTGAGAAAACACACAATACATGTCTCAAATCGAGACTTTCATGTGTGGGATGCCATTGTGCATCATTTCCCATCATAATCTACGTCAACGAATTAAGATCACATACCAACAGTAAACCCACTGCTCTAATGCTCAAAAAAACAACAACACTCATAACATGTCAACAAAACATGATGATGTGATACACATGTGGATGGAAAAACATCATTCAGAAGAGTATTTATGTATTTTATGTATATACTCACAATCACAGTGTAAGTTTGGCAAACTGATGTTTAAACTCACATCTATCTTCCCCCCACTGTCCTTATCAGGGTCATCCACATACAGTTCATTTACTCTGTAAGACACACATGAAAATAAACACATGCATTAAATTTAGTTCTGACAAGCATTAGCCATCTGTAAAGGTCATCTGCTAAAATTAAATATCTAAGCTTGGCAGTAAAATGCCAAAATTGCAATTTTCGTTTCCTCACTTCCCCCGGTGAAGACGTGAAAGAAGTTGACAAACAGACACCAAAGTCTATGTCCTGTGTCAAACTGAGGTTACAATAGTGTGACTGCAGTCAAAAACATCTCAAGATACATTTGAAAATTAAACATTTTACTAACTAAAAATATCAAGCGGTCTAACCAGCAATTAAACATTACTATAAGTTAAACATATTTTTCTAGGTAAAAAAAAAAAAGGTCATGAATATCCCAACCCATTTTTGTGGTTGAACCATTTGAAGAAACAAGCCACTTTTTCCATGTCATAAAAAGCTCAAAACATAAGATATTTTTAAGAGTGATCTCTGTGACATCATTTCCCTATTTTATAACTTTCTTATCACTTCATCAAAACGTTGGTGGCACCACATTGACATTGATTTAGGATGGGAAAACGTTTTCAAATATTAACTTTTTTAAACAGAACTGCTTCACTGCTTATTTTAAACAATTTAGTCTCATTCGCTTCCATTTATTTTAGCTGTACAAAAACCGTCCGTCATGCTGCTTGATATTGCAAACTGGTATTTGTTATCATATTATTTTACTGCACTTTGTTACTCTTCTAGTTATTCCCCTATAGAGGCCAATGAATCTAAAGTCTCGCACATGTGCCGTTATTGAGGTGGATACGGGTAAGTTTAGACACAGGTTTGGTGGTATGGGTAGGTTTAAGGGTGGGTAAAGGTCAACAGTGTAATTATAGATGGAGGGGTTTTTATATACAAGTACAGCGTAAAAACATCAGGCATAACATTATGACCACCTTCCTGATATTGTGTTGTTCCCACTTTTGCTGTCAAAGCAGCCCTGACCCGTCGAGGCATGGACTCCACTAGACCCCTGAAGGTGTGCTGTGGTATCTGGACCAAGATGTTTGCAGCAGATCCTTTAAGTCCTGTAAGTTGTGAGGTTGAGCCTCCATGGATCGGACTTGTTTGTTCAGCACATCCCACAGATGCTCGATTGGATTGAGATCTGGGGAATTTGGAGGCCAAGTCAACACCTCAAACTCGTTGTTGTGCTCCTCAAACCATTCCTGAACCATTTTTGCTCAGTTCTGATGCTCACATGCCCACTGTTGGCGCTTTCGGCGGTGGACAGGTGGACAGGTCTAATATATCCACCCACTAACAGGTGCCGTGATGAAGAGATAATCAGTGTTATTCACTTCACCTGTCAGTGCTCATAATGTTATGCCTGATCAGTGTATGCACACAATAAGTGCACTGTATCATAAGAACAATTTAAATGTTAGTGCATAGTAGTTAAAGACACTTGGGACACACCTTAGTGTGTGTGTAAAAGTAGACAAATTTATGATACCATTTTCAGATTTTAAACCAGACCTTTTTTTCCTTCATTATAATCTTAGGACAGGCATTTTTGATTATAAACCCCACAGCTTTCATACATACATTTCTGTAGCGATGAATCCTGTCAGTTCTGAGAGAAAGAGGAACAACATGAAGACGCAGCAGCATATTGAAACTGAAGGGATAAGAAAAGGTCGAGAAAACATTTGTTAGTTTTCAGAGAAACATCACTCTTTTTTCACCCTAAATTAACATTCTCAACTCATTAGCAGTGACGTCATTTTTTCTAAATTATGTCTGACTATGCAAAATGATTTCATCTTGTGAAGTGTATATGAGAGCTGTTGCATAAGGCGTTTAAACGTGCGTGACTTTATTGCTCTGGTTAACGTAATCGTTACCAAGTTCAACGTGTGATCAGATGAGTCAAAGCGAGAGGCTGGCCACAGAAGCTAGTGCATATTTACATGGAGACAGTCTCCAGTGACTCTGTGGTCATGTGACTCTGTGGTTGACACGTCATGCTCTGACTCTGGTTTGTTCCAGTTTACACAAGCTAATGTTTAGCTATAACACAAACAATAAGGCGTGTCGCTATGACACATAGCTTCAACATGGGTTATATCACTTGTTCCAATTTAATGAAGATAATACTGGGAAAGATTTATTAACACTTTGGTGTTACTACAATTACATGTAAATTATTGATTTTCCTTTTAGTTTACTGTAGTTATGTTAACTAAAAAGCTTTAAAAACAGTCGATTAAACCAAACAGATGACGTTAAAAGCAAGGTTGATTAAATCACACAGATAATTCATTGATTTTAGCTTCCCTTCCTTTTTTATTATATCTAACAGTTGATTAAATTGAAGAGACACTATTGATTTTTTCTTTCCTGTTTCTGTTTTGTTAACTATAAGTCCATCAAATTGAACAGATGTCATTATCTAACTAAAAAGCCATGTGCATTTATCTTTCAAATTTATCTCTCATATTTACCCTTATTCACAGAACCGGTTTAGGAGCTAAATATTTAGGTTGCGTTCAGGGCTGGTCTCAGCAAACATGACTAAACGTCAAGTAATTGACTCGAGGCCAAAACAACAAAGGACAGAAGCACAATAATGAGCATATCATGTCATCATGAGTCAAATGGCAACACCTTAGCATTACAAACATCCATCCTTTTGAATCACAAGGGAACGATGAGCCATTTATGCAGGACAACATTAGGAAACTACAACTGAGTCAGCAAAATGGTTTGGGAAAACACAATTGTGGATCAAAGGAGGAATGTTGGTGGAAGCGGCAGATGAGCAACAGGCTGTAAAAGCCAGTGCCAGATGAAGCGAATTATTGGTTGATTGGAGTGGATGAGGGTCTATGATGGGAAATAGGCATTATATAAACATCAGCACTCACTGAAAGCTCCGGTATATGTGGGCTGGGTGAGATCCTTGGGCACTTTCCTGTAGATATCGAACCTGGAAGGAAGAGAAAGAGAGGAATAGGGAAAGAAAAGAAAGGTAAGCAGTGTGTGGGAAGAGTGTGCGTGAAAGCACATTGTGTTCCCAGCGCATTACAGAGCAGTTCAGGAATGTGAAGTATGGGCCACGGTCCCAGACGCAACAGTCTGTAGCGACCCCCGTTTCTGGAGTCACACCTTAAAATCACAACCCACATCTCTCAATACGGCAGGCTGTCAACATCGACTGAACACACATCAATCACTGAGACCACAGCCCAAGCCAGGGAAAGCAAACAATGAGCATTTCACAACCACACACTTAAAAACTATGAGCTTGAAAAGGACCCTTCAGACTACTAGCCTAGATATACAACAAACTTTGATGTTGGCTTGAGAAAGCCTGACCAGAAAGTCTGAAGAAGTATTAAAAGGTTTTCTGTTTGAAGTGTAAAGTAGTTTTAAAGCTTAAAATTTAAGGCAAAGTCTATCAGAAAAACAAGCAATGAATTAACAAATCGCTAACATGTTTTAGCATGCTTCTACTATGAATGAACTCATTGCTAACATGTTTTAACATGTTGCTAACTTGATTTAACACATTGCTAGCCTGTTTCTAGCATGAATTAACACATTGCTAACATGTTTCAACATATTGCTAACATGATTTACCACATTGCTAGCATGTTTCTAACATGAATTAGCACATTGCTAACATGTTTCAACATATTGCTAACATGATTTACCACATTGCTAGCATGTTTCTAACATTAACACAATGCAAAAACGTTTTATTGTATTTTAACATCAATTAACAGATTGCCATCATATTGCTAACATTATATTACACACTGCTAACATGTTTGTAACGTGATTTAACATGAGTTAACACATTGCTCATGTTTGAACATGTTGCTAGCATGATTTATCACATTGTTAGCTGCCTGTTTTTAACATTAACATGTTGCTAACATCATTGATTTAACGATATTATCACTTTGACTGCACTATTTCCGAATATTATTTGTCTTTTAAAACCCAACTGAGCAAGCCGAAGGCGACAGTGGCCTTTTTTTAATTGCAGTAATGAGAATGACATTTTTATCTTCATGAATATAATAGCAATAATAACTCTAAAAAAGGTTTGTCAGTGTGAAGTTATTTGAAGTTTAAAGTAGTTTTAAAGCTTAATTTTTACGGCAAAGTCAATCAGAAAAACAAGGGATGAATTAACAAATTGCTAACATGTTTTAACATGTTGCTAGCATGATTTAACAAATTGCTAACATGTTTTAACATGTTGCTAGCATGATTTAACACATTGCTAGCCTGTTTCTAACATGAATTAACACATTGCTAGCATGTTTTAACATATTGCTAACATGATTTACCACATTGATAACATGTTTCTAACATTTCTAACAGTTAACACTATGCTAACATGTTTTAAAATGTTGCTAGCATGTTTCTAACATTAACACAATGCTAAAATGTTTTGGCATATTTTAACATAAATTAACAGATTGCTAGCATGTTATATTACACATTGCTAGCATGTTTCTAACATGATTTAACGTGAATTAGCACATTGCTAGCTGCCTGGTTTTAGCAGGTTTTAACATGTTGCTAACATAATTGATGATTTAACGTTGTTAACATGATTTACCACATTGCTAGCATGTTCTAACATGAGTTAACATGTTGCTAACATGATATTACACCTTGCTAGCATGTTTCTTGCATTAATTAACACATTGCTAATATTTTAACATGTTGCTAACATGATTTTCCACATTGTTAACATGTTCTATGCATCCCAATTCATGTACTTATGCACCATTCTATACCGTTTTAGTATAAATACACTGAAAATTTGAGTGAAATATGACTAATATGAAATATGACTATTGTGATTCACCCAGAAACTTTTTGCAGCGTGCTTTTAGCAGTTTAGCGATTTGAGTTGAGCAAAAAAACTATTTAGGTGACATGCATTTCTCTGTACTGCATCTGTATTTGCCATCAGTAGTAGACTGCTCTTATAATTCCTTACAGTTCAATAACTCTTCTTACTTGGATAAAACACAGTACAGAAAACAATAAATCAATACATGATATTTGTAATACTATTAAATAAAGCAACAGAGTTAATGCACAGTAAACTGTCAAAGTCATGCTTTTTATTAACAGAAAAGAAACAATCCTCGGTTTGTTTGAGACGACACCAAGAAAGAAGCGAACGGTCCGTGTGTAATATAAGCCCCTTCAGGAATGCGTCCAATCCCTGACTTTTTAAGGAGCTCCCAAACAAAGTCAAACTATCCAGCCCAGAGTCTTGTGCCCTTTTTCGGCTCTGAAACCTTCACAGCTACATCAGCGCTCAGGTCCAACCCTCTGCCCTCAAAAACACTTACATCTGTGAACATTTCTAGCAGTGAAATGACCCGAGCTGACGCAATGCTGGAGGGGGGAAAGGGGCTGACTTCCTGTCGAAGCAGACGCCCTGCTGTTTCTCTGCTCCACACCAACCGTACAGTTCACCATGTTCTGATAGAAGCGCTCACAGGATGTAGAAGGTAACCCTATTGTGTGAAACCCAGAAGGACACGCTGTTCTTAAACTGCACTGACGTCTTCACTTACAGTGCTGTGTAAGACCTGAATTGGTACTAAAGAGTACAGAGTGGCCCCAAAGTATTTGGAAACTCACTGCTTAAGGCCCAGTACAAATGTTTATCCTTTTTTTCTTTCTAAAAATCGCACGTTTCTGTATGAATCTCATTTTATGATACGAAATCGCCACCTCATAAAATAGTTGCATTTTCTCATGAGATCAGGTTGGATTGTCTCATATTACCATAACTGAAAACAGAGTCTAAATTCAATTTTTAGATAACTTCTAGAACAAAAATCTTTAAAAAATAAAGGTTTCAAATCGGGGGTTTTGTGGCGATGCCATTTTTCTTCCCCAAAGAACCAACTTTCAGGGAACAGTTCTCAGAAGAACCATTTCTTTCTTAGTGTGAAGAACATTTTAATCATCTAAAGAACGTTTTTCAACCTTTTGTGCGATTGAAAGGTTATATGGATGTTAAAGTTTATTTATTTGAAAACGCTTTCAGTCTACATACAGTACCGTATTATTTATCTCTCTACTTGTATGTGCAAGGAAAACATGCACTCGGCTGGAACCTCTGGTTCTCAGTACAGTTCAAAGACGTTCAGCACACACACAAGTGTGGATTAGGCCAAACACACGCTTTTCAGCGCGTTGCATAACAGCTGTAACATTTATACGTTCCCTCAGGCTGTGGAGGAGTTCACTGCTCGGATATATCTGCCAGATATTTCATATTTCCTGCGTTACAACAGCAACAAACACCCACAGCTGCTCTGCGAGGCAATACGTCAGAGTCAAAAACAGGCACAAGACTGTACCACAGCAACACAGCCATGTGTTTATCATACAACACTGCACAAATGTTGCTTAAGAAGACTCTGAATGTACAGTGTCCAATGTTTAGATTCGATCTTGACTCTATCTGTTTTACGATCAGTCAATTATCAAATTCGCTGTCGATTATTTTACAGATTTTATTGATTTGCTTGGAAAGCCAGCTGTGAGGTCAGCTGACTAGAATGGCCTGTGGTATATTGTGTGTCACACCACAGGAGGTTTACGAGTCTATTCTCAAGCAAACACCACCATTCTCTGCGTCTTTCTGAAGAGGAAGTGATGTTTTATTTCAGGCTTGTTTGTCACTTTCATTGGGGTATCAGATAAGTCAACAGATGAGCTAAAAGGAAGCGTGATTGTAAACAAGGAAACAAGGCTGTGTTGTCGCCTGAGCAACCAATATTTGGGTCAATGACATGACGGGTCATTTTTTTGTCCAAAGGCCTTAATAATAATAAAAACAAAGAGAACATCCAAAGTATGTAAGGTAGTACAACTAGATCTCTTTTATTGACTTTAAAAGGTTTTAATTATATTTTGCTACATATAAAGGTATTTTAAAGATTTTGAAGTGTCAAAAGGTCATTTGGTTTAACCGTCCAAAGGCCAATACAGCCATTCATGTGTGATAAAAATGTAATAAATCTATATATTTTTTATTCTGGCATGATTTTATAACATCATATATCAACATAGTGCAAAATGGTATTAAAATTATGTGTAGAAGTCGTTGCTTTGTTATGAGAAAGAATGTCCAGAAAAATGAATTTCATTGATGTCATTTGGAGTAACCAATATAAAGGGACCATTTTGGATGCGGTCAATATCATGTGACAGGATGTGACATCATTCAGACACCTGCAAAGGACCACATGGTCCTGAAGCAAAGTAACTAACTCTTTCTTAACTATTTGAAAAATTAATGTTTTCACTCTCATACGCATGTCCCGAAACATCAGGTCATTCGGTACAACCGCTATAAAACATGGAAAATGTTGTAATATTTTAAAAACTTGTACTAAATATAAAATGTTTGATTGTCCTTTTGCTAGCTAGCTAGATATCAGCCTGTTAGCATTGTTTGAAAATATCGTCATTCAGTATAACCAAAAGTGTCATTCGGTAAAACCGAAATTTTGGTTAAACCAAATGACTTTTTTGGTGACAAATTTTGTAATAAATGGAAAAAAGCAGTGTTAAATGATTATAAAAACCACATAATCTCATTGTTAACACTTAATAAAACTTAAAAATTAATTATATCTCCATTATGATTTTTTACTCTTTTAAAAACCTCATTCATCAATGACCCATTTAAGTATTATGATGTAATATTACAACACCCGCAGTCCTACATCTGCACATGCTCTGTGTGACTCTGTTGAAAGCCAGCCAAAGACAAAAACACTGGATGTTACAAGTTTCAAATTACAACTGCCTAAATAGCTGAAAAAATAGGTTGAAACTTTACCAGCCTCAGAACGTCCAGAGCAAACAAAGATAGGAAACGCACTCCATTCATTCAGAATCTGTCTACAGTCATATTACAGTCTCAAGAGAAACTAGATCATTATGATGATGATGGACTGTTTGTATATTCTGTTACTGCATTTGGGGAACATACGACTAATAAATTACACACGTTATTACACATTAATAATGCAAAATGAAAACCATTTGGATTACATTACAGCTTCTGACAAAAAGGCTATATTAAACTAGTGGTAGAATAAAACCGATTTAATTCATATTTTTCCTCACATCTTGACTTTAAGTCAAGTTTAAATATGTGACGTATTAGTAGGGATGCACCGATATAAAATTTTTTGGCCGATACCGATATATTTGAAAGCCGATAACCGATATATTGGCCGATAAATTTAAATCCAAATTTTTACATCATTTTTAAGAGCCTGATTACAAAACAAAAGTCTCACCATTAAAATCCATGTCCCAAACACACGATTATAATGTTCTCATTATAATATTATGTAGCTTATATGACAGACTTGCACTGCACATGTTGTAATGAACTGTATCTTCCTTTTTGAAGTGATTTCAATCATATTTCAAGCAATTCAAAACCATCATGGTGAACAGTGCGCACCTGAAGTGTCTCAGCTGAAGGAAATAATCCATTATTTATCGCCTTTAATATATCGGCCAAATTTTCTTATCGATAACATTAAAAATGAACATATATCGGCCGATACTGATATGGTGGCCGATATATCGTGCATCCCTAACAATTACAGATAAATTTAACTTGGACGACTTTTCAAAAATTTGGGCTTAGTAAGATTTTTTTTTAGCGCTGTCAAATCGATTAATCGCATGTAACATAAAAGTCTGTAAATATATATGTGTGCATATATAATACATATATGTGTGTATGTAATATATATATATATATATATATATATATAAACACACATATATATTTACAAACTTTAATGTTAGATGCAATTAATCACGATTAATCGATTTGACAGCGCTATTTTTATACTTTTATTCCGCAAAGATGCATGAAATTGATCAAAATTTACAGTAAATCCGGCAAAAAATCATAATATTAAGTAGCAAATCATGATCATGTGACACTGAAGACTGGAGTAATGCAGTTTAAAATATATTCACATAGAAAACAGCTATATTAAATTGTAATAATATTTCACAATATTACCATTTTTATAGTATTTTTGGCCAAATAAATGCAGCATTGGCGAGCCAAAAAAAAACAACAACCTTTGAACGGTATAATATTTCTGGAAATCAAAACTATTAATCATATTTTTTGTGTGTGTGTGTGTGTTGATTTGTCCTCTATAACTCCAGCACAAAAACACGTCGTGATAACAACATTTACATTAAAACTACTAAAAAAGACATAGTAAAGGTTAGTTGCACGCACCCTAATCTACAGAAATGTTTTCTCTTAATTCTGTGTGTATAATACCATTCAGCGTGTACATTACTGATTCACTGTGAATCTTTCATAGTCCATTCTGTGGTTTGGATAAGGCAGCAGAACTCATGGCATGATGGTATGAAAGTCATTTTCAGATGTTGTGGGTCCTGTTTTATATTTGCATAACCATACAGTGTGACCAGTATGAACAGGATGGATGACTATGTACCATCAATGGTTTATAAATGTTATGTCTAATGGAAAACTGACACAAACTCAGCTTAGAAATAAACTTTGATGTGTTTAGGATAGTGATAAATAAGGAGACATATACTTCTACAACTTTTCAACTAAACCTGAATCAAGTGATAAATGACAAAAAGACAGTTTTTCATAAGTGTTTTCACTATACAAACAGAGCAGTCTTGTGTAGTTTATGGAACCACTGGCTGTGTCTTAAAAACCTAGTGCGCTGCCTATCTAGACAGCACTTCAGTGCATCATAGACGCGTTCGAACGCTCGTTTAGAAGAACACTAAGTAGGCAGCTCGTTAGGTTTTGAAACACTACCATTGTGACTACGGTGGACGTGTTTGATTCATGCATTAGAGGAAAAACACAAGCCAGCAAACCTCTACTCACCTCCGCACATCGAAAGTCATTGTGACTGCAAATTCAAGTGTGTTATATTATAATGCTGTATTACACACTCTTAAAGTGTTTTAAAATAAACGACACTACTGTCTACTCCAGATTCTTCCTTCAATCCTGCCGGCTGTTCAGACCGGATGTGACATGCGCTTAGGACGCTTTGCACAATCCTATTGGTCGGAATGCAGCGAGCGGCATGATTCTGTTTCCGGTTAAGAAATAAGTTGTGGTGCGCAAACTTTGACGCGTTACCCCTGGAAACACAGAACCAGAATTCATTTCACTGCTTTTGCTTCCGCTTATGTGGTCCAGCTGTCAAAACTGTTTCTACAACAACAACAGAAACAAAAACGTAGATCTGTCTCTGCTGTGTTCTTCCTGTCTCTGTCAGTGTGATCCGAGAATAAAGCTGGAACCTTTTGGAATTTTCTGGAAATCTGCTTTACTTGACTAAAAGCTGTTCTTCATCTCATAATTTTATATTGCCATGTGTTTACAAAACAAGTGATTTAACAAATGAGGTCAGAAAATATATGAATTTGCAGGATTATAGAAGGTAGTGATTTTTGCAACAGACTGTGTGTAAGTTGTGACACAATATGTCAGTGATTGTAGACGGATGAATCAACAGCAGTGGCTCAAATAGAAGAAATCGTATATTTCAGAATGGGAACAAAGGACTGACTAATGTAGGGTCAGGGTTATCCCAACATTACACATGAAAATGGAAATATTGGAAATAAGTGTTCTATTTCTATATCTTGTGTTTTAAACATACATACATAGGTATATATATATATATATATATATACACCTATGTATATATGTTTAAAACACAAGATATAGAAATAGTATATATATATAGTGCTGTCAAATTGATTACTCACATCTAACAAAAAATTGTATATACATACACATATTTACAAACTTTTATGTTAGATGCGATTAATCAATTTGACAGAACTAATATATATATTTAATATAATATATACATAAAAGTTTGTGTATATATAAATATATTAGTGCTGTCAAATCAATTAATTGTGATAAATAACATCTAACAAAAGTTTGTGCGTGTATATATATATTTAGTACTGTCAAATTGATTAATCACAATTAATCACATCTAACAAAAGTTTTTGTATATATATATATATATATACATTAATAACATCAATATAGAAAGTTTGTATATATATTAGTTCTGTCAAATTAATTATATCTAACATAAAAGTTCGTGTGTGTATATATATATAGTGCTGTCAAATCGATTAATTGCGATTAATCACATCTAACATAAAATTTGTGTATACATATATTTACAAACTTATGTTAGATGTGATTAATCAATTTGACAGAATATATACATTTAACATAAATGTTTGTGTATATGAATATATTAGTGCTGTCAAATCGATTGTGATAAATAACATCTAACATAAAAGTTTGTGCGTGTATATACATATATTTAGTACTGTCAAATCGATTAATCACAATTAATCACATCTAACAAAAGTTTTTGTGTATATATGTATATACACACATATATATTTACAAACTTTTAAGTTAGATGCGATTAATCAATTTGACAGAACTAAAATATACATTTAACATAAAAGTTTGTGTATATATGAATATATTTAGTGCTGTCAAATCGATTAATCACATCGAACATAAAGTTTTTGTATATATATATATATACACACACATATATTTACAAACTTTTAAGTTAGATGTGATTAATCAATTTGACAGAACTAAAATATACATTTAGCAAAAAAGTTGTGTATATATAAATATATTAGTGCTGTCAAATCAATTAATTGCGATTAATCACATTTAACATAAAAGTTTGTGTATACATATATATACACACAGTAACTTTTGTTAGATGCGATTAATCACATCTAATATAAAATGTTTGTATATATATTAGTTCTGTCAAATCGATTAATCGCATCTAACATAAAAGTTTGTGTATGTACATGTATATATGTACATACACATATATTTACAAACTTTTATGTAAGATGTAATTAATCAATTTGACAGAACTAATATATACATTTAACATAAAAGTTTGTGTATATATAAATATATTAGTGCTGGCAAATCAATTAATCGCGATTAATCACATCTAACATAATCGTTTGTGTATATATATATATATATATACATACATAATATATTTACATACTTTAATGTTAGATGTGATTAATCGATTTGACAGAACTAATATATGTGTGTGTGTGTCTATATTAGACATTTCCATGATTTTTTTCTAAACCTGGAATTCATATTCATCACTCCATCAATGAGCTTGTTTTTTTTAATATCTTTGTCCAATAATGATATTACAACACTCTTATATTTTTAAACAGTATAACCTAGTGTTATGTTTGAATGATGTGTGCATCAAGCACTCATGCAGTGTGTTTCACTATGTCATATCTGGGCGCATTCAAAAAATTTCAGCTGCCAGACATACAGAATCTGCAAAAACTACTACAAACGATTCATGGAAAAGAGGCAAATGGACTTGCAGAGTATTTTCCCATGGTGCCCAGACAGAGCTCTGTCCGTAAATGTGATGACATTATATATATTTGCTACACCAAGGAAATGCCTCGTTCATCACACTCTTTCACTTCCCTTTCGAACAAACAGAACATGCAAGTGTGATTAATCACTGAAATATATGTTTTCAATGATTTGTTGCATGGTTTGACTGTTTTTGAGATTTGTGCGTGATTTTTATATTTGATCAATTAAGCATCATTCTTTCTTATTTGTGTTTTGCCTTTTTGTGGCCAGTCTTAAATGTCAAAGTAAGTTAGATGTAATTTTTTTTTTTTTGCAAATAATTGTTTATTGCACATAACAGAACATGTTAGTACGATTCCTGTACATGCAGTACACAGTGTTCTTCTGTCTCAACCTGTGGTTTGCATTTTTCTGTTGACTGACTCATCTGTGTTTTTTTACAGTAAAATTGTTACTTACTATTTTTTTCTGTACGACAACCCCAGAAATGATTTGGAGAGCAATCCTCCATGAGTCCTGACTCAAGTTTCAGAAATGCAGTTCTGACGTCATGACCTACATATGTCATTTTGCTTCTTGTAAATTAGAGAGACTGTCACATTAAAATAAAATATTATCAAATTAAATTTCTAGAAGGATCACAAAACATCTGTGCGCACTTCTCCCAGCTGGAAGAAAAGAAAAAAAGAAAAAAAAACTTATGTAAACTACATGAATAATGTTTGTTTTCATATTAAATAACATAGCTGCAATGAATAAATTATCTTTACATTTTTAAATAAAACCTGCATTTAAAGGACAGTGATATACAAGTATTTGATTTGCATGGAAACAGTCAAAATTGGTTCCAGTAAACAAACACTGCACTACAATCCCATATAACACATTTTCACTTTCTGTTCCACTGTTGTGAGGAATGTAGTCGCAGGTAAACCTGAAAAACATTACAGAAAAAAAAAAACTTTTATTTGTGAGTCTGTGGCAATGGAAGTATACAAGCACTGGAAAAAAACGTTATCAAGTACACCTTTGACTTTTAGGTCAAAACATGTGGAATAATATAGATCTCTCATGCACACCATATACCCAAGCCTGGTTTGTTTTTCAATGGAAATTTACCAGACCTCAAGTTTCTATACAGTGATTAACTTTTATGGTTTCCCTTTGCTCTCGCGGCATTGCACACGATGTACTCCTGTACAATAAAAACAAAGTATAAACTTTTATGAGTACAATGGCAGGTTCACTAATTATCTTGTTATTTATCTGAAGAGGAAAGTTTTAATAATATTTTAAATTATAACAATAATGTCATGGAAAAATTCTTGCTAAACATTCCTTCATTTTTGGCAACTGTTGTTGGATAGAGTTACTAGCCTGCATATAGTATATGCCTAAAGAAAAATAACGAGGTAAAATGAGTAATTCTTTGTCATGTTTTCACCAGAGAAACGTAATCTGAGATCTCAATATGATCTCAACATTTTTCATCATTGATATTGGTATTATGTGAATACCAGCATAGCTTATATTCTGTATTGTGTGCATATTCATTTTCTATTAAAAAATAAACAGCATTAAAGGGATAGCTCACTCAAAAATTAAAATTTTGTCATCACACTCTAAAAAATGCCCCAGAATGCAAAGTTGGGTTGAAAATGGACAAACCCAGCAGTTGGGTTAAATGTTTGCCCAACCTGTTGGGTAGTTTTATTTAACCCAACTATTGTTTAAAAATTACTATATTTCTTGCTTAAAATGAACCCAAAGTATGTTGGAAATTAACATAATTAATATGTTTAATAAATGAACATTAATTCACACATTTAAAGAATAATAATAAAACAAACATTTGCTAAATTGCTTATAAATGTTCACCTTTTGATTATTATTGTTTCATTATTAAAAATGTCTGATTTTTAATTTCAAACCTATTTTGGGTTCATTTTAAGCCAGACATATAGTAGTTTTTAAACAATAGTTGAGTTAAATAAAACTACCCAGCACGTTGTGCAAACATTTAACCCAACCGCTGGGTTAAAACAACTGGGTTTGTCCGTTTTCAACCCAACTTCGGTTGTTTTTAACCCAGCATTTTTTAGAGTGCATTTACTCACTCTCAAGTTGTACATTTCTTTGTTCTGCTGTACATAAAGGAAGATATTTGGAAGAATGCAAGTCTCGCCCCCCATTGACTAGAATAGAAAAAATACTATGCTAGTCAATGGGGGACGAGATCTACTTGTTTACAAATATCTTTCTTTGTGTACAGCAGGAAAAAAATTTTATACAGGTTTGGAACAACTTGAGGGTGAGTAAATAATGACAAAATTTAATTTTTTGAGTGAACTATCACTTTAAATTTATCCTGTTTTGTTTATATTTAAAACTTTTCAACCTATATACGTGTAGTTTAGCTATTTAAAATGACATTGTGTGAAAGGCAAAGCCAACTGGAACACAATTTAATACAAAACCATTGATAAATGATCAAAAAGTGTCCCACTTCGGAACTACCAAATCTGCCGAGACAGCAACATTATTGGCTAATCTCAAAATGGCTGATAAAAGGGTCGAAGATCAACTTCTGAGCGAAACTATTTTAACACTCAAAACGACTTCGAAACAACAACAAACAACATCAATAATCACTATTACTAACACTCATACTCAGTAACACAACTCGGAAACTGGGTAGATTACCATTCTCTCGGTTTGTTAGAGGTCGACTGGCTTTGACAGGATCAGATAATGTCCTGACGTACGTGCGAATTCACGCGGGCAACGAGCCAAGAGAGGCGGAGCATCTAACGTCATACCCTCGACGAAAGACGCGAGGTCAGTATATAACCATCGCTCAGCGCCTTTCAGTTCAGAACAAGAACGAACAGTAGCGAGTTTTTCTTTTGAGAACTCAGATTTTAAAAATAATTCTAATTTCAGCCTCGCTCAGCGGACTATTTTTGCATCAAACTTTCGAACAAAGGACTTTAAGTTTATCCTATCGTTGATCTCGCTGTATGTATTTCGACCTATCATTCTCTACTATGGTCATCATGGAAGTGTCCACCATCGACTCGGCCTCGCTTCGGGATCTGTTGGAGGGAGATGATCCGGACTGTCTGGTTCTGGACTGCCGCTCGTTCTTCTCCTTCAGCTCGTCTCACATATCGGGCTCCAGTAATGTGCGCTTCAGTACTATCGTGCGCCGGAGGGCCAGAGGCGGGCTGGGGCTCGAGCACATCGTGCCCAACGAGGACACCAGGAACAGGCTTCTGTCCGGGGAATACCAGAGTGTCGTGTTCCTGGATGACCGCAGTCTAGAGATGGGAGAAGTGAAGAAAGACGGGACTTTAATGCTCGCTGTGAACGCTCTGTGTCGCAATCCATGTGGAGCAAGTGTGTTCCTTCTTAAAGGTACGAGATATTCTTCTTTACCTACTTTAAAAATAGGGGGTGTTCACATAGGAGAACAGTTCTTAAAGGGATAGTTCACCCAAAAATTAAGATTCAGTTTTACTCATCCTCAAGTTGTTCCAAACTTGTATTAATGTCTTTGTTCTGCTTAACGCAAAAGAAGATATTTTTGTCATCAAACAGTTGATATCTTCTTTTGTGTTCAAAGAAAGTTTGGAACAACTTGAGGATGACTGAATTTTCATTTTTGGCGAACTATCCCTTTTAAAAGAGCCATTTTTCTTAGTAGGAATAACTTTTTAATAATCTAAAGAGCCTTTTGTGGATTTGAAAAGATTGTTAAAGGTTGGAATCATAGATGCAGTGAACCTTTATTTTTAAGAGTGTTTAACCATTAGGTGAGCTTGTATACATGTTTATTTAAAAGTGCGACCAAATGTTTTCTTCAGCTGTTGTCAACTTGACAGTTGTACTAAAATAACAACTTCTGTTTAACCATTTTCAGGTGGATTTGACACGTTTTCTTCTGAGTTTCCTGAAATGTGTACGAAGCCTGTTCCCCCTCAAGGCTTGAGTTTACCTCTGAGCTCCAGCTGCCGTCCCAACACCGCTGATTCCTCCTGTACAACCCCTTTATACGACCAGGTAAACAGATAGTCTTTTTAAATGAGCACCTGTGCTGTAAATAAGACTCCTCATGCGCGAACTTGTCCGCTAACTTTCATTGTTTAATTTCCTCAGGGTGGCCCTGTAGAAATCTTGCCATTCCTGTATTTAGGCAGCGCTTATCACGCCTCCAGAAAAGACATGCTGGACATGTTGGGAATCACGGCCCTCATTAACGTCTCCTCCAACTGCCCCAACCACTTTGAAGACCACTATCAGTACAAGAGTATTCCTGTTGAGGACAACCACAAAGCCAACATCAGTTCCTGGTTCAACGAGGCCATTGAATTTATTGGTGAGTATCATTTTTCGCCTCAAAATAGGGAACAGATGTCACCGTATGACGAGCTTTGGCAGGCAGGCGGACCCAACCCCCATTCTGAATTGAGTTTTTCAAAAGTTCCCTCCAAATCGACCAGCTGTAAAGCTTACATCATCCTCTCATCCTGTTTAAAGAGGTCCCCCCTTTTCAAATAACACCAGGCCGTGATCTGATCTTTTCATGGGGCAACTGGCTCCGTCTGAAAGCTTTGCATCCTTTGTTTAGCCCGAACAAAAGGTAGTGTCTCTGGCTCTCTGTTGCCCTCCTATCAGATCAGTGCGCTTAGCAGGGGTGCCGCAACCCCCCATTGTGTATTCAGGCCTGTCAAGGGGGGTGTTTCCCCTCTTACTCGAACCCCTGCCTGGTTTAACTTTTCCAGTTTCCTTAATGGGACGGCTTCCTCCATTAGCAGAGAATCATTTGCAATTGAATGTGTGGTTGGGGAATCAATACTTTGGGTTGAAGGGCAACTGGTTTAATGGCGTTTAACCAACAACACTCTTTCTTTTCCTTTCCCACAGACTCTGTACGGAATAAAGGTGGACGCGTATTCGTTCACTGCCAAGCGGGGATCTCTCGTTCCGCCACCATCTGTTTGGCTTATCTGATGCGCACCAACCGCGTCAAACTCGAAGAGGCCTTTGAGTTCGTCAAACAGAGGCGCAGCATCATCTCGCCCAACTTCAGCTTCATGGGGCAGCTCTTGCAGTTCGAGTCCCAAGTTCTCGCCTCCTCGACGTGTTCCTCGGCGGCAGGAAGCCCCGCCATCGGCAAGAGCAGCACTGTGTTCAATTTCCCCGTCCACACGGCGGCCAGCCCTCTTTCCTTCCTGCAGAGTCCCATCACTACCTCGCCCTCCTGCTGAGACGGACGGACGGACTTGTGTTCTCAGTTTTATTTATATGATGACTGTATGATCCCTGAGGTGATCTTTCCAGTATTAAGGCTCGGGAACTTTTGGTTCCTGTGTTGCTACCGATATTCCACGATTGCTCACAATTGTGTGTCGAAGACAATGCCTAGATTGTTTTAGTATTTTAACACGGTGGTCCATACTTGACTTAAAACCTTTTAAATTTTAATGTGACACAAATCAAGTTGAAGTGCTCCAATTTAATTGCTGGCGTGTCTTCATCTTTGATCATGATAATCAGGTTATTTGTTAGCGTTGAAAGAAGCCCCATGTCTTACAGGTTCGCTCAGGGATTATTTTCATGTTTTTATGTTGATGTTGTTACTATTTTTTTTGTTTATTTCAAGAGTAGTCTGAGGAGATCATAAGAAGTCACTAGACTTGAAGGTGCTAATCTTAACAAGTACTTGTTTCTTTTTGAACGGTGAATGTA